>NAJI01000132.1:39080-399229 GCA_002179835.1 Calonectria leucothoes | reverse complement strand
TATAGGAATATATAAAGAAGATAATAAAGGAAGGATATAAATAAAATAGTTTTCTAATAAAAAAAAGAATATATAAGAAGTAAGACGATATTTAAAACTATTGGGGTATAAAAAGATATATAGATTTTAAAAATACTTAAAAGGAAATTAAATAAATAATATAAAACTTCTTAAACTAAATATTAATTTACTTATATAAAGATAAAAATCCTAAGCTTAAATAATTAATTTTAATATATTATTAATATTAATATTAAAACTTATTTATAAATAATTATTTATTTTAAATTTAATTAATAATTATTTTAAGAAATTAATTAATATTTATTAATATATTTAATTTAAGAATAATAGCTAAATATAATATATTAAGAGCTAAATATAAAATATTATAAATTAAAATAATATTAATAATAATTTATAAAATAATAAAAGTATTAATTAAAATAAATTTATTATAAAAATAAATATTTAATAAAATTTAAATAAATTAATATTAAAATAATTAAAATAATAAATTTAAAAAAATAAAATATTTTAATAAAACTATATATAATTTAATAAAACTATAATAATTATTCTTAATAATAATCTAAATAATAATTATAAAATATATTTTAATAGCTATTTAAATATTATAATTAATATTATTATATTAAATATATACCTTAATTAACTAAAAATAATTATAAATCTTTTAAGCTTATAAGAAAAGATTAATAATTATAATATATTAAAAATAAATTATAGGAAAGTTTATATTATATATAATCTTAATTAAAATAAGATAATATTAATAATATATAATATTAAATTAATAATAAAAAATAAAGAACTTTTATTTAAATTATTAAAGAAAATTATTAAATAAATAAATTAAATATATAATAATATTCTTTTTTATATTTAAAATACTAAAAAAATTATAAAATATTAAGTCTATAATTATAAAAATCTTAATAAAATAAATTATAAACTTTAAGATATTAATATAATTATTATAGCTAAATATATAAAAAAAAGAATTTAAAGATTTACTAAATATATTCTTATTTTTATCTTTTTTCTTATTTTTTAAAAAGAAAATAAGAAAAAAAATAAAAGAAATAATATTAATATATTATATAGTAAAATCTTAGAATATTTATAAATTAAATATATTCCCCTTTATAAAAAAAATTAATTTAAATAATTAAATTATTTTATAATAAAATAATAAACTAAAGAAAATTTATAAAATATAAAAATTTTTATTTTTAATATAATAAATATAATAAATAATATTAAAAATATTAAATAAATAAATAAAATACTTAAAATAAATAAATATATTATAAAAGATATTATTAGTCTTAGCTTAAATATTTTTATTAATTAATAAAATAATCTTAATATAAATAATATATTAAATATATTTATTATTAAAATTAATCTTAAAGTAAAATAATTATAATATAATAAAAAAAAATTAAAAAATTATATAAAAAAAAATTAAAAAAATAAATAATTAAATAAGAATTTAAATAAAAAGCCTTATAAAAGATTATAAGAAAAAAAAATATAAAAAAAAAATTAAATATATATATTTAATAATAAATAATAAGCTTATAAATAATTAATAATTTTATTATATAATTTATAAATTATTATTAAATATTAAAATAAAGATTATATTAAATTATAATTTATTATTAATAATAAAATTATAATATTATTAAATTACTATTATTTTATAAAAAGCCTATTATCTAAGACTAATTAATAGCCTATTTAAGACTATATAGCTATATTATAAAAAAAAGATCTTATTATTATTTTATAATAATTAAAAATAATTATATAAAAAAGAAAATAATTATAATAAAATATAAATTAAAGATATATAAACCTAGTTTATTAAATATATATAGGCCTTTTATTAGTAAAATAAAAGTAGGATAAGCTTTAGTTTTATATTAATATATAATATATCTTTTTTTTTACCTAGTTATCTTTTCTAGTAATACCTATCCATCTAAGATACAGCCATTATTACACTAAAAGAAAATAATAAGCTCTATTTTAATATAATAAAACTTATATTATAAATCCATAGCTAGTTTAGGCTTAGAACCTATCTATTTTAATATATTTACTCAAGTATAATTAGAAGCAGGGTAATAAGAAAAGATAATCAATTACAGTTTTAATACTAACCATTATCTCTTACATATAAAAGCTCCACACAACTAGTTATATACTATCCCTTACAAACTAGTGCAAAGACTCCATTTCATCCTGCTAGATCCTTTGCCTTAGCAGACTATATGGACTGCTGTTGCAATGACTGCTATTGGAATCTTATGGATGGCACTGTGGTTGTTACATATAGTTTATATATACTTTCTTCCTCTTCCATCTCTTTTACTTAACTAGGTAACGACTTAATTGTAAGGAATTTTACTAGGGCCTCTGCCCACTGCGCTAAAAGGCCAGTCTTCCCTCTTCTAGTGTTAGTGCGGTAAGGAGGCCCGTATACAAGAGATCCCTTATATCGTAGTTTCCTGACCCTCCCAGTATGTCTTACATCAATCATACCACATTTAATTAACACAAGCAATTAATATAAGAACCTCGATATCTCTTTAACCAGTATAAGTATATTCCTATACTGTACCTTGCTATATTTACTATCAATGGTAATCTTGTAGCTATGTTAAGTTGCTATATAGCTTAGGCGTTATGGAATGCTGATGCTCAACAGTTGACAGCCGAGCGTGCCGGAATCGTGACTTCAGCGCCAATGGAAACAACTGAACCAATGCCCGGGTTTGCACTAACCAGTGCATCCACAGCCACTCCATTCTTCAGCGAAAGCTCCCATAAACTGTCGCCGCTGACAACAGTGTGGGTCGTTTGCGCGGCTGCAGAAAGACAGCACTGTGTCGCACTGACCGGAGCCTCACATCCAGATGGTGCATATGTCAGGGTTTGCCCGGCGAAAATGCTGTTAATGTCGGTTATGGCATTTGAAGTCGCAATATTGCAGACACCAACCCCAAGGCTACTGGCAATGTTGTTCAGGTTCTCAGCACTTGTCACAACATGTGTTTCAGCGCTGCCACACTGGCGTGCTGCCTGTTTCATCAAGACAGATTAGATGAGAACCGAACGGTGAGTTGGGTGGATTTTACCAGGTCAGGTGCCTGTGTTGGCAAGGGCGGTGTCACAGCCGCACTGGCGACTGAAGCCATAAAAACCAAAGAAGTGACCTTCATGATGTAGGATACTGGTTGTATGTGTAGGTAGGAGGTGTGAAGTACTATTCAAGACTTGAAGATACTGTGGAGAGATGCCTGTTGTCCATCCGAAGGTTGGGTTATTATATATGTGTATGTATTATCCACTCCCTCTCAGAGACTAATCATAACCGAATCCCGTTCCCGGACGAATTTAGTATTGTCTCTTTTTGGAACGGAACGAGCGGCAAAACATCTCCTAGAAGTTCGTATAGAATGGAGTGTGCTGATTTGCTTGGCAGTGCATTTTAGAGGATACTAGCTTCATGATTAAGGCGGCCATGGGCTCATTCGTTGAAGCTAAAGTAACATTTGGAGCTATCGTTTTGCAGACACTCTCCATATTGAACTCAGATCGTTATGCACAGGGACAGTGATATCGTCATTGAGGATGGATACTCACCGTCACTTGACACTGATGCTTGCAATAGAAGTGAAAGCTAAATTCTTAATTAGTTTGTCTCAGAGAGATCTAGACTGCTTTCTCGGAACCATCCGATGTACCCATGTTGCATTGCTATCAGAGTGGTCTAATGATGTACAAAACCTACCGTAAGACAAAGTAAAAAACCGATTTCAAGGCACTAATCAAGCATCAACTCATTCGGTCTGGACCCAATAGATGCTAGAAACATATCGTATCAATAAATAAAGTTTCAAAAAGTGTTGTGGTTGATGCAGCTGGTGCTCTTATTCCCATGGTGGCTTGACTGCGGAAGCTCACAGTGGTGGAATTTCTTGACAGATGAATTGACTAGAGAACATTATCCCTGTTTGAACGGACGATACCCGCTTTTTGCATTATTTTTTCTGGGTTGAGTTCAATAGTCTGATGAGGGATATATCGATGTCGGAACATGTTACTCCATTCAGCATAGAGGAAGATTTACAACACAATCAAACAAGTGTTGGCATCAATTCACCGCGATGCTTACATAATTACTATTTATACTTATTCCCTGCAAGAAATCTAGAGTTATCGGGAATGGCATTCTTGATATTTTGATAAGTCTCTCTTTTTGTTTCTCTGGATTGCCTTGTTGAAGAACATATTGTCCCTTGGGCTTTTCTGATTTCACTTTATTCTTTTACCCAAAAGAACGGTAATCTTCGAACTGCTACCCCCTGGTTATCGTAATGACCGCCGTCAGATTCAATAGAGCAGAGTTAAGAGCGGCATGTGGAATAGCCAAGATCATCGGCACATTGGGGACTGCATTGACCCTTCAATATCTCATGTCCCACATGAGACTTTGGACACCTTTTCGAGACACTTTCGGGCTTCTTATCGGAGCTTTGATGGTCTTAATGGCAGTTGAGGAGACTGGCACCGTCATCGCATGGATCCTCTATAGACCTAAGAAACCCCCCAAAAGCGACAAAGAATTGCCTCTCCTTACCGTGGTGGTGCCAGCATACAACGAATCTTCGTTTGTGCAATATACGTTGAAGTCAGTCATGCAATCTGATTACCCACGAGGTAAAATTCAACTTGTTGCTGTTGACGATGGCTCAACTGACGATACTTGGAAACACATAACTGCTGGGGTTCTCGTTCTCGAATCCCATGGCATATCGTGTGTGGTACATCGGCACCCCCAAAACCTTGGAAAGCGTGCTGCCATTTGCACTGGATTCCGTCTTGCAGGAGGTGATGTTATTGTGTCACTGGACTCGGACAGCATTCTGGGCCGAAGAGCCCTCCGCAACTTGGTTGCACCGATGATATCTGATACACGGGTAGGAGGAGTGGCTGGCCACCTCACCGCCCTCAACGTGAAGCGAAAGGTCGTGCCACGGCTTTTGGACATATTGTTTGACTCGAGTGGCAATATACCGCGGGCGGCACAGTCGTACACTGGAGGGTTTGTAACCATATTGCCTGGCGCTCTATCTGCCTTTCGAGCGTCAGCTGTCCTCCCACTGCTTGGAGGACTTTGTGAGTCCACCTTTTTGGGCGCACCATTGCGCCATGGAGAAGACGTCGAGCTCACTATGGGATTATTGCAACGTGGCTGGATGACAAAATACCAGAGCAACGCTGTAGTTTATACAACGGCACCCGAGACTGTCAAAAGGACAATGCTCATGTATACACGTTGGGAGCGAAGCTCATACGTGTATCTATGCATGGGCTTCTTGGGTATGGCTATTAATGAAGTCTTTGGAAGATCCAAGAAGCTATCTGAAGAATACATGGCCCTCGACCACCAAGAAACTATTTCAAAGGAAGAGTTGTATCATGTTACTCTGGAGAAAGCCCGGTATTTCCCCCTTACATTCATTTGCCGACTATGTGGCAGTTTATACATACTGCTCAATCTGGTTACTACGGCTGTGAGTAACCCTTTACTCGTTATTTATTGCGTCCTCCAAGTACGCAATGCCATTTATCAGCCAATCATGGTCCCAGTCAGTGCTGCAGCGACAGTTCTGTACTCATTTTGGCATAGTCTTCTTTTCGTTGCAGATGTTTTGGGCGAGGAGGAGGAGGAGGAGGAGGAGGGGAGTGGAAATATGCAGCAGCCATGTATAGATTCCTCTGGGAGTAGTGGACGTGAAAAGGGGCTACTGGAAATCCACACGGAGGAAAGCATTCTCGTAGAAAGAAAAAGTCTGCGTCTACTTTGGCGACTGCAGTACTCCGGGCTTGCCGGTCTATTTCAGATGATCTTTGTCAGCTGGTCATCTATCTTAGCTTTGCCAACATTGAAGAGCCAAAGCTGGTTGACTAGATAAATTTAATAATTTTGCAAATTATAAAAAAGATGCAACAGATCTAGACCAAAAAGAAACCCCTCATGTTCACGCAAGTCTTTGCATTTTCGTCCTTTCTCTCTTTCTCCCTTCCAATTTTCTCTAAAAAAAATATGAATTAGAAAATTGCGTTTTTATGATTTGGATTCTACTTTTCAAAGCTAAGATGCCATCTTTCAAACAAGTGACATCAATCAATCCGACTCACCAAGGACCCATACAGTCATCAAAAGACAGAGGAAAAAAAAAAAAAAAGGAAGACCATTCCCCGACGTCATGCTCTGCGCGAATCACATGCAGGAGGGCCACAAATTTGCGATTGCTAAATCGACTTTGAAAGTATAGATTCAGGTGTCTAACCACCCTTCATGCTAGGGTTTCTTAGTTTATGAGGGATCATCGGTAATTTATCTCCACAGCGGCTCATCTACCAGTTCCGAGACAAAAGTTCGTTATATTTCGGTTGAGTTTCCTTGGCCATTCCTGAGAACATCCGCCTCAAATGATCATCATGGATTCTCTCGGGTCATCATGTGCGCCGTTCCAAACTATCTTTACTAACTTAGGTTGTACAAATACATATAAATAAGCCAAGCAATGGCATTTGAATGGAAGACGTGTAGAGAAGATTTACACACAACATCTACACACCTGACCAAGAATCAACGGCTTTAACTATGAAGTTCTTTTCCATCGTCCTTGGCGCCTCGGCATTGTCCACAGCGCTTGCTCGACCTGAAACTAAAGCTAGCAATGGGGTACAGACGGTTCATCTCACTTTCCATGGAGGACCTGCCTCATATAAGATGGCGATCCCCGCGGATGGGACCACGCAGTTGACGGGTGAGTTACTCAATCCCCTTCCCACTGTCTTAAGCACTTAATCACGAATAAATTGATGATAGGAAACTCCATATCGGTAAACCTGATTGATGCACCGGATTATAACGCGCTCCAGCAATGTACCTTTATCACGCAGGGGGGAAAAGCTCTCGCACAACATATTGGTGAAAACGGACTCCAGCAAATTGCCGTTGGACCACCTCAACCAATTATGAGTGTCAGTTGTGAAGGTGCTTGCGTGACTACTTATGGTGAGTGTTTCTAGTAAGAAAAATATACAATGGTTCTGATGCATTACATAGGCGAGTGCTATAACTCTAGTGGTCAATATGTAGGGCCATGCTGCAACGGCTTTTGTGCAGCCGATCGTTGCCGGCCCTGGAACTTGTCGACTTCCTAAAACTATCTTATGGATTCTACATATGGTTACTATGTTACCTCTAACACGGTCATTATCTGGTATCATGAACATCGGGATGAAACGTATAGGTCGTCAGGACGAAAGTTCTATGTGTAATTTATTTGAGTTATTCATCCATTCATTCATTCATAGTAATTTAACACCGAGAAACCTTTTGAGGGACATGAGTTCATATCTTCCGCCTTTTCCTCCTCTTTTTGATTAACTCAATACTTAAAACAAACAGCCTTAGACGGCACCTCCTAAAGCGAAACACGCCCATACATCAACTGTCAGGAGCTAAGAAGGAAAAGACATACTGTACATTCTTATAACGTGGGGTATTTGATCAGTTTGGTCATCACATCATCAACGGCGATGGCGGCCGGCGTTAGCAGCTACTTTCTCAGTAGCAAAATCCACACCTTGTTTTGCAATATTTTCTCTTGTACTCTTGGGATGTTTCTGGCCAATAAAGCCATCCACAAACGCGGCCCCTAATGCTGCTGTTGCAACCTTTGCGCCTTTGGAACCAATCCATGGACTGGGATCACCGCGAGATTTAATAGCAGCCTGCGCGCCGGCGGTCAGAGCCCCACGGGCACCAGCTTGCAACAGCGGGTTTTGCCACCATGGTGCACGTGGCTTAGTTGAGGCAGGCATTGAGCTACGCCTCGCAGTTGGATCACGACTGCGTTGAGTAGGAGGGGGGCGGCCCCGAGTTGGCGAAGGACCTGATAGATTCCGGTCACGGTGACCTCTTGTTTGTGAGCGGGGGCGTCGCCGGGGTGCAGCAACGTAGTCATCGTCATCATAGTCAAAATGTCGAGAATTGTGCCTTCGAGATCGGGGCTCAGGTGAAGAGTCTTGGCGCACTGACCGGGAGCGACGTGGGAGATCTTGAGATGCTCTGTCAGGAGGGCCGGCTGGAAAATGACGAGGAGGCGGGTCTCGCGAGTAAAAGTCTTGCTCATATGGATCTATAAAACGAGGGTCCCTTTCACGGTGAACATCTCGTTCATGTCTTGAGGATCGATTGTGCCAACGTGAGGGCTCGTGGTCAGGATCAGGTATGATAGGTGGCGGAGTAAAACCGCGGTTTTGACGGCTGGGACCAGCACTTCGACCGCGAACCTCACGTTCTTGACGAGGCCGACGGCGTGTTTGGCGGGGAGATGAACCAGTGGGCTCATCCGAGTAATAGTGATACGGACTTGGCTCACGACGGTGTCTCTCGGTCCTGTGGCGGCGGGGAGGCGAACTAGGCTCCGGGGGGTAGCGGTTTTGAGGGGCGTATTGCTCATAAGGGTCATATGCATCATAAGGTTGGTAGGTTTGATGTGGTTGGTGTGGATGGTATGGCCCGTATGCTAGGAAGTCATCGTTGAGGCGAGGATGGCCACGGCGCCTTGAAGAATGACGATGCCCCATAACTATGACCTGAGCCAAATGGAGGGGAGAGAACGCTCTTGGGACTAAACCGACGAGAGGCCGAAACTAGTACGGAGGTATAAGACGATTTGAGATGTGAAGGATGAAAGTTGAAAGACAGGCAAGGGTTGATTCGTACTTTGCCAAGATCGACGAAGCCAGACTAAAGTGAACGAGGACCAGATGTGTGGAATAGGTTTATGTATGTATGGGTGCTGAAAAAATCTCCGGGAAATCATCATGCACCATCAGGGCGCTGTCAAGGACAAAGAGGCCTCTGGAGGGCAGGGGATTGGAGAGCTGCCTTGAAGGTGGTGGGGCTGTGCACGCGCGACCATCACCCATCATCGTACATGGTTGGGACCAGCGGCTGGGTCTTCAGCCATGATGATGGTGGTGGATGGAATTCTACATCAAACCAGGGAACCGAGGCAGAATGGCGTCGTGGTGCAGCAATCACTGGTCAGTACCCATCACGGCTGGCAGTCCGATTGATCATGGTGATGCAGGGTCCTGTGGCTGACGTCATGTGGACCACAATGCGCACTCGTGAGTCGACAGATTTTCAACCCCCCAGGTCTGCTGACGTCAATCATCGAGATGTTGCAACTCTGGGGAAACACGTTGGTGAGCTGTCAACGCCAAAACAAGAATAAAAAAAATTGCGGTCAGGCTTTACCAATAGGAAAATGCCCGACAGCATTTGTACTTTAATCATGCGAGTTTAGTTTTTAAGACCGTCTGTGATGAGATGGCGGCCATCACATACTTGATGCAAAATTTGAAGTTTCAGAAGAGCAGGATTCAAAAGGCGACACCAGCCGCTCATGTGTTGTTGAACCTAATCACGATATTATTGTGCGGAATAAAGATGACTGATTTAAAACCTGGTCAGCGAAGCTTAGCTGCCTAGTGGAATCCGGAATACATTGCTGCGCGCCACTTGGAAATTCGACCAAAATCTAGCAGCCTTATAGGCAGGTCGGTGTTCAACGAAAGGCGCATGTATTTTGAGCAAAAGTCGCGGGCCTGGTAGAGTGAATATATATGACTAACGAACTATGGAGACTTTGAGGGAAATTGTTCAACTGGCGGTTGAGGAAGTGTTTGCCCCCTACCTTCTCGTTGCATGTCATCATGGGACTGCATCATCTATGACTTACTTCAGCACGCGATTCCGTGTGGGTGCTCATGTGTACCCAGTTCTCTGCACATCGATACGTCTTCACACTGTTGAACAATTATCTCTTGATTCACCTTCGGTAGTTGTCAAGATGTTGAAAACCCAATAAAAAACTAAGAAATGCGACATGGCGATCATCAAACAATGCGGCCACAATTGTTGTCCTATTTGAAATGCCTGGTCATCCACTGAGGTCGAGTTGCCAAGAATTTGGGCGCGGATCGGGAACATCATCATACTAAGATGTTACTCGGCTGCGCACAGCACCCCGCCCAGATACACCGCCCACACCGCCCACACCATCTGGCAGTGGTGGTAGTATTTATGCACCAAGACCTCGATACCCGATTCAAAGGCCCCAAGTTAGCGAGCCGCTCCACTTCGACAGGGACAGGCATGTATCCATTCATGATGAGCGGAACCATCATACCCGTGCAGCACCCTGGATCTAGAATACTTTTATGTTTTGGTTTACCCAACGCAGCCGTCGCGTGGCCAAAAGTCGAGCGGCTAATCACAATTGGCGTCTGAAAATATTTTCAATCTCCAAATCTATTGCAAGTTGCCCACTAGACCACCAAAATGGCCTAACCACAGCGGGGCCGAGATCTCGCCGGCGCGAATCGGGGTCGGGCCGGGGGCTCACTCAATCTTCTCAATCACGCAATGCTATTTGATGCGCACAGACTCGATTGATGGTAATCATTACGTCCGGAAACACGGGTCATCAGGCCTTTGAATGATGAACTAGCTACGTTCACGGAAGGGCATCTCCAAGTGGTTCATTAGATCCTGCCAAAGCGAGTTATTATTAGTATTGTGTAGCAAGTCAGATTGACAATCTAAGCCGGCTAGGGCAGTATTTGGATTTGCAGCTGAAGCAGCTTGTATATTGGAAAATAGTCTATGATTTTATGCACCTGAGCCGCTCTCGCTCTCGGGTGCGGCAAGGGTTTGATCAGATGCGGCCGCCAAGATGATGGAAGTGTGGCTGCTCCCATAAAATGGATGGAACGAAGGGAATGGAGCGCAACTTACTTAGGTAACAAGTGCTTTATTTGCGCTTTATTGCTCCAAGCCAACAACAGCCTTTGTCCGAGCGTGCATGAATAAATGTGCATTCTCTTACTCGTCGCCTAATAACAGCCCTCTATCCGTTCTTCCTTCCGATCCCCCACAATCTGCTTCAGGTCAGCCCCACTTTACAACGATGTCCATTTTTACATTTGCTCACTAAAATCTGTTAGCATCGGAAATCAGTCTCGTGCTCATAGGTGGGATGTTATCATTCAAATTACCTCCTTATCTCACCGTATTTGGTTTCTTTGAGCATGCATTGCGTCCTGCCAAACGAAGTAGCTTCCTTTTAGAGTTAATAGTCAGATCTACTAGCTAGCCTTTCTTATTTATCTGGACGGGCTTCGTCTGGTACCACTCCCACACGGCGTAGAAAATCCCGCCCTGTCATACATCTCGGTGGTCGCTACCATGCGGCCCAATTTTTCAGAAGGAGTGACTTGTGACCACTTAGTTAAATGCCAGTACCTTCTTCTAATTATCCGCTTTCTCGCATCCTTGTAGTCATATAAATCACAAATGTAGTTTGGTACGCTTTCAGCTTTTCAGCCGCGTTTCATTAAACCGATCAGGATCCACGAGGCGATTCACATGGTGGACCCTCTTCTAGAAGTTCTCAAGCCATGTTTCCAACGCTGCCCCACCCACTAATGTAGGACAACCCACTTAAGCTTGCGCAACGCTTTTTTTTCTTCTTCCTACTTCTTCGCACATTCGAACGATGAGGCCTAACGACATGGCCAGCTACGACTCATTATCTAACTAAATAGCTGCACAGATGAATTAATTACACGAGAGACTGATCGGAAGGCAGGGCCTGGGGCTACTTGAGCCGGTTGATGTGGCACCGGACATTCCTGGGCTGTTTGGGTCATCAAAATGGACCCGAGTTGATGGTCAGGTGGATGGACACCTTGGCTACGGTAATGGCACCACAGGCTTGGCCCTCACTGGCCTACTAGAAGGAAGTCGGACAACACGCCGTGTCCGCACACGGCAAGTTTCAGGCAAGGCAAGACGCAGCGAAGTGCGTCGACGTGCCCCTTCAACCCATTGGCCGCCATCGCCGACTAGAATTAGTCAAGGCACAGCGAGTTCGCGAACGGCTCGCCAAGGAGGGCCCGGTTGTCAGCTCCGCGCTACCTGATAGCTGTCGCGATGTGACTGGGTCGTGTTTTTCTGGTGGCGTAGAATCCTTATCTATACCTCCCCACCAGGTTCGGCCATGGCCGTCACCATATCCGGGCCACCGCGTGGGGAACGGATGGATACCCCAACTGGGATGGAGATTGACTGATGCGCCGGCGGCCACACATTTCTGGTAAAGGCGAAAAAAGCATGTTGCCCAGGAAGGGTCGGATACCCAGAAAAAACCGGGGGGGAGGATGGAAAATTTTTTGGAGAGAGATGAAACGATGTAGTAGAGATGGGTACATGCTCTCTTCAGCATCCACTCTTCATGGTTTTCATTTCCGATTTCTAGGTCGCCATCGCCTGACTGGGCCGTATCTTCTTCTTCTCTTCCAGTCTGCTCACTTTGACTTGAGGATACAGCTTTGGGTTAATCTTGACCCAGGATTCTTCACTACGGCTCGTCTGTCACTTTTGACTCTACGCGTTGTCACCCTGGCCGTAAGAGTCTCTCACTAACCGCAAACTGACCTTGCTACGCCGGCGGCACACTGACGAATCGAGTGCTTCTCAATTCACACCCCTCTTGAAGGCTTTCCGCATCAATCAAGTAGCGAGTGGCTATTCATTGTCCAGTCTTGTTGATTGATTGATCGACGCTGCCTTAGCTGGACTGCCTATCTTGCCTAGTCCTGCACGTATCCCGGCCCTAGACCTGCATTTGGTCGCGACCTCAGCCCGGTTCAGCTCGAGAGATATCTAGCCGTCCTCTACGATACGGCGCATCTGTCCGTCGTCGCATTGCGCCGTACTGCGCCTGTGTCTGTTAGACGTTGCATCGCCGCGTTCCGAACAGTCGAGTTGCATCTCTGCACCCTTCGCTGCGCAGTGTTACCCCAGGTTTCTTAGCTCACTTGGCAGGTATGTAGCATCTTTTTTCTGCCCCCAATGTCTTTCTGTGACCCTGGAAAGGATCAAGCTCCCTATCTACACGTCCCAGGTTTCTATCTTATCCGGACCACGGTCTGGTCATATATAGATCCATGTCCCATGTCCATGTTCATGTTCCCATACGCTTTCACCCCAGCCACACCCCAGTCATCTATTCCAATTGTGTCCAATCTCCGGGCCACTCGACATATCACGTCCTTAAGTGTGCCCTGGCCCACTCTTCACACCCTGTCTTGCCTTTATCGGAGACTTTAAAGTCTCGGCTCTGCACCCAAAACTGTAACCTAACCGCTTCCAGGCTTTCCCGTCCATATTATAGACTGGACCGGCCCTCCATCTAAACGTCTTTCGGACGCTTCCTCCTCCCACCTCGCCACATTTCATCTTCAAAGCCAGAGGCTTTTTCCAGAGCGGGTGGAAAACGGTGATTAGGTTAAGACCCTCTTTCTCATCGACTTTGCTCCCAAGTCTTCACGAATCACCACGATGGGTTGGGTGGAAACCACAAACAATAAAGTAGCGGCCAGTGCCGTTGGTCGCTACTTTCAGCTCGAAGGGTCTGGTCATGTAAGTTCCAACCAATCCGTCTCCTTTGCTTTATTCTGCCCAAAAAGAAATCTCAATATGAACCAACTCTACTGCTTATTACGTGACACCTACTAATAAGAGCTAATGGCGAATAGCCTCGTGAGCGCAAAGGCTCCCGGTTTTTGACCGAGCTTAGAGCTGGCCTGGCCATCTTCTTTGCAATGGCCTACATCATTGCCGTCAACTCCTCCATTGTGTCTGAGACTGGCGGCACTTGTGTGTGCAACGACACGGAGGACCCTACTTGTACAGACAACGAAGAATATCTGCTCTGTGTCCAGCTTGTCAAGCGCGACATCGTGACTGCGACGGCAGCCATTTCCGCACTCGCCACTTTTTGCATGGGTCTCTTTGCTAACCTGTAAGATTGCCCAACTGATATCCTCTCATTTTTTTTCTTGCGGTGTCTTCGTGCTAACCAGTGTGATTAGTCCGATTGGATTAGCTCCCGGAATGGGTATGTTCAGTCCTTTGTAACGACAAAGCGGGCTTCAGGAATGAATAACTAACCCAACTCGATAGGCCTGAATGCTTATTTCACTTACACTGTCGGTTAGTTTCCAACCACAACTCCGCAACACGGCCGAATTAAGCTGACAGCCCCCATAGTCGGATTCCATGGAACTGGAAAAGTCCCATACGAGGTAGCCCTTAGTGCCATCTTTATCGAAGGCTTTATTTTCCTAGGTCTCGCCCTTCTGGGAATGAGACAATGGCTTGCTCGTGCCATTCCTCGTTCCATCAAGGTTGCCACGGGTGTTGGTATCGGCCTCTTCCTCACTCTCATTGGTCTTACATACAGCGAAGGTATCGCCCTCATCGTCCCAGGCTCCTCTACCCCCACAGAACTAGCTGGCTGTGATCCTACAAAACTAGTAGATGGCGTCTGCCCCTCTTCTGAAAAAATGCGATATCCCGCCATGTGGATCGGCATTTTCTGCGGTGGAATTTTCACCGTCATGTTGATGTTGTACCGTGTCAAGGGTGCCGTTATTGCCGGAATTCTGTTGGTCAGCATCATCTCTTGGCCTCGAGGCACCCCGGTTACATACTTCCCCTACACAGCTACCGGAGACAGTTCCTTTGATTTCTTCAAGAAGGTCGTTGACTTTCATCAAATCAAGAAAACCCTCAATGTCCTTGATTTTGATGTCTCAGGCTACGGGGGCCAGTTCGGTCTTGCTCTTGTCACCTTCCTATACGTGGATATCCTCGACTGCACAGGTACCCTCTACGGTATGGCCCGATTCGCTGATCTCGTCGACCCCGTCACACAAGATTTCGAAGGATCAGCTACCGCCTACATTGTTGATGCCCTAAGCATCTGTATTGGTGCTGTCCTTGGTGTTCCCCCTGTCACAGCCTTCGTCGAATCCGGCGCGGGTATCTCGGAAGGTGGAAGAACTGGGCTGAGTGCAATGGTTGCCGGTATTTGCTTCTTCATTTCCGTCTTCTTTGCGCCCATTTTTGCATCCATTCCACCTTGGGCCACCGGATGTGTTCTGATATTGGTGGGATCGATGATGGCTAAGGCAGCAACTGACATCAACTGGAACTACCTGGGAGATGGTGTCCCTGCTTTCCTCACCATTGCCCTCATGCCTTTCACATACTCTATTGCCGATGGTCTCATTGGTGGAATCTGCAGCTATATGCTCATCAACACACTGGTCTGGTTGATCAAGATCGCCTCTGGCGGTCGTATTGTGCCCCCCAACTATGAGGAAAGAGATGGATGGACCTGGCGCATTCCCGGTGGATTCTTCCCTCCGTGGGTGAAGCGGTTGGCCAAGGGCAAGAAAGAGTTCTGGCGAGCAGATGAACCAGCCGTTGTCGAGACCATGGCACATGGAGAGGCATCTGGCGCAGAGCGAGACACGAGCTCCGAGCACGATGGTTCAAATGGCGAGAAAACGATCGGAACCTCGACTGTGCCCCAGACTAAAGAGGTCCTCAAGGAGGCTTGAGATTCGATCGTGGTTTCGTCTAGAGAAGGAGGAGCAAAAGTATGTTGCTAATTAATACGAGAAGCATTTGACACAGATACCTAGGGCCTCCCGCATCAAGCTGGCTGCTTCGTTGATATTGAGTATCTCAATTCATGTTGCTGTGCAATTTCCTAGGATACAAACGATGTGACTAGCAATGGTATATATAAATACAGAATAGTAGTCGATACAAGGTAGAATCAAACGGCCTTTTCCATTTCACACACATGCGTATGTATTGGTGTATATGTTCTATGTATGACCTCTGTACAGGAAGAAGTGAGGAATGAGAGGCTGTCTGGTCCCCAACTCCCATCAAAAAAATGCTAGTGCAAGCACTATTAAGTGAAAACTTGTTCCACATAACTCGTCCTAGAATCAAGTCATCAAGGCAATATGTTTTAATTCACTAAGGCAAGGTGGTTAATCAAGAAATGCCGAAAATATGTTGGTTTTCCAACAGAACGAGGTGTCAAAAACTTACTCTTGAACTTGATACCCAACCTTCATGGTTGGGTATTCTACCTCTCGGCCTTCATCATTTCCGAGCTTGGCTTGGAGTGCTCTCAGCTCCTGTGCCTTTTCGGCCAGTTCAGGAACAGGTGCAAGATCAAAGTCGGAGCCCAGATGCCAAAACAAGGTGCTTGAAATTCGGATAAGAGGTCGCTGGGGCAAATCACGCTTTCGTTGTTCAATGGTTTGGAGCGTCTTTTCGTTGACCACGACTTCGTGGTAGCCAGCTTTTATCAAGCCACCAGTGAGATGCTCAATTTGCTTGCCAGCCTGGACAAGCAAGTAGTTTCCTGGAGGGATCTTGACAGGAATCCTGTTTCCTGTGTTGCGTGCCCAGATGTGCAAACCGGGGAAACGAGAGCGGCCATGAATGGTGAGGAAGTTGAGATCTGTGTGGAAACCGGCAAGTATGGTATCCTTTTCGCCATACTTTTCAAGGTCGGAGGCTGTGGGAGCAAGCAAATGAGGCCTGTATCATAAGTTGATGAGCCGAATTGAATCTCTTACTTATGGTAGAAGAGGCAACAAACCCATAACGACCAGCGTCGCTGAAAAACTGAGGGGGGAGGCCGAGGCCAACAGCAGCCATCTCTGCAACTTTTGAAACGCTATCAGTATAAATTAGCTTCGGAGAATTTGAAAACTCATGGGCTAGGCAAGGCTAACGCATTCTTCATAGAGCTTCCCCACTGGTCCATAGCAGGTGTCCAACGCTCCTTGATGTGGGGAGCATCTGGGACAACATTCGGGGCATTAAGACCAGGAAACCGGGTCTCATAGGGAGGAACCTCGGCCATGCGCCAGAAGAACCTGCATTTTGGGTCTGGTGAATGCGCCGAGATGTCAAGGGGGCGTTGCGACGGGTGGAGCCGTTGGATTACATCGAGGCAGGGCTCATCGACAGCGCACTTGGGCTTCTCGGTATTTTCAAGAGTCACTCCAACCTGGTAGCTCAGCTCTGGGCGCTCATCCTTGCGGATAATACTATCGGGCTGGGCAAAGTAATCTTCCAGAAGGTCAAGGAATGTAGAATTGTCCTGCTCCGAGACACGAGAGTCACGGAGAACGAGTGCGCCGTACGTGATGAGAGCGTCAGAGGCCTTCCGACACTCTGCTTGGACCGCGTCCGAATCCAAGGGATTTTTGAGGTAGACATCAAGGTCAACTATGGGGAGATCCATAGAGAGCTCATGCTTGGGGGCGTCAGCTGTGGCCATGATGAGCGGGGTGTCGTTGGTAGTTGGTTTTTTAAAAGTCCCACAACACGCCGAGGTAGGGTTAAGGTAGCGAGAAGATCGAAGTCTGGTCTTCAGAAAAAATACGATGGATGAAAGCCGATGCACAAAATATATGCCTCTAAATTCTTGGGTCCTTTTTTTTTCTCTCGCCCTTGTATCAAAGATTCACATGAAAGAGGAAGGAGAATGGATAGTGTGTCTCAAGACGGTTTGGTCACCTGGGTTTACATTAGCCTTGATTGGTTCATTGAGATCGGAAGTAGCCGAGTCCCGATGGCATGGATCGCATGATGGGGTTTGACTTGAAAATCACAAGTCTAATGCAGGCACACTTCCATGTGACTACATAGCGCATCTCAAAACCGCGGGTGCATTGTGGTTGGTGGAAATACCAAGAGTTGCTGGTCTTCATTCGAATTATCTCTGTAGCTTCACCAAATGTGAGGGGCGTCAGCGGGCCCCGGAGTTTCACCCTCAAGCGCACCCACGGACTGCAAAGTATTGGAAACTCTCAATTTCGCCACTAGGGAAGAGAATGGCGGACACTTGCTCTCAAGTCACGATCCGTAGGATCCAATCCAGTCTCGAGAGGTAGAGCACAAATGGATATATTCACTGAAGGAACAAGAGGCAAAAAGTACAAACATTTACGCCAGGCAGCAAGGCTCCCAAACGGGAAATCGCACATCTTAATTTGTTTTGTTTTTGAATGAATGGCATCGATGAGTAAGACAGAAGAGAAAATTGAACTTGGAGGAGATTTTGCATCAAATTAACGCAGCCACAGATAATGTCTAAATTAAATTCTGGGTTACTTTTCATTTGCACTATAATGTCGACGAAAGCTCATATAAAGATTGGATCGGGTTTACCTCGAAAAGTGCATTCGTTTTTTGACCTGTTTTGCCAGAAGTAGCTCCACTGATGAGAACGATCAGCTCCTTGTGCAATATATATATACAATATAAATAATGGAGAAATGTACAAAACTAGCCTCTAGAATAGATAGCGCAGTGTCTGGCACATTTCCCAATGGCTACTCCAAGTCTCAAAACAAAGACCAGCTCATAGAGGGTATGCTAGCGGCGCAAACAAGGAAGAATAGATTTATTCCATCATTTCATCCCACATCTTATCAAAAAGAAGTTTCAAGAATATTAGCTAGCGAACTTCAACTTGCACAGGGGTATTGTTTGAGGTAGTAATATCAACGATCCTTGAACGGGTTGCTCCACAATCTCCGATTCTTCAATTCAAATCGGTCAAATCCAGAGGAGCTGATTATCTTTTAATAAAAAAATTGATTTTGAAAAAGAAATTGAACTTGTAGTCTTAAGGGTAGGGGATAAGGCCCGTTAAGAGCATTAATGAATTGTTCGGCCCGGTGCTCTCATCAGCAATTATACAGAACGAGAACGGACTCACTATCTGGGTTCGGCACATACACCAGACAGTGCGCAAATCATGTAAAGTCCTGCCTGAGAGTAGGAAACGCATCCATAAACAATATGGGAAACTTGTTGCAAATACTTGACTGCTACACACGGGTAAAATCTCACCCAACCTAACCAATGCGAGCACGATAATTGGGTGATCCAAACATATTCTATTTTCTTCTTGTAAGAAAAGCCACGGCGCCGTAGAGGCATTGAACCATCCTCTTCTGGTAATATACACACCCTTTCCTTCCTTCCTCGTCCCCTTATCTTTCCTTCTAGCTTTGGGCTCGCGCAGCCTCAAGCTCCCGTTCAGCTTGCTGGTAGTACTTGGCTGTGTCGACACCATGCTGGCTGTGGTTCACGAAATTAAACCAAGGGACCGTGCTGAGGAACAGCGCAGAGTATCGGCTCTGTCGGGCAGCAACACCCTGCAAATGGGGGCTCAATCGGCTAACACCATACAGAGGCTCACCAGCCTTGACCTTGTCGACCATCTCCCGCATGTCCATTTCAACTTCTCGGGAATTTTCGGTGGCACCATAAAATCGTACTATAATTCGAATGAGTCAAAAAATGAAAGGTAGGCAGGTTTACATTTATTCGTAAAGACATACGGGCCGATCGTTGGTAAAAGTAAAGGAAACCACCGATGATACCGATACCACCGGCCAATCGCAGGGCCTTAGGAAAACCTCCCTTGCCGACATGTGAGGGAGCAAACTTCTCGAGGGTAATAAGGGCACCGGGGGCAAAGGCAGTTGCAATCAAGCCGGCCACATAGTCGGAAGTTCGGGCGTAGCCAACGACACGCTTGAAGTGGCTACCAAAAAATTAGCTAGATCCATTATCATCATCCATCCGGCACCCTATAACACTCGGAGGTTTTGTTTCGAATCGATGGGCGATGCAAGGAGATTAGACACAAGGAAACGTACGGATCATTGTCGATGAGCTATATCCTCGGCATTAGCGGCGGCCATTGCGGGCTCAATTGAGGGAAACTTACCGGGTACTCGGTCTGGATAACCTTGCTAGTCCCGACAAAGGTCGAGGTAGGCTGCTTGGTCGCGGTATCGGCCATGGTGCAGTGCTTCGTCCGGGACAATATCTCAATTGGATCACGATGTTCAGAGTCGTCAATTCGGTATCCAAGCTGAGATCGGCTGCTTGGTGCCTCAGGATAGATCACGTGTATGGTCATCCCATTGAAATCTGAAATGATTGGACATACGCGCGCCACAGTGTGGCGAAGCGGGGCAACTTTCAATTAAGCTCATCGTCGCGTCCCCGCGGCCAAGGCGCGTTGGACTGGCGGTTTGCTATTCAGCTACACGATTCAATCTCCCCAAGAAAATAATGTCCACAATGCCCACTGCACTTCCATCAGACACAAATCCAACAGGAAGACACGATGAGTTAGACAATTACGGTATTGATGATTTCTCTGACGATCCTTTTGGCCCACCATCCCCTGAAGCGTCCACGAAAAAGCGAAAGGAACCCGAATCGGGCCTTGGAATCGACGAAGAAGTATCAGTTCAAAAGCGCGCGCGGGTACCCAATGTAAAACTTGATGAAGAAAGGCAAGTATTCTTTCCTCATCCCCCCCGATTGGCGCTAACATTTCGAGCATAGGTTACTTGGTCCTAAAGGCATTCCCAAACTAAGATCTCGAGCTGGCAACCTCAAAATCAAGGGGAAGGGTCACGAAGTATGCATGACTTCATATACAAACTCAGAATTCACTAACACTTTTTTTCGCTATAGTTCTCGGATGCTGCTCGACTTCTATCCTTCTACCAGCTCTGGCTGGACGATCTTTTCCCCAAGGCCAAATTTCTTGACGCTCTTGCCATGGTGGAGAAGGCTGGGCACAAAAAACAGGTGATGGCGGCGCGGAACGATTTTATTCAGGAGGGAAAGCCCAAAGATCAGGCCAGCGACGAACTAGATAACGAAGAGGGCGCCATGGGAATTGAACCTATTCCCAGAGACTCCGGTGCAGATGCTACCAGACTCGCTGTCCCAAGACCAAGAACGCCAACACAAGATGTCGACTTTCCCAATGATGACGATCTTTACGGTGCAACCCCACGAGCTTCCCGGGCCATTGTTCCCATCCGCGACGACATGCCTGACGAGGATGACCTCGAAGCTTTAATTGCTGAGGCCGAGGGACATCGCCGCCTAACAGTCTCAAACCCAGGAGACATCGAACCGGACGCTGATGATTTAGAAGCTTTGATTGCAGAAGCAGAAAATCAAGACAAGAGGAAATCTTCAACAGTTGATAAGCCAAATGGTGGCGGAGATGCACCTCAAGATTTTGACGATGACGAGGCTGCTATGCAGGAAATGGAAGGTTTATGGTAATTTACAGATATCTGAAATATCAAATTTGGGGGCATGGCGTTTAGGTGCGAGAGATAGTTTTACACGGCAGATAAACCAACCAACAAGAATGGATCCCACGTACAACTGACGGGGTAAGGTACAGTCAAAAACACTTATTACTTTATTGTCACCCATAATCACTAGAAGGAGGAGCATAAAACATTGGTTGATCATGAATACCATGATTGCATTGAATTGCTAAAATAGTACACATACCCCATCCTTGATATTTCCAGCCTCTTCCTTTGAGACCTGGGGAAATTTAATCCTTGTGCGCCGATATACCCCTCCCGGTTCAATTATCATTGTTTACATTTCATTCATGACAGACGATAACGCTTCTGATTGCTATCATCAACTTCTGCCATTTTCCGCTTAGCCCCCACTACTTGTAACTTATAATTAATACTTGGTTGTTGCTGAGAGCGAGTCTCGGAGTCGAGAGCTGCGCCACTTCTCCGCTTCATTCTGCGTGTTTCGACTTTGAGAGACCAGAGAAGGGTCAAGAGGACATCCTTCGACGGCAAGTTAATGCCGCTCAAACATCGTACCAGTTCGCGATCATCGTCGCGCGTCACGTAGGACTCGCGCTGCAAGGTCCCGACCCGATCTTCGCATCTCTCAGACACCAACCGCAATGCTACCAGCGTCGCATCCGAAAGAGGACGCGCCAGGCTGGGGCTGCTGGATAGGATTTTCCGAAGAGATTTGAGTCTTAGGGTCGTGGACCTTGAAGTCGAGCTCACGCTCCGCAGCGGCATTGTCGCTCGCTGCCACAAAGTCTGAAGCGCCAGTGTTTGCTTCGTCGATGAGGAAGTCGTTGATGTCGAAGAGGTCGAAGTCGGACTGGTGGTTGAAGCCGGAGGCAGCGTCACCAGCCAGATAATCGTCGTCAACAGCTGAGGAGTTGGGAGAAGCGAGAAGCCCGCTTTCGAGGACATAGCGATCTGTGTCAAGGGCCGCTGACAGGCCGAAAGAATCGCCGAGGCTGAAAGCAACATCATCCGAAGCTGCAGCAGCCAGACCAAGGCTGGCGGCATCGAGGTTTGCGAGGCTGGAAGCGACTGAGGCATCTCCGCCGACGTGTGACACTGCAGGTCATACAACATCTCAGCAGGACGTTGTGTCAGGTCGGGAGAGGAAGCCAAAGTCTGCTCATCAGCCTGCGCCTCCATCGAGGGCTGCTCGACATCCTCGTCGTCTTCTTCTTCCTCGTCATCAGAATCGGCGACAGGGCCAAGCTCGGGAGATAAGGATGCAGGGTTCACGGTTGGATTGATAATGAGAATATCATCCATAAGAGTGTTGGATGATTCAGCGTTAGGTTTGTGTCCGTCCTGTGAGCTGAAAAGCTCCTGGGACAGTGTGACAGGGTTGTCGTGAAGAGAGTCTAAGGGGGACGAGGATCGAGTTACGACACCAGAGCTACGTCGGAAGCGGTTGAGCTCTTCCACGAGCATGAGATTTGCTTTCTGAGCATTGAGGAGGAGGGACTCAAGTTCCTTATTCCTCTTCTCGAGAGCTTCAACCTCTAGTCTCTTGCGTTCGCGGGAAGACTGAGCAGCGCGGCGGTTTCGTAGAACACGTTCTACGCGACGCTGCTCCTTCTCGTCTTCGGTCTTGGCTCGTTTTCTTCAGGTACTTGTTAGCTATTAGGCTTTAGATGCGACTAGGCTAGTGCCTACCTAGGAGGAAGGTTGGTCTTGGGTTCAGGAAGGACCTGGCCCCAAGATTTACGCTTCTTGACCGGCTTCTTCTCTGTTGGCGCGGGTGTAGAGGGGGTTGATGATGTTGCGGGGGCAGGGGTTTGTATGGCGGGGATGGAGTTCATGTTTTTCTCCTCTGTAAATGATTTGGGTGTCATCATTTCCATTGGGTTCATCGTAGTAGTGGCTGAGGGTGTTGCCGCGGCGAAGAGGGATGTGTAAGATTCGCCAGGAGTCGAAATGAAAGACTCGGCCGGCGAGTTCTCAAACTTGACCACGGGTGTGTTCTGCTGGAGCTCCATTTTGACTGAATGGTTGTGGATGTTGTCAAGGACGTCTTTGAGGACGAGATATGCGAGGCAGGTGCTCTCAGTAGCAGATATGTATCATAGATACATCATGAACAAGCTGGCGCAGGCAACAACGGATCCACCATCAAACGGCAGGCGTTGAGTCAGCCTGGCCAGGTGTGATGAGTCAGAGGAAAGGTAAAGAGGGACGAAAAAGACAAGTGTTCTTAGTAGCTGGCGCAGTAGGTGGCCGTTCGTCAAGGCGATGGTCCTTGGAGGCTTGGAGCTTGGAGCTGCCTGCTGATGGTGCGGCCTGGCCCTCTTTATCTTGAGGACACGTTGAGCGTTCGGACAGTGAAATATTGTTGCCTGAGGCTTCATTTCAGGGGGAGGGGAGGGAGGCACCCCTGGGTGGCCCCTGAAGTGGGGTTGTCGATACTCATTCTGGGACGGACTGGTACGTACCGCGTGTGTGTGCGGGCCCATTTTAGTGGGTACCGTGGGTACGATGTGCTCAGAGGTGGCTAAGTTAGGGGGCGACATCGACCCACGGGAGCTTCAGGGCGCTGTGACTCCCGGAGCTTCCAGCCCAGCGCCAGTTTCTCAGCGGCCACTCCCACCTGCAGGTGGCGATGGCTTAGCACGCTGTTGCTGTTGGTGGGTTGGCCCAACACGAAGAGGGCAGCGCTGAACGGCGCCGCTGACAGCTTGATGCAATGGAACACCCCCTCTATCCACTGCAAGCATCTCTATTTGCGTCTTTGGGTGTGTGTGCATTTGCATTTCACCCAACCGACACCCAGTATGCAATGCGAGGCTCGGTAGATGAGGATTAATTCATTTCTCTACACAAGGCATTCAGCTTCTCCGTGGCGTTCCCATCCGCCTGGGACGCAGTTCGAGCAGGAATTGACATACCAGGGGCGCGTATTGGGCGACCCTGACGGCTGCTGGAATTCATCCCACGGACCTTCTGGCTCCTTGGGTCGATCTAGGGCCCTTGCCCAGACGAGGTTGCCTCAAATGGGGAAGCCACCGGCCCAACCTTGTTTCTCAATTGGTGGATGTTTAAACGCAACACATTAAATTTGCCCGGCGCGAGAATCGACATATCGAGTAGAATTGTTTGATTCTGGAGCCTTCAAGTTTTTTTCTCGTCGGGTCGAATCTAACGACTACGTTCCCATACAATTAATGAATGGCGCAGGAATCTGTCACTAAACGGGACCGACCACGCCACCCACATTTTGGTCAAAAAGCAAGTCAATGAATGCAGCAGGCAGACATCTAACCAACCGCTTCCAGCGCACACGCGATGGAATCATGCCAACAAAAAGCCAACCCTCACCTGTTCTATATTCTGCGGTGCGCCATATATTACTATTTCTGGTTTGGCTGCACACTATGTCTTATGGAATGTGCTGCTTGTGCACTGGTATGGCTTACATGTTTCGATGCTTTGTCAGGCCTCCGGTATCTGGTCATCAGCCCCCGCCCCCATCTCATTCAAGGAGAATGCTCGGTTTAGCCTGCCTGCAGCTTGCTTTTGGGTATTTTGCTTTTCATCATACTGTGCCATTACATACAGACACGGTTGGCGCTCCTCCGCCTATTCCGCTCTCCTGTGACGGCATCACTGATGAGTGTGATAGGCAGCGATATTCCCAGCGGACCAAATGAAGTCCGAGGTGCCGCCATTCTCGTACTTCGCTCGTGTCTGCCTCCAAGGTGATGAGATCCACCTCCGCTGCTTCCGTTCCCTTGGGTGAAGAGGGCTGGGAAGGGTGGTGGGTGGTAGGAATATGGAAGGCCAAAGAAGGATTGGAAGGCCATGCAGTGGGGCACAGGCAGCTGCTTGGTGGGGTGGGCACCGGCCCCAGAAGCCAAGTTCCGGCTCCAAGGACACAGTGCCCAGAGTCCAGAGGACCTGAACGGGCAAGTACCGATAGGTGGTGCTTGGTAAGTTAGCTCCCACAGACGAGCATGGCACTACTGGCAATAGGTCCTGCCTCTCCGGGGAAGACGATACATCGGCGTATGCAGCAGCAGGTACCAAGCAATGCGCCCAGCATAATCTCCACCTCAGCAGCCAACCCAGCCAGAACTAAGGCATCCACCGTATGCAGGGAGGCCAAAAGGGAGTGCACAAGGGCGGTGGACAATTCACAGGATCTCGATTCTACGGTCAACAGGTTGTGTTTAATGGGTAGGTTGGGGCCTCTGAGAACCAGACCTGCCACAACAAACCTTGCATGCGCATGGGCTAGTGACAGGAATGCAAAAGACGATAGTTGGGTGAGTTCTCAATCGAAGATTGCCGTCAAACTCTGCAAGAAACGGATAGATGTGTGCCGTTTAGCCTATGCCAGGCACATACTTTGCCGTAATTAGAGTGTGCGTGTCTGTCTCTAACAAGCAATTGACGCGTCAGGCCACACACGTGCAACACGCAACGCAGCAGTGGGCACAACGAAAATAAGAAAAGACAAATTTACTGGCGAAACGACCGAGGCACACCAGAGCCAATACTGTGCATTGGGAGCGATGTACCAAAGAGTGGCCCCGTATTTCTCGTGTCTCAGCCTCTGTGTCCGACACATCAGCGGCGACCTGACACGACGCTGCTTCGTGTTTCCGATAAGTGATGGAGCCAAAGGGGTCGCAAATGAAGCTGGAGGAGGGAGGCCAACAAGGGACTTCAACCAGCCAACAAGGGTTGCAACAAGGGGCGCTGAGTGAGAGCGAGGCAGCCCCTTTTTTTTTGGTGGAATGCTTGCCCGCCCGCTTATTTTTGGATACTGGAGTGGAACAGAACCAAAAAAGGAGGCGGAGGCGGCGTCGTCCATGTCAGTTGAGTGGGGGCTGACGATTTGACGTTGGTATTGGACGACGCTAGACAGACAACCTCACGATGCTTGCCAAGTTTTGAGCTTCATGGTTTTCGTTTGGTGCCAAAGTATCGGCAAGGCGCTATGAACCATAGTTTGTTCACCATCCATAGCCTGGGTCCCGTATCCCGTTGCGATTCGTTGGTGATGAAGCGAGACGGAGGGTGTTGGATGGATCTCGATCCGCACTTCGCCATGGCAATGTACTGCCCCTCCCCCCACGACAGCCAAACTCCAGCCCACACACGAAAGTCTCAGACCATTTTCTACTTCCCCCAAAGGCAACAAGCAAGTTCAGTTGGTCCAACTGTAATGGTACTGGCGTTGGTGTTGGTTCACAATCGCAGACATGTCGATCCAACTCTCAGCCCTTGTTTCATCCCTTCACATTCCATCCACAGCAAAAGCCAGTGTATCATTGGGCCCAGCGGTGTCAATCATTGCGAGGCCCTCATCTCACCGTTCCATCCTACAATCCGTCTCAATCCAATCTATACCGCCTAATTCCCCGCCATCGTTCACATTGTCGGTGAAGGGATTGTGCTGAAGACCCAACCACGTATCTCTGTCCGTGACCCATCAATGCGGCCCTGTAAACTCAGTGAGCGAGCACAATCAGTCAATCCGTCAATCAGTCGGCCGCCCAAGGTGGAGGATATCCCCATAACAAGAAGCCCCTTCAGCTCAGCTCACAACCAGCTCTAGTAGCGCACCCAATAAACCAACCTCCTGCATGGTCGGATCGCATCCCCGTCGCCGGAATGCTGCGCTAGGGCACTGTCGTTCCATCCGGGAGACGGGCCCGGGCCTCACCTTGGCTCCGCCAGGGTGGCATTGCGCTTCCCGTCAATCCGCCAATCGCTTTCCCGTCCGAGACTATCCCTCAACTCAAGACGGAGGCGGGAATCTGTGCAATCTACCCGAGCATCCGCGACCGTGTTGAAACCGAAGCGTTGTCAAAGTGCAGGGCGGCACTCACAGGAATGAGACCCGACACTCTTGCTTGAGTCCCCCATCAATTAGCCGCCAACAAACAAAAAAGAAGGGTCTTAGACCTCAAGGGAAGTAAATACGTGGGGCATGAAGAATTCATCCACTCTTTTTTCATTCAATGCTCATTCACCGCCATGAAAATGGTCTGCTGATAGCAGACCTTCCGGCCGAAATACCAACCAGAATCATACACGAGGACAGACAGGGCCAACGAACCTACTAGCTACAGCATTTTTTTCTGTACGCTTCCCAAAGCACCGACCCATTGGCTCATTCAAGAGCCTGAAGCCCTTGACAGCTGTAACAAAAAAAAAACACCCCTCCATCGGCAGATTGCGCCATAGTCATCCCAGGTGAACCCCCATGTGCTCAATTTCCCAGTAATCTCGAAACCCCCATAGATTGCGAGTCAATTTGCACACTCATCTTATCTCAAAAAAGCTAGAGAGTGTAAGATCAATTTGATGCCTTCATTCATGGTAGTACGATGTTTTCACATGGCAAAGCCGAAATGGTGACCAGCACAACAGGAATGTGGTGACAAGCCCCTATCTAATAAATGCTTCAATCTAGAACAACGGATCATCTTTGCTCACAACACCCGTGATATCGGAGGTGACCCATCCCCCCCGGAGATCTGACCGCTGCGGTACGACATGTTCACCGTCGACAAAGCACTGCCATGGCCGGGCGTAGAAAGAGACATAACCCCGAATTGCCTCATATGGCGGACTCGGCGACTCATAGGACCACGCTCGGTTCGCCAAAACGACTCCGTCCTCTCCGGTCATGGCGTAATGCGTTGTCTGCCCTTTCCACTCGCACGGAAGCCGGTATCCCGTCGGTGACAGCGGGACTTTAATAGCGGATCGCGGAAGGTAGTATTCTAAATACGAGAGGCGATGAGCGTGGGCTTCCATATTTGGCAACAGCAAGGTATTGATCCGAACCGGGGTAAGATATGACAGCTGCTTGATACGGACAAGTAATTTTTTTTTGACCAAAGTAAAAACCTTGACGTCAAAAAAGGGGGTATAGGGTAATTTGAAAGGCATGAAATTATCATCAAAATGCATCTAGGTACAGTATTTATGTGAGCTGGAATGGAACGCACCGGGTGGGCGATGGGCTTGAAGCACCACGAAAGCGTCGCTTGTATCAGCAATCTCCAGGCCATTGAAACAAACACGGATGTGTTTGGTCACCTTCTCTAGGCGAGGCTGGCGAGGAAAGTCGGCAATGTTTATCACAAACTTTCCAGTCATTTCGGTAAAGCCGAGTGGTGGTGTCTCTTGCGGTTGTTGCATAAACAGTGATTGAGCTTGTTCATGGTCGTCGTGTGCTTTCCCACAGCAGCCACGAAGGTGAAAAATATTGGCACATTCCTGGATGAGTTCCTCCTGAATGAAGGCAGTCAACGGACTGTGGCTTGACGTCGAGTGACTGGATTTATTCGCCGCCATTGTTAATTCTCCCGACAACCAATCCTGGGCTGCGAGGGGTGTTGGTTTTTTTTCTGTCTCTTCTTTATAATTCTCATTCTATTTCCTGCGCCGCTCGTCGGATTACCCTGTATCTATAAGGAGAGATTAACCCAGTAACACATGCTAAAAGCACACTTGATCTCGCATGGCTCGTCCCGGCCAAACGACCTCTCTCCAATGTAAGTTGCGACGCGGGGTAAGCAGAAATACATAAGCGCCACGGCTTGTGCCAGCAACGTCAGAGAACAGCATTGTGTGCAAGATTGAGCCAGGATTGAGGTAGCCAAGTGATCGAAGGGCATAAAATAAGTCCATCATGATCAACAGTTCTTGAAAGCTGTAGACGGAATCGAAAGATCAACTTATTGTTTCTCGATGAATCGCTCGCTACAGCAAACCATTCATCAGCCAATCGGCCTATCAACCAGTTCCCTCCCACCTATGGGATGCTCACCCTCCCCCCCTCCTCTATCAGCTTTCATCCTTATGAGTCGATCCGTGCGAAGGAGAAAAAAAAACTCATCTTCGAGTTGCATGTCAAATCGGACATGCTATTTCCAGCTATTCAAGCCTTGGGGGTCCCGGGTAGCTTGTGGCTGTGTATGCATTGTTAGTAGCACCTACTGCAGCCCTGCCAGTTCTGCGCCACGCTTGCGTCACTGGTCTTTGAGCGGCGCCCCGCAATCGCTGTTGCTGGCTGGCTGGCTGCTTTTGCGCTTGCGGCGTGCCCGCCGCCGAAACGGGGTCATCCCACTCACATGACATCCATCATCTACTGCAAACCCTCGGACAGCGTCTTTTCAACAACCGCAAGCACGACGCTGGCCTAGCCGCAGCCCAAACACCCTACCATACACGCAGGAAGTTACAGAGAGTCGCCCGCCGCCACCATGTCGAACCGCCAGCAAGCCCGCGACATGCAAATCGAGTTCCAGGCCCGCTTCCAGGCCAAGCAAGCCCGCCGCGAAGCCCAAAAGGCCGCCAAGCAGGATCCCATCCTCAAAAAGCAGATCCAGGACCTCCTCAAGAAGGGCGAGACCCAAAAGGCCTACCAGAAGGCAAAAATGCTCTTGTCCAAGCAGGCCTTGGCCCAGCAGATGGACCAGATGGCCGACATGGCCGAACTGTCAGCCGCCCAGATCCAGGCCAACAATGCCATGAATCGCATGACGCATATGATGGCCTCGTCTTCGCGCACCATGAATGTCGCCCAAAAGAACACCAACCCGGAAAAGGTACGTCCTTTGACATCGATCGAATTGCCTTGTACCCCCAATCATTGACGGCAACTAACGTAATGCGCGCAGACCCTTGTCACCCTCGAGCAGTTCAAGCAACAAAACGAAGAATACGCCATGTCCAACGGCATCTACCAGGATGCTATCGCTCAGACCACTTCGGTTCAGGTCGGCGAAGACGCCGTGCACGAGCTTTTGGGCAAGCTGGCCGATGATGCTGGCCTTGAGTTCGACCAGCAGTTGCGCCAAGCCACTCCATCCGCCGTTGAACCCCAGACGGCCGAGCCCACGGCAGAGGAGGAAGATAAGCTGCAGCAGAGGCTCCGAGCCTTGCGTGCATAGATAAAGAGTCGTAAATGTTGTGCTCACATTTTACACCATCACCATCTATTTGCATCTCTTTTGGACATGGGTCGGGGCGTTTGAGGGGTTCAGGGCAACGCGAGACGGAGTCTTTTATATTTAAGAATGAATGAATTGAATGAGTCATACAGGCAAAACAACCTGGCATTTTCTTGGCTGCAGGCCTATTCTGCACCCGGCGTTCTGCGAGACCCTAATCTGTATCTGTGTCTCAACCTTGAAGCCCAAGCCTTAACCGTCGTCCATCCTTTATATAGGATCATATCCAACCCTGCCCCGTAACGTCATGTATCTTTACATGTACAGACTTGCTACTGCCGTGATATCGCGTTTGATCATCTCCTGTGCCTGTTGCATCTTCTGATAGAGCTCGGGATCGCCCACAATTCTTGCTGCATTCTTGACTTCTCGACAGGTCTCGTCCAATCTTGTGATGGTCCTTACAATGGTTCCCTCCAAAACATCTGTCAAACCGGTGATATTTTTGAAGCTCATGCCTCTTGCCCACTCATAAACCACCTCCATGAGACCGAAACGCGGTCGCGATACAAAGTCGTTGGAGTCATCTGCAGATTGGATGACCTGTAGTCTGGTTTGGACGTCATTGACTTTTTCAGAGATCGCCACGATGGTATCCCGGCCACGCTCAAGGTTACCGGTAAGTGCCGGCTCCATGTCGGTCTTCTCTTGGAAAACAAAAGCGGATAAGAGAGCCGCAATCTCGGCAGGCTCGTAGTCAGCGAGCACATTGTCAAGGATGAGCTCAGTAAGAACAAGTTCGTCGCCAGAGTGAACTTCACAGGCTACCTTTCCTTTAAGCTGGATTCGAGTTGCTTCGTCGATGAAGTCGAGTTCCTTGAGGACCTGCACTCTCTGCTCGTAGTCGGGCAAAAGTTGAAGGTTCTGATCTGATAGCGTCCTCTTGAGTTGGGAGATATGCTCCTTGATGAGCCACTCGTCGTGACACATAGCAAACTGTGCAATAATTAGTATTAGAAGTGATTTGAAGGAAGACAAGAAACCACTTACATGTTTCAAAAAGTCCTTGCACTTGAGCGAGGGTGAGTTGGAGATCGTTTTTACCAACTCAATCCTATTCTCGATAATCTCCTGTAACTGCAATTGCTTGATCCTGCTCAGATCAACCTCGTCCAATCTATCATCCCAGGAACTGCAGATCTCCTGGAGCCTATCCTTCGCTTGTTGATAGCCGTCGCCACCTTGGAAGAGTTCTGGTACAATACCCTTGGACACCCATCTGGTCACGCATTCCACATCACTGAGTGGAACATGTAGCGTTTTGGTCTGAAGCCGCTTTTTACCTTTGGGAAATGGGTGAAGATATTTTCTAAATGCAGGGATGAATGGCAGTTGGTCGGTGGCGTCACGCCTCTCTCGAAGAGACTTGACGCCACAAATGTGAAGCGTTGGATCCTCCGTTGAACCTTTATTGCTGAGACCATCCGATAGAAGGATGCCGACAGAACGGATGCCATCCCAGTTGAAGACCACCAAACGATGTTGAGAAAACATCCGTCGCCCGATTGGAATCATCAACAAACCCTTGTAAAGATCTGTAGTAAGACGCTTGTAATCTTCGGCCGCTTGGTGAGCTTCATCCATCGAAACATCACATATGCCGCACGAATCTCGCTTGACTTTGGCCAAATCTGCCTGGGCCAGTTTCACATCCTTCTCATGTTCAGGCAGTAGTTGCTGAGTGGCGTGTTCAGAGAAGCTGCGCTTGATCATTTCCTCAATCTTCAAAGCCTCGACCCGGAGTAGGTTCAAAATCATGTTGTACGTCAACCTGAATTGAGAGCGAAGTTTCGAGGGTTCTCCTAGAATCATGTTTCGTAGTTCTGCAACAGGTGGCGCATCGTCGGAGCTTCCCGGGGGCACAATGATGACTGACCCAACAGTGTCTAGACCACGTCGACCAGCCCGACCAGCCATTTGAGTATATTCACCAGGCAATAGGTTTCTGAATGAGTGCCCATCATGCTTTCGGTATCCTGAAAAAACTACCGTTCGCGTAGGAAGATTAAGACCCATGGCAAAAGTCTCTGTGGCAAACAACACCTTGACCAATGTTTGGGCGAATAGTATCTCAACCAGTTCCTTGACAATCGGCAATAGACCGCCATGGTGCACAGCAATTCCTCTGCTCAAAAGCTCCCGAAGTCTAATAATCTGGGGAAGTACTCGGTCCTCAGGTTTTAGTCGTGCAACTGATTTCTCAATAATCATGTGTATGTGACTCTTCTCAGATGCAGTGCAAAAGTCTTGGTTGCTGAGGGCATCGGCATTTTCTTCGCATCGCTTTTTAGAGAATACGAATATGCAAGCAGGAAGAAGAGTCTGTTTGTTGAGGAATTGCACGAGATGAACCCAGAGGTTTTTGTCTTGTGCCACTGATGTGAACCCACCACCACGACCTCCACGGCCCATGTGGCCGGGGTTATGGCTCGCCCGTGGGGGACCTCCACGGCCTCTTTGTTGACCACCTCCTCGCTGTTGGCCACCTCCACGCTGGCCGCCTCTTTGGTTCCCTCCTCGCTGACCACCACCACGTTGCCCGCCACGAGAATTGCCTCCACGAGTGGCAACCGTGGTTTCGGCTGGCTTCTGTTTCTCCTTTCCCTGCATCGTCTGGTGTGCATCTTTCCACCCCTTTTCGATAAACTTCTTCTCGGAGTCGACAATCTTATGAATATTTTTGCCCGCCCACAGATAGTGTTCCAGGGGTACAGGCCTTTTCGGAGTTGAAATCACATAGATGTCCTTTTGTTTCGTCCTTCCAACCCAGGAAGCAAACTCATAAGTGTTGGGAACAGTAGCAGAGAGAAGAATCAGAGAGACATGTTCTGGTAACATTATGATAACTTCCTCCCAAACAACGCCTCTCTCGAAATCATTGACGTAGTGAACTTCATCGAAAATAACAAATTCTACATCGCGAATGAGATCGGCCCCTCGATACAGCATGCTTCTCAGAATTTCAGTTGTCATAATTAGGCAACTAGCCTCGGGATTGATCTGTACATCGCCAGTCAAGATGCCCACTTCATCAAAAGTCTGACGGAAGTCGCGAAATTTCTGGTTGCTCAGAGCCTTTATTGGCGATGTGTAGATGGCCTTGGTCATATGCTTAGCTGCCAAAGCAATAGCATACTCTGCCACCACAGTCTTTCCAGCTGAAGTGTGGGCTGCAACGAAGACCGAATCACCATTCTCGAGATGGTAAACAGCCTCTTTTTGGAAGGTGTCGAGTTCAAACGGCCATTCTCTAGCCATGTCAGGCACAAGGTCTCGAAAGTTAGACATGTCATGGTTAATATCGACCATGTGAGCCCACTCACGACCCGCCTTTCTTGCACTGGATGCAGCGAGTACACCGTGGGGTTCTAGTGCAGGAAACTCGACCGGCAAGATATCGTCGATGTCATCTTCTTCCTCTTCAGGTTCGGCAACTGCGAGATCCTCTGGATCATTATCACCAGAGACATCTTCTCCAGTGGTGTTGATTGCCTTTGCATCTTCCGGATCCTCCTCCAGCACCTGCTTGATGGCATTGGCATCTTCTTCATTGACACTTGCTTTCTTTTGAGTAAAATCGATTCCCCTACTCATCCCGGGGGCGATTTCAAGCAGCCCACCTTCATTGCCCAACTGTATCACTCGTTCCAGCTTATTCCCTGTCCCACTCGCCTCGGAAGCGACCCCGCCTGAATGAATCTGGTCCTCAAACGCTGCTGTAGCCTCGATGCCGTCGAGGCCCCCGGGGGCGAAAGGAAAGAACCCAGCGGCTCCTCTTACAAAATCTGCCCTATTCGCTGGCTTTCGCAGCAAGCTAGTTGAGTTTTTGGCTGTAGCACTGTTGGCCGGGACTGTGACGTTCTTGTACCCGGTCACTCGACCTTCCAACCCATGTCGCTGGAATCTTGTGAGGGTACGTGTGTGAGGTGGAGCTAACTTGAAGAGAGAAGTATAGTCTGCCTCGACATCCCAACGTTGTTGGAGTCGGTTGAGCCATTCTGGGGAGAACTCGGGCGATGGTGAGAGCAGTAGCTCTTCCAGGCGAGTCTTGAGTTCGGTGGCATCTAGCGACTGCAACTTGTGCTGTCCAGCACCCGCTCGGTTCCCATCTGGAGACTCTCCTAGAAGGAGTGCATTTATTCCAGACATACCTTGTTGATTCGTGTCGCAGGAAGAGCGAGGCAAGCTCGAATAAATACAAGGTGATGTGTACTGGAGCTGTAGGTGGATTGTAGGTTGTAGGCTGAGGAGTGCCCCACCATTGACATGCTAGGTCTGGGTGCGGGACACGCACAAATTTGCTCTGGTTTACCCTAGACTTGCGTATCAAGCTTGAGATTGGTTCACAGGAAATACTTGCTTTTCATAGTGAATAATTCTTGGATACAAGCGTGGAATAAATGTTTGAGCTTGGGAAGAATATTTTGCATGAATTGATCAAGGTAAAATACCTTGGTGGCTGCTATCCAAGTTGAGAATATGAGATCATTACTAAAGTATATCAAGGTGATGGAGTGGAGATGTCATTCGTTCCCTCGCGACCAAAATTTCAACGACATCACACATCACAAGCTTATAATGTTACAAAATTATGGCATGAATTCCCCCAGCAACAGACATATAGATAGATCATTAATAAAGACTGATGCCGAGGCCTGACTGTATACATGGCAACATGGAATAAAATTACAATTCCCTTCCCTTCCGCATGTCTATCAGTTGACCAGTTACGCCCAGGTTCACCCGTCAGCCCACACTGGGAGGTGTAGAAGCGCAGGGAGCATCACATGCCGCCCCTGCTACTACCGCCGCACTGGCTCAATTGCTGTAGAAAAACGAAGGAGCCGGCGGACGTCTCAACTCTCTGTTCAGCTTCACTTACACTCCAATTACAATCGCAACAGCTTGGCAGCATAGTCTTCAATGAGCTGCTCGGTAGGGAAACTCATCTCCTCGAGCTTCTGAGCATAAGGAGTAGGAACCTCAGCACCAGTAACACGCTGGGCGGGAGCGTCAAGGTAGTCGAAGGCGTACTCCATGCTCAGGGCGAGAATCTCGGAGCTAACACCGAAGGCGGGGAAACCAGACTCAACAACAAGGAGACGGTGGGTCTTCTTGATGGACTGGACAATGGTCTCGAGGTCGAGAGGCTTGACGGATCGCAGGTTGATGACCTCAACATCGACGCCGTACTTCTTCTTGAGATTCTCAGCGGCGGTAAGGGACTGGCCAACGCAGCGGGATAGAGAGACCAAAGTGAGGTCCTTTCCAGAGCGCTCAATCTTGGCCTTGCCAAAGGGGAGGACGAAGTCGCTCTTCTGGGCGGCCTCAGACATGGGGAAGGACTGGCCGTACAACAGCTCATTCTCAAGGACAACGACGGGGTTAGGATCGCGGATGGCAGCCTTCAGAAGACCCTTGGCATCCTCAGCGCTCCATGGAGAGACAACCTTGAGGCCAGGAATGCTGCCGTACCAAGCAGAGTAGTCCTGAGAGTGCTGAGCGGCAACACCGGCAGCGAAGCCGTTGGGACCGCGGAAGGTGATGTTGCAGGGCTGGATACCACCGGACATGTACAGGGTCTTAGCGGCGGAGTTGATGATCTGATCGATGGCTTGCATGGCGAAGTTGAAGGTCATGAACTCGCACTAGATAGAAAATGCACCATTCCGGTTAGAAATGCAGTTCCTGGGGGTGCTTTCAAAGTGCAAAAGTTAAGTTGAGACTTACGACGGGGTGGAGGCCACTGAGGGCAGCGCCAACAGCGAGACCACAGAAACCACTCTCGGTAATGGGAGTGTCGATGATGCGCTTCTCACCGAAGCGGTCGAGAAGACCCTTGGTGACTTTGTAGGCACCGTTGTACTGAGCAACTTCCTCACCAAGGACGAACACCTTGGGGTTTGCCTCAAGCTCCTCAGCCAGAGCCTCGTTGAGGGCATCTCGGACAGTGTACTCCTTGACGCCGGTGGCGCCGTCGGCGTATGAGCGGGATTGGGAGTTGCCAAAGAGCACGGGGCGGGCGATAGCAGCGCGTTGGGCGAGAGAGGGAGCGGCAACCCTAGGGGCGATAACTCGGGTCGAGGCAGCTAGGCGAGCTGCAGGACGGAGGAGGCGGGACATGTTGATGGTGTTTTGTGTGGGTGAGGTGAGGTGTTGAGAACAGGCTCGTCGAGATGACAAGGGCCAATTGGATCGGAAGGAGGAGCTTGATGACGGGCTGCAAGAGAGTTGCAAAGAGCTTCTCCCCAAACGTCGTCAACGGGTAGACGTGAGAATGGCAACAGGCGGAGGCGGACGAGGGAGAAAAAGAGAGGATGGAGATGGGCAGACGCTCGACAGGTTGAGAGGGAATTTCACCGAGTTGAGGTAGGAGATGCTCTCCGGCCAGCTTTTTTTTTTTGGGGCCGTCGGTACGTATCATCCCGTTGGCGAGGTACCTGGGCGTACCACTGGGTTTCGCGGGGGCACCCAGGTACCTGGGAGAAAGAGACACCGAGCAAACCTCCGCTAGCGCTACAGCAGGTCGGTATAGTATTATGCCTCTTATCCCCGCCCTACCCCCTGGCTGCACACTGCCAGGGCGTTGTCGGAGGGTCTGAGGCGCCTCATGCTGGGGCTCTCTGAGGCTCTTCTAGCTGTCATTGGGGGAGGTGTAGAGGATTGATACTACGGGAGACCGCAAACAGGACGCGCGCGACCTACACCACGCACCCGGGATGGTAGTCTCACAGAGTCTGTTGGGGTGAACATTTGGGGGGCGGCGCGCGGGACCCTTCCCCACCACAACGGCCGCCCAGGAACAAGAGCTTAGAGCAAAGGATATGTAGGCCTAGAGAATAATCAAAACATGCATCAAGCTGAAGCTCAAGAGTTCAATCCGGGCACCGTTTTGTGGCACCCTCCACATGCATTGGCCTTGTTCGACCAAACTGTAAGTCAGAAGTTATCGTTGGTTTATCAACGGAGAAAGAAAGCTCCTTGCATATTGTCCTCCCCACTCGCGTCAAATCACCACACCACTCAGAGAGCGTGACAAGGGGACGCGCTGACTAACGAAAACTTTCTACCCGCCTCAACACTTCTCTCATGACATCGATAGAATGACTCCACTGTCATCTGCCCTCTCTTTTTCACGTTACTGAATAAATTGGTCGATATGATATACTGTCCGTTTTATTGATTCAAAAGGGGACACTCCAATACATATATATATACATCTCAAAGTCATGAGGACCCCCGCCGCGCAAGTGTCCCGACGTCTACCAGGCCCAGTAGATTACAATTATTCCCATGGAGTGGCCGCCTTCCCTTTAGCATGATCTGTGCGTAATGTCGGGAGCTCGTGCCATCGCTCGTCACACCGGCCCGAGTTTATCATTCTCACTCGTCCCACGTTTAACTCTCTCTTTTTTTTATTTGATAGGTTCCCACGCATTTAAGCAGAGGGCTTGCGAGCGACCATCAAGTACATGGGGGTGAACAGGTGGTCGCGGCCACCGGCAACCAAGCAGTCGGCAGCGACAGCCAGACTGTCAGCTGTCTTCTTGGTACCGGCGGGTGCCAATTTAAGGGTCTCAAGGAGACCAGCCAAGCCGTGGGCAATTGTTCGACCCCATGTAGTCATGCGGACAATAGTGAAGATGTCACCAACGGATTGAATGTATCGCAGTTCGCCGGACAGGGGCCAATACCAGGGGGAGTGGTCAGGGCGGTCAGCCAGATCCTCGTGGTGCAGCATTTCGAAGCCCGAATCCCGAATGGCATCCAAAGCCTCACCAACCTTGCACATGTTGGAAATGCCATCACCTTGCTCGATACCAAGTCGGATCTCACGGTGGCGAAGGTTGTCGTTGTCGTACTCATCGGTCATGAGCCACTCGTACACGCCGAAGACACCACCAGGCTTCAGGACACGGAAAATCTCGCTATAGATACCCTTGAGAGTAGGAGCGTGGACGGTGGCCTCGATGGCGTAAACGGCGTCGAACGAGTTATCAGGGAAGGACATTTGCTATAAAAAAAAATTAGAATTCAGATGCTTAATAATGTTCTCAATCGGAACCCAACTTACCATGAAGTCACCCTTGACAAACTTAAGCTGGTTCGACATACCCTCCTTGAAGGCATAGTGGGTAGCACGCTCGATCTGGTAGTCGTTGTTGTTGAGGCCGGTGATGTGAGCACCCGTGAACTTGGCAATTTCGCGGGCAGGGCCGCCAACACCGCAACCAACATCAAGGACCTTCATGCCCTCCTTGATGCCGATACTGTGGGCCAGGTAGTGCTCATGACGAGCAATGGCCTGGTGGAAAGGCTCACCGTAGGCGAAACGGCAAAAGTGGAAGGATTGACCCCAACCATACTCGTAAAGATCGGTCGCGAGGTTGTAGTAGCTGCGAACCGGGTTAGTGAGCTACTGCCACCTTGAAAATAGGGGAGATGGGGGCAATCCGAAACATCAGTTGCGAGTACGTTGGGAGTGAGGGAAACTTACTGTCTGGTCAAGGTAGCGTACTCAGCGGTTCGAGCCTGTGTCTAATTGTTAGATGTTTGCCAGGGAGAGAGGGGTAAATTTGCGTATTCGTACAGCGCGCTCCTCAGCCGTCTCATTCTCGGCGGGCTTGTTGTCCCAGTGCTTGAAGTATTCGTCGACAGCAGCTTGCTTAGCAGAACCGCCCTTCTTGAACATAGCAGCAATTCCACCACGAGCCTGGGCCGAGCTTCCGTGCATGGCCTTGTTGAAGTCGGCATCGCGCTGGTGGTCCTCGCGCTCAAGGCCGGAGGCGGTCGATGAAGCAACCATGTTGAATGTGTTAGACCTGGGGTCTGGAGAAGGGTAGAAAAGCTTGAGAAAAAAGAAGAGACGAAGAGGGGCGACGAGAAAGTCTGTGAGAGTGAAGAAAGAGAAAAAGGCGTGGTGACGAAGGTCAATGGGACACAATTGCGTTTCGAAGAGGGAGGCGGCGTCCGTTTTAATGGTGACGGGTAAGGAGCGACGGCATTTCTAACAAATTTCAGGGCCCTCCCCTGACTGGACGACACAACACATCCAATCTCAATTGGGTACCTATTGATCTTGTCCCGGGCGCCATCCCGCTTGAGGTTTAGTGGGTGTCCCTATCGCATCCGCGTCGAGGCCAGTTTTCCAGTGCTTCCCCCACAGCCAGTGCTTTCGTGGCGGGACCCAGTACATTGGTTTACCGCAATCTAAGCGCAAGATGTCGTGTACCCCTATTGGCTTTGGAGGTCTGTACCAGGGCGGTGAAGACACATGCTCGTCGCCATCTACGAGCAAATTGGGTGGAGGGTATTTGATACGAATACGAAAGCGTCCCATTACGAAAAAGAAAGAGAGATGGGAGCGTGATAACAATCGCCAAGGAGGTGTCCAAGCCTCCATGTAACTCGCAATTCAGTGTCTCCTGAGGAAAGAAAAGGTGGCGTCCATTTTTTAATTTTTATTTTTCTATGTACCACTGTCATTTCGTTTTCTTTGAGACGATCGCTGTTGTCGATCTGGGGGTGTGGGTGATTTTGCCCCAGGATTCTCCTCTTCTTGGTGCTAAACCTCGATCTCAAATGATCCCATCTTGATATCATACCATTCTGACCGTCGACTCCGATCGGCCGAGCAAATGTGCTGGGGTCGAGGCGTGTGCTGCACCTGTCATAACATGAGGGACGGCACTCAAGCTCACTTTTGGGACATGGATTAAGAAATATGAGGCCACTTCGCGATGCACGTACATTTGGGGACCGGAGAGAATAGATGCTGGTGATCGAGATATTGGATGGATGTGGTAGGACCGGCCAATGATGGCGCGTGCGCAGTCGCAATGGTCCTTGAGCATCAAGAAGAAACCCAGCACTGTAATTGGAGTGCTTTTTTGGTGTTGCTTTCTTGGTGGAGCTTAAACCGGACATTTTTCGCGCAGGCGAATTCCGGGCTGGAGACTGCGCAAATGACTTGAGAGTAGGCACGTCTGAGGTAGCGCTCAGATAAATAATGGAAAAAGTAATATTATAGGGGGCTTCCTCGGAATTTTCGTTTCTGAGCAGATCTTGCTCGGAGCAAACAGGATTGCGTTGATTATATTCTACACTCCCCTACAGTTCCCGGAATCTGGGCTCACCAGCTTTGCACTGACCCAATTCCGACACTTATCGATAAGCACATTCCCCAACAGGGTGTCGCTAACTACCGGTGGCTTGGGCTCCAACTTTAGGTGGCTCCGTGTCTTATGTAAGACGATGTTGTGCAAAGCCTCGGTGGCGGACCTGACTGATTTTCTTCAAGGTTCCGCGCGCGACTCCAAAACTAATCTGGCGCCCCATCACAATATTATCTGAGCTGCTCCTTATCACCATCAGTCCACATATCCGCGATGCCTCCTCAGATCAAACAGGACCTCAACCGTTCCGGTTGGGAGTCCACTGACTTTCCTTCCGTCTGCGAGACGTGCCTGCCTGACAATCCCTACGTCAAGATGCTCAAGGAAGACTATGGCGCCGAGTGCAAACTGGTAAGGCCCCCCCCCACCTGACTCGATTCTGTAACATCATCAAACCCGTTTTTTACTAACAACATCTCTATTCTGCTGTAGTGCACAAGACCCTTTACTGTTTTTAGCTGGAACGCCGATCGCGCCCATGGCCGAAAAAAACGAACGAATGTCTGTTTGACATGCGCGCGCCTGAAGAACTGTTGCCAATGCTGCATGCTCGACCTTTCCTTCGGCCTTCCTATCGTCGTCCGCGATGCCGCCCTCAAAATGGTCGCACCAGGTCCTCAATCAGATGTCAATCGAGAATACTTTGCCCAAAATAACGAAAAGCTGATTGAAGAAGGCAAAGTTGGGACAGAGCAGTACCAGAAGACGGATGAGAAAGCGCGCGAGTTGCTGCGGCGCCTTGCTAATAGCAAACCTTATTTCCGCAAGGGAAAAACTGTCGATACAAATACTGCCGAGGGTGCGACGGGAGGAAAGGCCGCTGTTGGTGCTGGAGTCGGCGGGCCAGGCCCGATTCGTACGCGCGACAGCAGAGCAGCTGTTGCTTCTGGAGCCAAAGCTGGCGGAAAGGCGCGACAGGCTTTCCCAAGTGCTGCCCAACTTCCTCCAAGTCCTCGCGACTGGCTTCCACCGCAAGACAAGAATGTTATGTCGCTCTTTGTGACGGGTGTTGAAGATGACCTGCCCGAGTTCAAGCTACGAGACTTCTTTAAGTTATATGGCAAGATCAAGAGCTTGGTTTGCTCGCACATGTCACACTGCGCATTCGTCAACTATGAGACTAGAGAAGCAGCAGAGAAAGCAGCGGAGGCGTGCCAAGGGCGTGCCGTCATTGCAGGATGTCCATTGCGTGTGAGGTGGGGAGTTCCCAAGGCAATTGGTACTATGGATAAGGAACAGCGATCCCAGATGCTCCATGATGCCAGGCAACGTTCGGCACAACCCAAGGGTCAGACACGGGCAATCGAGGGGGGGACCGGAGGCTCAGGAAACCGGCAAGGAGGTGCTCAGCCTGTGGCTGTAGCTGCACCCCCAGGAGCAAGCGAAATGCCTAACTACGCTAGCCTTTCTGGAAACTAAAGACGGCGTAGTGGCGAGGACGGTACTGTGTGTATTCAATTTGGCGTATTTCATGCTTATGGTGTTTGGGCGTTGGGCAATAAAGGCCAAAAGGCCTATGGGCTGGCTACTCGGGCGAGAACGGCAACAAGAGAATATGAGGCACAGCACATGACAGAAGATGGTCTGTTCATGGGGTAGAGCGATATGATAGTATTTTGAACATTGTTTGGCGGGTATCATAACATAATCTTACATGTTGTACAAAGATTGGCGATGGCTACTTATCGGCATCCGCAGCCACCACCTTGGACGGCGCCTTTGCCGGCCGTTTTGATAGACTCGTTATCTCCCCTCTCAGTTTCATCGTGTATTCGCAGCTCTGTGAGATAAACCAATTGTCAGTAAATGCTAAACACTTTCATATTTGGGCTGAGCCTCTGTTTGTGGAAGGTTACGGGAACGTACGGTAGGTATCCTGGCCCTCTTCAGTCCTCCTGCCCTGGACCACGTTCTCGCGCAAGACTTTGGCCACCTCCCGAGCGTGCTGAATTGCGGCGGTAACACTGGCGTCTGTGGGATCGAGAGCTGCCTTTTGGCGAAACTCATTGCGAATTTGGACCTGAGCGGCGGCGAGAATTGAAGCGTCACCTGCAGGTTGGGAGACCGTGTTAGCACCTCCTTTGTGCATATTCAACGAACAACTGATGGATGACATGTCGCTTTTGCAAGAGAAAGGCCAGTAATATCAAGGGCAGCCATTGGAGATGGAATCGAAATCATCAGAAGATGCGCGTACCTTGGAAGGCGAGTCTCGCGGACCGCCACAAGTTTCGGTAAGCCGATAGAGCCAGTGCCATTCTAAAGGATCAATAGTACACAATTGGCGCAAATCTGCGTAACTCGAGAAGGTTCCTGCTGATATGTATGTCCTAGGTCACTCGACTCGTTGGCTGAGTCGTTGTGACAGGCTTGGTTGATATGACGAATGTTGATTTGGGAGCGAAAAAAAAGTTCCCGCTACTGGATAGCTGCACTTGGAGGGCATGGCTGACCAATCGCCGGAACTTTGGTAGCGGCGTTGTAGTGGTTCCAGCGGATTGCAGAGGCACTACAGGTGCCTCAGGTGAATTCTAGGCTTGCTAGGCGCAGTCGCACACTGAGTTGACCCACGTACGTGCCCTGTAGCCCAGATATGATTGCTCTGACTAGCCCCTCACCCCACCAAGTATGCCTGTTCATTCTCAATGGCGGGGGAAAAAAAGTGAATGGGCACAAAATCCCACAGGCATTTTTTTTTCTTACCCGACATCCCACTATCCTCTACCCACACAAACATCCCCAAACACCATGGCATCTGTGGCGACTGTTACGCTGCCTCTGCCCGCCCTCCCCAGCGGCTGGAGCGCAGAGAAGGATTTCAAGGCTATTGGGCAACTGTCCGAGGCTGTGCAGCGCAGCATCGAGCCTGTTGGACCTCACTTCCTCGCCCACGCCCGCCGAGCCCGCCACAAGCGCACTTTCTCCGAGGATGACCGCATCCAGGCCCAGGAGAGCGCCAAAAATGTCGAGGATGGCGACGAGAGTGACGTGAGCGAGCCTGAGGATCCCATGATGCTCCAGCGTGAGGCCAAGGACTGGAAGGTATGCTATTTGCTTCCCACACTAACATCTCTCAATCTGCTGTTCAGTTGCTCACCAATCTATAGACTCAAGATCACTACAAGATCCTTGGTCTTTCTAAGTACCGATGGAAGGCTACCGAGGATCAGATCAAGAAGGCCCATCGCAAGAAGGTTCTCAAGCATCACCCCGATAAGAAGGCTGCCCAGGGCCGTGTCGACGACGACCAGTTCTTCAAGTGCATCCAGAAGGCCACGGACGTTCTCCTTGACCCCACCAAGCGTCGCCAGTACGACTCAGTTGACGAGGAGGCTGACGTCGAGCCCCCAACCAAGAAGCAGACCCAGAAGGGCGACTACTACAAGCTCTGGAGCAAGGTCTTCAAGGCCGAGGGCCGTTTCTCGAAGACTCACCCAGTCCCCAGCTTTGGCAGCGCCGATGCCACCAAAGAGCAGGTCGAGGACTTTTACAACTTCTGGTACAACTTTGACAGCTGGCGTACTTTTGAGTATCTCGACGAGGATGTCCCTGATGACAACGAGAACCGTGACCAGAAGCGACACATGGAGCGCAAGAACGCCAATGCCCGCAAGAAGAAGAAGGCTGAGGACAACTCTCGTCTCCGCAAGCTCCTCGATGACGCCTCTGCTGGTGACGAGCGTATCAAGCGCTTCCGCCAGGAAGCCAACGCTTCCAAGAACAAGAAGCGTATTGAGCGTGAAGCCGCCGAGAAGAAGGCCGCCGAGGAGGCTGCTGCTGCTAAGGAAGCCGAGGCCAAGGCTAAGGCTGAGGCCGACGCTGCCGCAAAGGCCGACCGAGAGTCTGCTAAGAAGTCTAAGGAGGCCGCAAAGAATGCGGTCAAAAAGAACAAGCGTGTTCTCAAGGGCTCGGTCAAGGATGCCAACTACTTTTCCGCTGGTGAGGCATCCCCTGCCCAAATCGACGCTGTTCTCGGTGATGTCGAGACTATCCAAGGCAAGATTGATCCTGATGAGATTGCTGCTCTCGCCGGCAAACTCAACGGTCTCTCTGTCGCCGATGAGATCAAGGGTGTGTGGAGCGGTGAGGTCAAGCGATTGGTGGAGGCTGGCAAGCTTAAGGACGGTGATATCAAGGTCCTTGCTTAACTTTTCAATACGGCGATGATGGAATGAGCCAAGGAGTAAAATAGATGGTGGCAGGACGACAAAAGACTCCGTCTTGGGCCGCTGGGTTGCTTTAGATGATAGATCCACTGTCATGGACATATAGGCGTATTGCGTACTAGACGGCGCACATGCTTGACCATACGAGTCAACTGTTAATGGACATGATGACAATACATTATACGCCAGTGATGACCCGCCCCTCTCGGACATGCTCTTCTTTTGCCATAGTTTCTGGTTTCACGACTTGAATGGTTGCATCGACTTCAATTGCAGAGCCTACCTCGGTGGCCTATGGATGGTCCAGCTCTCATTAATCTCAACGCCAAGAAAGCTCGGGTCTATAACCCGGAGAAAATACAAGATTTCGCTCTCCTTCAGACCAGTTTTGTTTCTTGACAAATTCTTGCAATTCCTATCCTTCCATTCCTTCATCCATCCACCATATGCTATTGTCAACATGTGTTAAGCCTCTCTGTCTAGAGACTGCCCAAGGACCATGTCGTAATACAGGCCTCGTTTAGCTACTAACTCCTCATGAGTTCCCATTTGAGCAACTCGACTACGTTCAAAGACGACGATTAGGTCGGCATCTCGAATTGTACTGAGTCGATGCGCAACCGCAATGGTTGTGCGTCCTTCTGCAGCTCTATCGAGAGCCACTTTGACCACCTTTTCTGACTCAGTATCCAGTGCACTTGTAGCCTCATCCAGGAGCAACAGACGTGGCTTGCGGATCAGGGCTCGCGCAATAGCGATGCGCTGGCGTTGCCCACCGGATAATGAAAGGCCTTGGGGACCACAGGGCGTGTTAAGTCCTTCGGGTAGGGAAGCCACGAAGTCGTATGCATTGCTCTGCTTGAGAACTTCAACAATGTTTTCGTCTGAGGGGGTGCCTTGCTCGAAGCCCAGCGATATGTTGTCACGAATAGATCCCTGGTAAAGAACGGGCTCTTGCTGAACGAGGGAAATGCCATGGCGATAATGACGCCGGTCCATCGTTTTGATATCTTGCCCATCCAATCGAATGACCCCCGTTGTCGGGTCATAGAATCGTTGCATCAGCGCTATCATGGTTGACTTGCCACAGCCGGAGGCGCCAACAAGAGCTATCATCTTGCCAGACTCTATTTGGATATTCACATCCTGTAGCACCTGCAGATTGGGCCTTTGGCGGTAAGCAAAGGTCACAGCTTCGCATGTCATCTCATGCCCATTTTTTGAGGAATTGGTGGAAATATCCTTATCGCCGTCGTCGTTGTCATAGAGAGCCCGTTGCTTTCGGAGAGTTAAAACGTAGTTGATGGCGGTTCTTGCTTTCGTCAAACTTGTGGTGTATTGAAATAGCATGGCAGTGTACTCGCCAGAGAACATTACAGCAATGAAAACAACGTAGAACTGGTCGGCAGTATATTCGCCGGTCGAAACAAGACGTCCGCCGTACCTAAGAACAAGGTTTATCAGTATCCGACAACGATAATTAAAGTGTGCTTTGAGGCGAGAAAAGGAAGAAAATGAACAGGCCGATTATACTTACCAAAATCCCAGGGCCATGGCAAGAAAGGAAGCTGACTGGCTAAGGGAGTAAAAGAACATCTTGTACGCCAAACTTCCAGCAGCATCTTTGGCTAGTGTCTCAAGTGCAGCGCGGTATCGATCAACCACAGCCTCTTCTAGAGCTAGTGACGAGACTGTTCTGATACCCAAGACTGCTTCGGATGCAAGATTATTGCTCTCCGCAAACCGGGCGGAATTATCGTCGTCAAATTTGAACTCGAGCCGAATCCGGATGTAGCCACTAACTACAAGAACGGGCAAAGCGCCAAAGACGAGGGCCAGGCCAAGTTTCCACCCGTAAACAATGGCTAGAATTGAGCTGGAAAGGACTGTGACAAAGTTGATCAATACGAGGGCCACATTTAATGAAAGGAGCTCCTGGAGACTGGTAGGCTCTGAAGATAGTCGAGAAACAAGAGCACCGGTGCCGTGATTGGGGTTGTCAAAGAATGTCATGTCTTGCCGAAGCGTGTTGTCGAAGATTTCGGCGCGGTAGACTTTCATGACGTGCTAAATAAGTCAGCCACACATTAATAGAGTCGGAGCATGATTCTGCGGTAGAACATGACAAAAGGAAACTGACCTGACCAACAACATTGCTTACCCACCCAGCAAGACCATAAAATATTACATTGGCAAGGGCCACAACAAAAAACATGAGTGAATAAAAGTTAGCTTTTGCTACATCGACGGTTGTGAACGCAACCATTGTCCGAGAGAACAAGATGGCAAGGCTGGGGTATGTTCCACCTGATGTGCATACAATTAGTACTTCCCTCGAAGGAGAATAAGCTCGCTGTGTCACATACCTGCACCCAATGCGATGAAGACGAGCGAAATCCCGTTTATCCACATTGATTCCTGTTCCTTCGCAATCAACAATAAGCCCTTGAGCAAGCCATAGTTGACATATGGGTCGCTTGAAATGCCGTGAACCTCATCCCCAGACTCCTGGGACACTATAGGATCAAAGTCCAAGCAGGTCTCTTCCTTGTCGGGTGCGGTTTCTTTGGCAGATTCACTGTTATGGCCGAGATCTTGGAGCCTAACCAGTCTTGAATAGATCCCTCCCAAGCCAATCAACTCTTTATGTGAACCTTGTTCAACCACTGCTCCCTTGGCCATGACAATGATGTTGTCGGCGTCCTGAATCGTGGACAATCGGTGCGCAATAACCATCATTGTGCGACCTTTGGCAACGTTGTTCAGAGCCTTCTGTACAATTCTTTCCGCATTTGGATCAAGAGCGCTGGTAGCTTCATCAAGCATCAATACTTTTGGGTTGGAAATAATGCTCCGGGCAATGACCACCCGTTGCTTCTGCCCCCCAGACAAGGACGCACCACGCTCCCCAATGAAAGTATCATACCCCTGATATATTTTAGTTGGGAAAATATACCATATATCTTTGCAATGCATACCTTGGGCAGTTTCTCAATAAAATCATGAGCGTATGCTGACTTGCATGCCTGAATCACTAGTTTTCGTTTTTCATCTTCGAGTAGATTCGCCATGTCTGTTCCTATCAGCCCATCTACAACATTCTGGAATATAGTCCCGCTAAACAGCGTCGGTTCCTGAGATTTTATATTAGCATGTGTTCTCTAGATTCTAGATTCTTGTGTGTCCAAGTCAGCGCACCTGCTGGACCATTCTAATATTGGTTCGCAACCATTTCAAGTTCAGATTTTGTATAGGATCGCCGTCCAACGTAATGAAACCTTGCTGAGGCTCGTACCATCGTTCTAGAAGACCAAATATTGTGCTTTTACCAGAACCGCTCGCTCCAACGAGGGCGGTCGTTTTGCCTGCAGGAATGTCCAAGTCAAGACTATGCAGAATGGGCACGTCGGGACGAGACGGATATTCGAAGCGAATACCACGTAGCTGGATATCCCCCCGAAACCCCGAAATGCTTTTTCCGTCTTCCGAGAGCGAATCTATCTTGGACTTGCGATCGATTATCTCAAACATCTCCTGAGCAGCGCCCGTGGCCTTGGAAATAGCAACGGTCTGGGGCGAGATCTGGGTGAGGGCCGTAGCAGCGACAAGCACAGCAAATATGACGCTGGTTTGAGTGCCTAATTAGCAAACATAGAACAAAAATACAGAAAAGCTGACTCACGTTACCACTGTACCGGGCTGTGTGATTTCTCCATTCGAATACATCCTAATCCCCTGCCAAAAGGCCAGGCCGTACCCAGAAAATATGCAAAAAAATTCGGTTGGGAACAGAATGGCATACAATAACGATTTCTTGTCTCCAATTTGAGCTGCATCATCCAGAATAGATCTGAACTGTTTCGATAATTTAGGAAACGCCCAGAACGCATGCGCTGTTCGGATGGTCGCAAACGCCTCCTCTGCCAGGGAACTTGACTCTGAATAAATGTGAAACATGGAATTCTCATAGGCGACATCACGGGCGATGCAGATGACGCTGACAACAATGTTGACTGGCACAATGCACAGGACAATGAGAGTCAACTTCCACTGTACCGCGAATGCAACGATGAAAGCGGTGACAAACGTAGACAAGCCGGCAATTATGAGGCCGAATTTCTCAGAGATTCCATGGTTTATCAGGTTGCCGTTGGTGCTGATTTGTCCAGAAATTGATGACGACAAAGAATCAAAGAATGAAGCCTCCTGTCGAAGAGTCTGTCGAACAAAGTCAATTCGAAGAGCCTTGGTCGTTCTGATGGCAGTGATGGAAATGAGGACCTAAAGCAACAAAGTATGTTCAGATGAGCTGCAACAATCAAGAGATGCGCCGAGTGGTTTCTTACCGTCCACACATAGGTCAAGACGAACTTGCCGATAAAAAGATAGACAAAGTACAAGCTAAATAGTTGTCAACTTCCTCTTCTAGGGCGCGGAAACCAAGTTGAGACAAACCTGTACTTCGCGACCTCTGATCGATACTTGGCGGGAGATAGTTCCCCCCTGACAAAGTCATTAAAAACATTGATAAACTTTCCAAACACAATATCCATAAGGGGGAGAAGTGCCCCAGCGACAACCATGGCGAAAATGGCAATGACGTTGAGGATCCATCCTCCAAGATCATTGTAAGTGAAGATTCGCTAGAGCATATTCCCATTAGCAAGGTAAATCAAGTCGGCTAACATTCAAAGAGTCTCGAGTGATAGCGGTTCAAGGTGAGGGGGTTCAATATATCATAGCTCGGCCAACTCCATCAGGTTGTAGTTACACCCAAGGGCACTGTGGTTTGGACTGAAGACTACCAAGGCTTTGAGGATCATGCAGGGTGTAAACAATACCAACTTACCAAAAAGCATCCAAAGCCTGGGTCTTTGTCCTTTTTCAGGTTCCTGGTCTGTTCCAAATAGTCTTGAAAATCGTTCACTTCGGGCTCAGGTAATGTGCTACCCGAGTACGGTCGTTGGCTATTTGGGACATCCTCTCCTTGCTTGCTCTGCTCTGGCGGCAAGCCTGCGAGCTCGTATTGTTCACGGGCCATGACGATAAAGTGAAGGCAATTTCAACAACAATAACGAAATGGAGAAAGATGATAAGTTGAGAAGAAGGCATGTGCTCATCTGCCTTGCATTAAGTACTCGACCTTGTCGCGCCCAATATGAACAACCGGGCTAAGTTGTTTTACGGTCAGTGAATCACTGTCCTGGTTACGGTACCGAGTCTACCAACAAACAGCAATTACGCCAAACCATAGGCTGTAAACCCCTTTGTTTGCATTAGCCATTTTTATCTCTACATGCTTTCCGTCTGGAAATTGTGAGTGGGGAGGATCCGCCTCTTCAATTTACATTTTTCGCTTTCGTTACGACAGGATCAATCATGCACGACGACACTAGACCAGGGGGATGAGAAGGGAGAGAGAAAAAAAAACTCTATTTCCCCGGAATCAAGGGCTTATCATCTAAATCAGCTGAGTATTTTGGTATTATTATAGGTTATTTTAGATTTCTTAGATGCCAGCCAAGACAAGTGACATCCGAATCCAACATGTCCCATCTCACCGTAGTATCAGTGGCGGCAAGGCCTGTGACATGTGACGTGAGGTTGCGCGCAGGCCCGATCTGGGGTATTGGTCTTATTGCTCAAGCGAGAGAAGAAGTCTTAAAAATTCGCATACGAATTTTTAGTCGGAAGTGAACTCAATTGCATCAAGATCGACCCCTCTTCTCTTGTCATGCCGCTCCTCCTCGTCCATCTCTAGTGGTTCGCCTCTCATGGCCCGGCTCCGTCTCACCAATCGGCACGGACGTCCGCGGAGGCCGAAAATCGAAAGGCATCCTGACTTACCAACCCACCAGTCACCAGCATCATTTTTGCTGCAACGTCGCGTCCGGCGCATGAATCTTCCCAATATAGAGCCAAAGCCGTTAGGAATTGCTCATACTTTGACCTCGAAGCACCTGCTCTCCGCTGAGTGTGCCTGTTGTGCCGCTGCCCCTCTTTCCTCGTTCTCACCAACCTCACCCAACCATGGACCGCCAACCAAGTGTCGGCCCAGCGCCCGGTATGTCCGCGGGGCCCGACGATTCCTTACGCAGAGCTGTACGTCTGTCTGACTTTGCTTTTGCATGTAGCCGATATTCGGTCCTGGCATGGCTAGAGAAATATTCCACTTTACAGCTTGCTTCTGAGTCACCCCATATGGGTCGGTCTCAAGCAACTGGGGCCACGCCAGGTCTCGAGTATCGTTACTTACACCGTTCTGCGCAAATCTAAAGAGTTTACTAATGCCGTTCTCCATTCGAAACAATAGTGTGATCAATGTCGTATGCGCAAGGTGAGAGCGCTCTTGCACGTCTATAAACGTGTTTGCATCTATAATATATTTTTCAAATCAAGGTTGAGAATCTGCTGTTCACTTCGTGGCGGTGGGCCACTTATGGCAGCGTGAACATGGCCAAGGACAATAGTAACATCGTTTGCAACCCATTCTAGATCCGCTGCGATAAAGAAGTTCCCTGCGCCAATTGCCGCATCGCCAAACGATCCTGTACGTCAGTGGGAGTGAACCATAGGCCAAAAGAACCCCGGCAACGGGTGCTCATCTCATCACAATAGTCTGTAAACCCTCCGACTCACGCTAACATTCCTGCTATCGGAATCACACTGACATAAGCATTCTATGTCTTGGTACGTAGCGAGAAAAAGATTGACCAGATCGAGATCAGGCTTGCCAACATCGAGACGCTCCTGAAGGACCTCTCCAATCGCAGCAGCAGCAGTTATACCCCAGAAAGCAACCATCGTTTATATACCCCTCAACCTGGACACATACCCGTCTCAAGTTCCACCATTGCTGATGATAGCTCTGATACTGAATCGGCCCTTGGCGGTGATGCCACCTTCACAGCACACACGACTTTTGCCAGCGAGTTCCTTGAACATGCCGTTGAGCGCACCTCACTGCACGACGTGAACCCCAAAATGCGCGAGGCCTTGGCAAACCTCAGGCATCTTGTCGAGCTGCAGAATCGCCAATCTATCAGTCATGGCCCTCGTTTCCCTCTTCAACAGCCCATGCCCCCAGGTGGGCTTGCTCAACTCCGCATGCCTCCCATGGAGATCGTTGTCAGCCTCCTAAAGAAAATCAGAAGTAAGTGGAGCGATGCCAATTCGAAATAGTATGCTAATGCTGACGTTTGACCCAGCTACGCCACCTGGCTTATTTACATTCATTTGCTATTTCGTTGGAGTAGCGGACTTCTCTGGGCTTTGCAGAATGGTCTACTTTCCTACTGACGACTTTTCGGATTCGACATTCATTATTGTCAGTGCTGGTCTATATTACTTATTTCTCGAGCAACAGGCCCTGGCACCAAACGACGCCATCAAGCAAGAGTATGAAGCCTATCTCCAAGCTTGTCGTGTCAATCTCGAAACTGCCCTAGCCAACATGTCGCTTTTCATGTCAGCCAAAGTTGAAACCGTCCAAGCTCTTCTATTTGGGGTGCGTAATTCTAACCTCATCCATTCAGCTGCTATATGGACACTAACTAGTGGTAGACACTCTATGCCATTGATGTCTCAAGGCCATCAGTCGCGTGGCATCTGAACAACGCGGCCGCTGAAATCTGTCAGACCGCCGGCTTTCACCGCCAGAGTGCCTGTGATTCAGACCCAGAAGCATACAGACTAAAATCAGGCTTGTTCTGGTACATTTATACAACTGACAGGGCGCTTGCCTTGCGCTTGGGGCGGGCACCGTCGATCCAGGATTGGGACATCGATATTCCTAGATCATTCCACTTTGATGGTATAATGAGCTCAGAGACGTCTGGCGTTGCACTCATGTGGCTCAATGCTGCAGCCCTGCAAGGTCGGCTATATGAGCAATTGCAAGTTCCCTTGCCTAGATGAAACCAAGATAGGATTCTAACGGCTCAGCAGATATAGCCCAGCTGCCCTGGCAAAATCACAAGAAGAGCTTGCTGAGCGAGCTCGGGTTCTGGCAAAACAGTGTCGTGAGATTGAAGCGGAGGCCAAGGAGACCCGGCACATGGCTCTTGCTTCCCTGGAGCGAATGAATGTGTCTTATCTTGTTGACATACACGTCAAGGGAGATGAGGTACAATTACTATCTACGATGACGCTTGTATACCGGGCCATACCAGCCCCTGAAGGCTCGATAAGCAGATTCTGCGATGAATGTATTGAAGTAGCTCGCCGGGCAATGCACACGCACTTGGCTTGCATGGAGCTAGTTCGACGTGAAGTTCACGCCAAAGCCATCTACCTGCATTGGTATATACCCCTCTCAATACCCACGCCCATCCTCCTCCCACATGGCTAATCTTCTTCATTAGGAACCTATTATTGACGCCGTTTACCCCCATCTTTGTCATATTCTGCTACATTATCGAGACTCAGTCTGCAGAAGATCTGTTGCTGCTCCAGGAATTCACGAAATCACTCGAAACATCTGGAGATTCCTCTGAGGTGATGGGGAAGCTGTTGCGACTCTGTAGCGTCATGACCAATGTCGCCATGTTATATGTAGAAGCGAAATCGCAAAAACAGGAGGACCAGACGATGATACCCATCGGTGATGAGTTTGATATGTATCTAAGCCAGCTTGGGTTCATACCGACAGATGAACAAGCTGCCGTAGATCCTTTAGATCAAGCCAACGGAATGGGAGCAGGCAGCTCGCAGGTGGCTCACATGGGCGACTGGTTTTCCGGAAGCCGCAATTTGATGGGCTTATTAGAACAGGACATATCGCAGATAGGCGGGCCGCAGTGGCCACAGTCTGGCCCAGCGTTGTAGTATAGCGATCTCAAATAAACAAAATACGACATCCAACTTCTAGGATGAAGTTGTAGCCATCTTTGGAAGTGTCGTAATTCAGTCTGTAGGAATCCTAGGGTCATATACCTCGTATCCTTCATCTTCGGTATCGCTCTCTGCAGACAAATTTTTGCTGAGGCCTGGGTTCACCGTTGGAGCCTCAAGAACATTGGTTGATTTAGAGCCTTTGTCCGGCGTGCCAGGAGGCCCTTCCACGCGGGTGAAAGCACTCTTGAACCCACTCTTCTTGAAGCCTCCTTTCTTGAAGCCACCGCCTCCTCCGGTTGAACTAGGGGCTTCTTGGCCGGGCAGCTTTATGCTGACGATGCCATCGGCTTTGGCCTCTGCCTTGCGGGCGCGGGAGCCGGCATTGGGGTCGCGAACCATGGCTTTCATATCTTTGAGTCGTTGCTTGTGGCTATGGTCATAGCTACTAAGGTGGGCTTCGTATTCGTTCATGCGCGAGTATCCTTTCGAACATAGGTTGCAATAGAAGGACTTTTGCGCTTCGCGGGCCGAGGAGGTTTGCGCCGGGGGCAGAGTCTGGTGTCTCTTGGGAAACGTCAGTGTCAGGAGGTGTGGGATCGCGACGCATTGGTGCTTACAGGAGGCATGATGTGGTGTGCTGTCACTGCTGGTCAAAATACGTGTTGTCGCTGGCTCGCCAGTGGAGTTGGTTGGAAGGTTGGAGGTAGCGATCATCGGCGATGGATGGATAACTGGAGCTCGCTCCGATGTGGGGGTCATCCACGACATATTTGGTGGGTCACGCCCGCTAACCAATTAAGTACTGATGGGTTTTGCTGACCAGGTTTAGGTGTTCAAGCAGTGCCTTGTTGGGGTCTCGCAGCAATAAACGTCACTGTCTTTCGAATGCTCCAGGGGCTTCCCCAGGCAGTGTCTACTCCGTCTCCAATTTGAGGCGAGCACAACTCCATCTCTCTCCAGGGCCGATGGAGCGTTGAGACGCTAACCCAACTCCATCCCCACACTCTAAGTTGTCCGTTCTCGCGGTCTCGTGGGTTCTCAACTTTCTCTTGTCCCTCATTCTTATCCTGGCAGATTGACCATCACCATGGACGCCGAAAAGTCGCCTGGGCGTCGGCCCTCCGAATACCCGGATAGCTTCGTCCCTCTACGACAGCTCGACCCATCCCCTATCGAATCGCCTCCGGTTGTCGTAGACTCGGACGACCTAGAACACAGCCTCGGCAATCTATCGTCTCAAGGGTACGGCGTCGAGAGCCTAAATGGCAGCGTTGCCACGATAAAGGCTCCCTCGACCGGAGCTCCAGGCCTCAGCGCCAGCGCCAGTCTTGCCAGCTCAACCTCATCAACAGGAACAGCCACCGGTCCAGGCCCGATATTTTACTGTATGTCCAAATTCCGATGCAATCATTGCAGAGTAGACAATTGACGTCCAAACCATACTAATAAAATTTCTACATGTGCAGTGATGCGAATCCAAAAGTTCTCGAGCTACGCTATAGGCCTCTTTACTTCTCTACACCTCGCCAACGTTTCCCTCATCCCCGCCGCAACCCGCTCCGTCGCTGGCTCCGAAACATACCTCCTCATGACCCGCGAGATTTACCAGACTTCGCTCACCGAACCTATCCTGGTCGCCCTCCCTGTAGTTGCACATGTTGGTTCCGGAATTGTTCTGCGTTGGCTAAGAAGATCTCAAAATCTACAAAGATATGGCGGGGCTTTGCCTGGCACAACTTCGCCGTGGCCACCATTGAGCTACATTTCGATATCAGGATATGCTTTTACCCTCTTCTATTCCGCTCACGTCTTTATCAATCGTGTTCTACCCCTGCAGGTGGAGGGTGACAGCTCCAACATTGGTCTCGCATACGTCGCTCATGGGTTTGCCCGGCACCCAGTAGTTGCTCGAATTGCTTATGTTGGTCTAATTGCAATAGGCTGTGGTCATATGATCTGGGGCCAAGCAAAGTGGCTCGGTATCGCACCATCGACTAAGGAAGTACAGAGATCGGGGACCATGGCAGTGGAGAAGAGAAAGAAGTACCGAAGGAGAAAATGGGTCGGGCTTCACGGTGCTTCTGTGGCATTTGCATTACTCTGGGCCGTCGGGGGTCTTGCTGTGGTTGCAAATGGGGGCTTGACAGAAGGCTGGATTGGCAAAGTGTATGATGACATGTTCGCGGCCGTGGGATTATAGATTGGGCCAGTCGGTATACGAGAGGGCTTGCATTGTGGAACGGAGTTGGGATTTATTCAGGGGTCTTTTTTTGGGAGCATGATAAATGTGTGCGTGGAGATTTGGGGATACCCAATATGATGGCCATAAAGACAGAGTATATAGGGCTATCATTGTCAAGACTAGGAGTGGCATGAATATGTATGGAATTCGAAGCTTGGTGCCACCCGACAAGCCCTATGACACACCAGCTCAACACACTCAAAACATAGGTGCACTATCAAATGAGGGCCACTAAAGCTCCATTTCCCACAGTCTAAGACATTATTTTTGTCCGCAAGTGTAGTGTAGGGTAAGGTGCGATAGGCGGTGTTGGCAGCTCAAGGTCCGGCTCGACGGATGGCCCCCAACCCATTGCCACCGACATTTTCCTAGCTTCGACTTTTTTTTACTACCACCAACATCAGGCCTTCCCAGTTGCCATGCAGGAAACCTCCTGCACGGCTGGGAACACCAACTTGAAAATGACGTCTAAACGAAAGCTTTCTATCTTACAGGCAGACGAGCCGAACGAGCTTCATCTTTTCTGGTCGAAACGTCCCCGATTCACCCCGCCGATGACGGTATCCGAAAACCCACCGGCCCGCGATATCATCTCCACACTCTCCGACGAGCTGCTCGTGCGCATCCTTTCGTTCCTAGGCGAACCGAACCTTCTTTCCATAGCTCTAGTATCACGTCGTTTCCGCCGCCTCGCCGGCGACTCGCAGCTATGGCGAACGCACTACTACAAACGTTTCGTCCTCCCACGGGCGCTGCGCATACCCGGTTTCCGTGTTGGGATCGGCGCCGAGCTGGGAGCACCTCGCTCGCACGCACCAAGGCTCCAGTACTCAGCACGACGGGCTGTATGGGCTGACGGTGGCTGGGGGCGTCGAGGGTGTCTGATGGACTTGGGAAACGAGTCCGAGACCAAGCCGGTACGGGTGGTTGACTGGAAAAGGCAGTACAAGCTACGGCACAACTGGGCGCACGGCAAGTGCAATGTCGAGGAAGTCAGTGTGCGGGACGGTTCAGGAGGATCTGAAGGCCAGAAGCGAACACTAGTCAAGGTGGTTGAGGGCATCGCGATCACCGCGGATTCGACATCAGGACTTCGAGCATGGGACCTACGAACGAGACAACCAATCGCGCAAATAGAATTGCGCCAAGACGGTTCCGACGAAGACGACAGACCAAGCTCGCTGGCAGTGGACAGCCAGTGTGATCCAAATGATGTGGTAGATGTGGGAATCGGGTTCACGGATGGGAGCTTCGGGGTCTGGAGACTGAATCTTGCAAATCAACAGTTAACAAGAAGATATCGACACGAGAAGAGCATCAATGGGGAACTTATGGCTGTAGCATATGGGCACCCTTATGTCCTGACGGCAACGACCGGAGGCGTCATCTCGCTCTACACGTTTAACCGACCGCCGACAGACTCCCCTGACGACATCACTGAAGAAACCAGAGAAATAAACGAGGAAAAGATGAAGGTTATTGAACCTGATCGATTCGATTCAACTCTTCCGCCTCCATACCTACTCACCTCACTGGAATCACCCACCACTCGACAACCCCTTGCTCTCTCAATTCGTCGCATGGCTTCCTCCGTAAGCGCATCTATTGCCTATACGTTTTCGAGGCGCGAAGGCTGGTGTATTGGTATCCAGGATATTCTCATCAAGCCTTCTACGTCAGGCATCGACACGCTCTCCTCGCGTCTGGCTTATACCCTTCCTATCAGGACAGGGGGTGATAATAACGACGATGACAATAATAATAACAACAACAATACCACACCCCCGGATGACTCACAAACTGGCCTCACGACACTCTGCTATAGCCACCCGTATCTTCTCGCCACACTCCCGGACAACACGTTGATACTGCACCTATGCACGTCCACAGCCACATCGCTGAGCCTATCCCCGGGTATCCGCCTCTGGGGTCACACGTCAGGCATTTCGGACGCGGAAATCACCCCTCGGGGCAAAGCAGTTAGTATCAGCTCGCGCGGGGATGAGATCCGGGTGTGGGAACTTGAGGGCCGCGTTGGAGGCAGCAGTATAGAGGTACGGCCCAGGCAGACATTGGATGACGCGGACGACTACAGTGGTAGCCTGGGGGCTACTGGCAGCTGCTGCAGCTACGGCTACGGCGTGGCGCAAACATCCCAACTCGACTTTCCCGAGTGGGAGGACCGACGGAACTGGGTTGGCTTTGACGACGAGATGGTTATTGTGCTCAAAGAAGCGCGGGATGGTCGCGAAAGCTTGGTGGTCTACGACTTTACCTGACAAGCCATCATCGTGAAACGCTGGGGCACCACGGCAGTCACGGATCCTGCAGTTGGTCCATATCGCCACATGGGTTCGACCGAGGACCAACGCCTTCGACTGCCGCATCGGAATCCATCCGAGAGCTGCCAGGTCCCCACATAACCAACTACCCTATAGCCGCGCATCACGTTTCCCAGGCTTAGCATCCGCTTACCCATCAGTGTTGAAGTAACCCAAGTGGAAAAGAGAGCCCCGATTCCCTCAGCGAAGAACCACCTCCGACGCAAGCCCCCAGGCACATTCCCCGTGCGACTGACAAGGAAATCGGAGCTCGGACTTACCTTGGTGACCGAATCAAGCCAATGTTAGCGTCTTGCTTTTTTTTTTTTGGCGGCGGCGTCTGGAAGCCTGGTTCTAACACTGGACACCCCGGAACCCATTGGCAAATCGCGGCCGAACGCTGGACACCGCCCGCAAGGCGGCAGGGCCAACAAACACCTCAGGAGTTGAGATGTGACAGGCGTTGTATCTCAACTGGGGCCAAATGCCGGACTGTGGTTGCGGTGAAAATCAGATCCCTGCGCCAGGCGGCGATCAAAAGAAAGACTAGAAACCTGGTGGCGCACGCGAAATGAAAAAAAAAAAAAAACATGGCACAGGTCTTGCAACACAGTCCGCCTGAGATGACTGGCCCCGTGTGACTGCTGGCCGAGGCAATGGGCAGGGATACCCGTCGAAACTATGTTGCGCCAAAACTGCAGTAGCATATGTGTGTGAAAGTGACGACTTTAGTGACGGGATGCAGAGTTTCCCCGCGGGAGGAAAAGTGAGGCCAACCGCTAGATGAGCAGGGCGAACAGTACAACCAATTGCCTGTGTACACACCCATTGCACATTTGTACACTTGTCAATGGATGGATGCATATCGGTTTCGGGCAGCACTGTACCGGCATAGTTACCGAAAAAAGCGGCCAAAAAAAAGCACAGTCGTGGAGGTTGGTGTAGTATGCGGTTTATAGATAGACTCTTCTCAAACCACCATGATAATATTAAGAAAGGCACAGCAAAAACAAGATGCAATGGGTGAATGCCAAGAATCGGATGCTAGCAAGTTTGCAGGCAAAAGTGACACCACTCCCCACCTTTACTACCTACATTGTCGACTTCTGCAACAAGAGCCGGACTCAGTGTATGGATACTTGAAACAATATCGGTTGAGTCAGGTTTGGGGATGCGCTGATATGCCGTTACGGGGAGACACGGGAGGGACCAAACAGCGATGGAGGGGTAGCACATCCGCATCATGATCCTGGACCCGCGAGATTGCAGCCCATGCAGCTGGATCCACGGCATCATGCCCGGGTGTCGTACTGACAGCACATCATTTTTCCTAACCCCCTTCCCCCGCTGTCGGGCCATTGGACTGACCAGGGGCAGGGGAAGAAGGTGTGTCAAGGGGGGCAGAAAAGAGCAACGGAAAGAAGAAGAAGAAAAGCCAGATTTTCTGGCCAGGTACCAGTGCAGTCGCCCTCCACATGGACGAACCAAAACTATGGATGAAGGGCATGGTAACGAATGCTCGGCGGGGTCTACGACCAAGATCCAAGGAGGAGATGACACGCACTGGCCTGAACCTGATCGCTACGTCAGGTTTACAAGCAGGTTAAATTGGTCGACCCAAAGAGGCTGCCAATTCATGACATTTTTTGGGATGGTTGTTGCACACCTCGAGATACGCCATGTGCGGTGTTTACGCTTGACCGCTTGGCTAGGGCTGCGACTTTATCACCGAGTCTCGGGTAAGAGACTCACCGTCTCTTCAGTCCGGGGCCATTGGCAACCAAGTCCAGCGTATTGCCATGTTTGGCGTTGTTGCTGTTTGCAACTTTTTTTTCGGCCCCTCCATCCCCCGCTCAGCACCATAGCCACGATTTTCTCGCATGCTCCCGACAGCCAGGCCAAGGCTCCAACATTAGGCTCGGTCAGTGGGGCCGTCCGTTGATGAGGGCCCCGAACAGTGGAGCATGACGATGCCAGCGAGAGGGGAGTGACGCTATCATGTCATCAGTGCCATTGTGTTGTTTTTGGAGGTGGCATGCTAAAAAGGCACTTTCGGAGCGAGCACGCCCCGAGTCGAGCCAGCAGGCATGGGCTTGGTCCACGGGGCATGCTGAGTAGGTTGTGCTTTTTTGCCCAAATGCTCTGATATCTTGCTTGACTTCGGATATGAAGTATCCGTGGCCGCAGCGGGCCGAATCTAACCGGGGCGGTGGGAGTGTAGGAAAGCCATTGGGTGGAGGATAGCCCGAAGAGAGTAGCATTGCCACCGTTGTTGCTTTCTTCTTGGAGGGTTCGAGGACGGCACAGCACTTAATGCGGTGGAGGAGGTATTGGTCTCCTTGATACTACGACTGGCATTGGCGCTGGAAAAGGCACTGGCGCTTGACCGGTGATGGATGTCCGGTTTTCGGCAATGGAGGTTGCCCAGCTGTTGGATTGTGAATGGTGGATGAGTGTGGATCGTGTGGTTGTGTGGGTGAAGGGCAAAATCCAAGATGCCTGTCATTGAGTCGGTGAGAGACAGAGTGGACCAAGATTTGTAATGGGAAAAAAAAAGAGAGTAGCAACCGAAAATAAGCAAACTCGTTGCCCAATTTGTCCTGTGTCGAATTGAGTTGAGGGCATTGACCCAGAAAGGTAGAAGCGTCAATCGCAATCCAGGAACACACAGAGGGGGAATGAGGTGCATGTATGGAGGGGTGATAAGAGATAAGGAACAAAACCGAGGCTAGACTTGTCGGATCGCCCATGGTGCATGCTGCATTCCAGCAATACGATGCGAGATGAGACAGCGCAAGAGGCAAGACAAGAACGAAGTAGACCCACGCGGGAACCAATTGGGCTCGCTTCATCGACGCATCATTGGAGGCCACATTGCGGATTCCAATTCCTATGGCTTAAATGCCATCACGCAAGTCGACCCGCGATGGCCCTGTTGCCGCGATGCATCTTGATCGCGGGGTTCATCATAGGCGTCTCGAGCCCAGCGCCGGCGCCAATGCCAGTGCCAGCGCCGGGCTCGAGCCAGCGCGGCCTAGTGACATGACATCTTCTGGCACACGCCCTCTTCTAGCCATCATTACTCGTCCAACTGTCCGCTGCGCAACCAAATGTAGTGCATCATGGCTGGGGCCGGCCATGCTCTGTGTTCGTTGCCTTGTTTGTGGAGGGGGGTTGTTTAGAATACCTGGTATGCCTTGGATGATGATTCGCAATATGTCATCCATAGTATCCTGCACGGTGGAAAACCATGGCAGCCTCACGCACCTAACAAGGCACTTTTCCGAACAGCTGAGAGAACGTGACTAGAGCGATTGCGCTTGCGATCCACTGACGTAACCTTCCCCGCGAAACTCACCTGGCTTTCCTATCCTCCCTAATGGTCAGCACCCGATATTCACATCATCATGGCCTTCTCACAAACCCAGACTTAAACTCAGGCTCTACACTAGCAAGAGGCTCAGACTCAATTGTTTCAGACCGAGGCGGTCAAGTGACAGCGCCCAGCGTCACCTGTCCCCGTCATGCTTTGGAGATCCCCAGACACTTCTGGGCCCGTTGTGCTACCAACCAGCCACCCACCGGCGAGACCACCACACCCACTGGTCCCGACTTGATGGAGGGTACGCGAGAGCGGGCCGTTTCACAAGGGAATGGGAAAGGGGGAGGAATGAAAACTCGCCGGCATCCTAGAGCCGGGCGCTGTATCCACCCTAGAAGGCCTCGCGAGTGTGTGGTAGTACTACTCCTATTGTAGCGAATGATGGTGGAGAGACTTGGCTGTCTTGGCACGACTGTGTGCACATGTGAACAATAGGGTAGACGCGATATCATGCCTAGTCTGTTGATAACGCTGGATGGCTGGGGGGAAAGCGTGGGCGATGAAGCCTTGGGCGAGAAAGGGGGGGTCATGTGCGCTTCCAGGCTTACCCACCAAATAGGACGAGGACTGGACTCTAAAACGTGGGATGGGTTTATGGAGAGGGTGTGTACATCAAGCATCAAGCAGGAAAAGGCAGCGCAGCGTACGTAGCGCACTGCAACAGGGGGGGAATAGCAGGGAGTATGTGAAAGAGTGGACAATTAGCCAGTGTATGCACAAGCAGGTACCGGAGCAATCAGCGCGCTATTCATAAGCTCGGACTTCTACTTCCTGGGTATAAGCCACTGTCTTGTACGTGTATGTGCAGGCAGGGCGAGACTTTTCTTTTTGTTGTGTCTCTTGGGACGGTGGGCTCCGTTATGTTATGGTGAGTTGTCGTCCGTAATCAATTTAATCCCTGCATGGTAAACGGCAGGCAATGCCGTCATGTTCAAAATGCAGTTAACGTATTTTGTGTTGCAGCGACTGTGCTGCAATGCGCGGTGCCATGGCGGCAAGACGGGGGGGATGGAGGGCCTTACGACCGTGACTGCGACTGCGACTACGATCCAGACCACGTCCAAGTCCACGCCATGTACTGTAACTGTGCACAATGCACACTGGCTGCATCGAACACGGCTTCGGCAGGCTTCTCGGCTCGGCTGGCCTCCCAATCCGTGGAATTCATTGCCCCCCCCCGAAAAGGCAAAGTCAACAGAGAGTTCCTTGCTTTGCTGATGTGATCATTCGAATGGGGTGCACATCCCCCGGCGCGCGCACCCAAACTCCTCGCTCGCGCTCGCAACTATAATTGCAAGAACCCGCGGGTCTTGCGCGTGTCTCTGCTGCGCGCGCGCCGGCTTCCCCGGACCTGATTTAAGACATTTGTGATACTGAGACAGCGAAACTCCGCCCAACTCCGACCGGGTGAAGAAGGAGTCGGCAAATTGACGGAGGCCGCCCCGTACTTTCATTAAAATTACCGTATGTTGCAAGGCCAATTGCTTCCAGCAGCGTCGCGCCGGACGTCCAATTGCGAGAGCGAGATAACCCAGTTGTAGCCCCCCCAAATGTGACGGGATGCGATAGGATGGAATGGCATTATGGGGGATCCATTGACTGGCGAATTGGGATCTAATGCGGCGGCGGTGCTTTTTCCTGCCTTCTTTCTTTTGCACTTCTGTTACACTGTTTTCCTCTCCCATTCTACCATGTTCCTTTCACTTCGGCAGCTCTTTCATGCAAGCAGAAGCAAGGAGCATAAGCCCACGCGCGCCACTCCGAATCCCCCGTCCCAGCCTAGGCCATTGTAGAAGTAGGCCAGGCTCATGTCATGGTTCTGGCCAGGCCAAGGATGACGTTGGCAACTGGCAAAAGCCCATTCTCACCGAGTGGAATCTGAGCCGGGGCTGTGGAGTAGGTTGGGCCTGTGCTCTGGCTACTTTTTGCTTATCGATAGCCCACTCCTGCCCACGCTCTTTACACAACTCCCACGCCACGCCACCCCCTGTACTCGGTACTATCCACTCTCGGCTTGGTCCTTGAGGGTCCCAGCGCACCAGGCAGGCCTAACCTGACCCGCCCATGAACAGCCACTAGCCTGTAAGCGGTCTGGCGCCAGGTCTTGTTTCGGCCTCTAGTGCGTCTGGGGCGGGTGCTGCATCTCCTGTGACTCACATTGTCGGTGCGGCGTGGGGAGCGACTGTGCTGAAAGAGGATGAGAGAGAAACATGGCATGTCATGGAAAGCGGAGGAGCGCAAAAGCAGAGAAAGGTTTGGATTTTTTCTTCTTCGTTCTTTTCGATCCGCAATGGGTAGCGACTGGCAGGGGTTGAAGGCCCGTTATACACTGCAAATATGCACTGTACTTGGCGCACGCGAGCAAAGGGTAATTTGGAATTAGCATTGCAAGTATACGGCGCTCTGATACACCCCCCCGGCTGACAAAGACCCTGATCTGATGTGATAGCCCCTGGCTGTCGTCCCCTTCACCCCGGAGGCCTACCGACATCTGTGCCCAGGGGAGCAGCCAGTCACGCGAATGCGCCAATTGGGTTTTAAGAGGTGGTGTTAAAAGATAGAGACGGAAGCGGACGGGAGCGCACATGGAACGGGACGAACGGGTTTGGTCTTCCAATACGTTTCACGATTCCATGCGCGTGCGGAGGGATGGGGGACGGCGCGCAGCGGCTATCAAAGGAGCAAGGAGATTGTTGGCCATACTTCGCTTGTGATAACAACACCACCATCACTTCGCTTCAACAGTAGTCGAGGTTGTGGGCTGGCCTCGCCGGCGGCCCAGATGAAATCGGCGGCGTAGCGCTGACCAGGGTGCCAGAAATGGCTGGCTAGGGGTGGCCCAAATTCAAAGGGTCTCGAAGCGGGCCCCAGATTGACGAGATGTAGCGCGCCCCCAGCAGCAAGTGAGCGGCACGACTTGATACGAGACCCATCGTTTGCATTCTGGGGGGAGGATCAACAACTACATTGTTTCTCAGCCGTCAGCCAGCCAAGACCAAGGGAATGGCTGGCTGAAATAAATCTGAGCAATGTGCTCTGGAACATCCAAACCCTAAATTGCCCCTAACGTCGAAATAAGGCGCCACTTACAAACGATATATTGCCATTGACCAGTTGAATGAGGTGTGCTGACAGACGAGGCAAAACAAGGCGAGAGGGTTGCGTCTACAAGACATGGGCGCATTTGCTCGACACTACCGACAGACAGACACACACACAGGCGCGCGCGCAGAGAAAGAGAAAAAAGCTCTCATGCCCTTCAGTGAGTTGAAACTGGGGGTTGGCGGCCCATCTTTTGAATCGATTGGGCATCAGCGGCTAGTTCGAAGACAACAATTGTCACAACCTGCGCGGGTCATTCAATCCACATGCACACCCCAGATGGATAGTTTGTACATAGTAAACCGACCACGCCCGTATGGGTGCGCGCCCACCCCTCAAACTTTTTTTATTTTTTTAATTTTTTTAAATTTTTTTAAATGAGCGTTTGACATGGAATCAAGTCTGAGGAAGGGCGCAGAAATATAAATGAAGAACAATGGAAGAAACCAGCGTTGGAATATCCACGAGCAACACATGCACAGGTACAGACATGCACAATTGATCGACATAGTGGCGGATAGTTGGAGAGGGCTCCCTGGGCACCAGATGTTGACCCTGGCCATGGGTCAGGTTTGTTGGTGGGTGGAAGGACTAGGTTGGTGGGTGCTGCGGTACCCCTCGTGGTTGTCCCGACTGACCCAGATTGACGGGCGGGTAGTTATCAATGGCGCCCGTTCGGGATGGGCATGTGTCTTAATAGATGGTGAATCGAGTGCGGACGGTGCCATCGCTCGTGTCGAGGACAAAAGGGGACAGGCAGGGACAAGACGCGCATCTGGCGCCAGTAACCCTGGGGCCTCTTGGGATGTGACGGCGAGGCCAAAATGGGTGGATGGGTGGCACGTCTGGCAGACCTAGTGAGAACTAAAAGGCGATCATCCATCATCATTCACCACACATGGCACAGCACGCCAGGCTAGAGTTAGATAATGCATATTTGGCGCCGGGGGCCTCGTGGACGTTGCCTCTTCCCTGGCCGAACCACGAGCGCTTCCCACTGACGAAATGGATGGATGCCGAAATGCACCACGCCCTGGCACATCATGGGCGATGCACTTTGAGCTCGAGTGAAGGAGGGCAAACTGACTTCTGGATCGAGGAACTGAGGCTTCCGGCGTTGCTCCTCTCCTACGTGGTAGCTTTCGTGTCTTCCACCATCTTTGGGTATATCGAGACCAGCGCCTCTGTCATAAGTCCTCAGTGACTTCATCGGCCACTAATGCGCATCAGCATCAGTTGCCCTGGCATGGTTCATGGGCCCGTGGGACCTTACCGGCCCATTGTCCCTAAGCTTCATGTAATGCGCGGCCTAGGAGTTAGGGTGGGACGGCAAAGATGTTACGGGTAAGCCTTGGCCATTGTTTGATTCCTTTTCTTTCTTTCTTTTGTCAGGGAGCCTTTTGTCTTTTCTTTGTACTGCCACGCAGGCACAACACATTCTCCGCCATTTCGGGGACACTTTCGCCTGCCAAGTCGTTTTGCTTCGTCATTGCTCCACCCATACCCACTCACCCACACAACAACACACAGACATGGACTTTCACATGCACATATGAGACAGCCGGGACAAACTTCAAGTATACCTAAACACGCAAGAGAATCACAATCTTTTTTTACGTTTTGGCTATAATGCCACTGTCGAAGATGGGCATCTATATCCCGACTGGAGCTGTAACCTAGATGAGCAATTGGCGTGCAATTGGTGGATGAGACCAAACACGAGAGACACGAGGGATGCGAGCAGGTAAGAGAGGATAAGAACGAGAGGCGGGGGCGCCCTTGTCGCACGACGGACTGCCCACCGACGACCAGCAGCCACACTTTGATGGATATTTTTGGCATGGGCAGCCTCAGCCTAACGAATCACAACTCACACGCCCCGTGGCTTTGTGGGCGAGTGGTCCCTGGTGACCTGGGCCGCTGAGAGAATGTCTCTGAACTGCGACTTGCACCTGACTGGATGGATGGTGAAGGAGGGGCGTGGATTTAGCCAAGTATCATTTGTGATTCCAAAGTGTGTGTAAGGCCCCTCCTCCTCCCGATGTCGCCTAAACAATCACACAAATGACATGCCATGCCATGCCACCACAACCTCATGGAAGCCTTCTTTGATTCTCTTTTTCTCAGCGCAATGCGCGGTTCGCTCTCTGGTCTGCCAGGGCCTCAATTCACACTCCCGCGCTCCAATGCATCTCGCCGGCAAGTTGTCACTGATCCCCCCTTTTGTTCTCCATTCATAACCTTTGGTGGCTGCCTGCCTAACGGCACCCAGCCCATGAACTGGAGGGAGCTGCCTGGGCAGACTCAGGGCGCCGCTGAGGAACTGCAGTCAATAGTGACAGCCTTCAGCCGTCTTCCCATAGCGAGCGCCGAAGGGCCTGCAGGCGGCTGCAGGCATCCCCCCCCAGCCCCAAGCCCAATATCAGCATCCGCTCCTTGCTGGTGCAGCAGTGCAGCAGGCTTCCAGCCAGTTGAGTGCTGAGCGCCTGGCGCAAGGGGAAAGGGGGGCGCGCCCGGGGCAGAGAAGGATGGTGGATGCATCCACCTAATTGGCGTACGGCGCAGACCACTGAGCACCAAACTGGGTACGTATCTGCGCTTCGTTTTTTGGGGGCCAAACTGGAACTGGGTTAATGGGGATGAGATGGGAGGGGGGTGTGGTGCGAGTGAATCTCGCACCTTTGTGTCGTCTTGCCCATCGTCACATTATTTGTCTTTGCTTGCTAACCCACGTTTCCATTCCACTCTGCCCACCCCTATGCCTCTCCACTGTCCCACCCTCCTGCTGCGGGCTGCGAGGGCCCCTTCCCTTCCCTCCTTCCCGTCCTCTCAGCAGGACGCCACCTCCTACAAGCCAAGGCTTCCTATGTATAGAGCGAGTAGACGGCGATGCAACGGAGAGGGAGTGAGAACACCGCCTTTCACACCTTTTCCGTAACCAATTCATCCGTCAATCACTGCAACCTCCCGCCTACTTGTCAATTATGATTTTTTCGCACGGCCCGGGGCCACTTTTGCTGTTGTTATTTCTCTGCGCACATCAACCCATCGCCATTCTCGGATGACTTAAACGACCATTATAACCCAACCGGCGCCAAATCTCCCATCAACGGCCCCGTCCCTCACCCCCGCCGCTGCATCGCAACGCTAGCACTGGCCATCATCGCCGTCAATCAGCATCATCAATCGATATCTCGTTCCACCAGGCACCCCACCCTGCACACCCCTCCCCTGCTATATACACCCTCACCTTGGCCTACACCTGTCTCCGACCAAGCCTACTTCCTAGCAATCTGCTCCTTGCCTCGCGCTCGTCTGCCGTCTCCTCACAGGTTTGGTCTGGTTGCGACCCAATCCATTCCCAATCGGACATTGGTAGTTGAGGGGGTGTCACTGTTACGCATAGCATAGCACACACGGCGCGCGCGCACTACTTGATCCATCTCTCATCCAGCTCTGCCACGCTTCTCCTTCTTCCTCCTTCAACTCTGTTTCCACGCAACCTCGCCCAATTCTGCCTCCATCTCGCTCGAGGAAAGCCTTGCCCATCGCGCATCGCTCTCACTCATAAATCTCGTGTTGCGCCTTCTCCAGAGGATTGCTCTCCACTTCCCCGTGCGCTGTGTGCGTTGTCTCTAGTGTGTGTGTGGCTCTGTATGCGCACACGCGCGCAAACCGCCCCCTTCGCCAGTCTCTCAGCCAAGACGTCAGTGACAATTCGCATCGCATCGCATCGCATCGCATCGCGCCAAGTCAAGGCAATCGATCCATATCGCCCAACTCAATTCGATTCAATTGAATCAATCATATTCATCAATCAACGCCCCTCTGACAGTCAGTCGAATCGGCTGTACGTCCGCGGTGCCCCCAAAGCCCCAGATCCCCGTCCGACAGGCAAGAAACCCTGGGCTCGCCTGTCTGCCACATCATCATTCTCGCCCGACCCAAAAGTCGTCAGGTCGCCGTGAAACTGACTGCCTAGACGGCTGGATCGAGAGATCATTGTCCTCAAAAGTCATACGGTACCCGTCCCACTACGCGGAACCCTGGCCCGCCACGCATCAACAGGACCTGCTTTGGCCTCCGACAAGCCCCCGACTGTCCCCCCGTTCTGAACTAGGGAAGCATCCCAAGGTGTCGCCAGTTGAGCATCATTCGCGCTGCCGTCTGCCCATGGTGCTTGTTATTCGCCCATCTCACAATTGCATGCCCCATCGCGTCAATTGTACCGCTCCCCGTCATACGGTTGTTGTTGCCCATTGAACGACATCTGAGCCCCCCTCCCTATTTGGACGCCCATACAATTGGCTCACATCACCCCATCCACTTACAGCAATCGTCTACACTGGCGCTGCCCTCTGCTCATTGCCATCATACTAATAAAGAGCTGCTCTACCACGACACCACATTGCCCGCAACACTCGGACAAGTTTCTGTCACTTTTCTTCCTCGCATCCCCCCCGTCCCCTTCTAAGTCTACCTTCGCACTTTTGTTAGTACCGAGTACCGACTCTGGTTCTCTAAACTCCGTCGCCGCCTAAATTCCGGAGTCCTACGGGCGTCTTACCACCTAAAATACCCCCACCCCTCCTACCTAAACTCCGCCATCGCCGCCTCCGCCTCAGCCCTGCTGCCTGTTTAAAGAGAGCGACAGTGCCTAATCGAGAACACAATATACACTTACATAGGACACGCCCGCAAACACAACAAAGGGTCTGGACAAAGAGTCACACTGTTAGACTCACACCGGCCAAACACTGATTGGTCTCGCTGCGCTACTAATTGGATTGGCGAACCGTTGAACGGGCTTCGCCACCCAACCACGTCACTCGCCCTCTGTTTTGCAGTCGCACGCATTCAGTGACTGACTTGGGCGCCCATTCTTCAGCTGACAAACCACCGTGCGCCATGCAACCTTCCACCACTTTCGACCAGAACAAGTCACTGCCCACCCCTACGTCTACTACATTAGCAACCAAGTCCTTCTCATCTTCATCCTCCCACCGATTCCCCTTTCATCATCTCCCCACGAACAAGTTGTCCTCCACAATGGAAAACAATTCGCCCCGCAACACACTCGCGGTTACTTCAATGGGTCCTCCCGCCGCTCCTGCTGCCTCAATGGCCATGGCCCCCAAGAAGTTCGACATCACCAGCCTGATGTCGCCTCCCGATCCCGTTCTTGATAGCTTCAGCCAGTCTGATATGGGTCAATCTGCCAACGCCGTTGATGGTCAATCGGCAAAGCACCCAATGCCAATGTCGCCTCCCATCTCGCCTTACAGCAAGCCCATCTCCACCACCGAGGTTCCGTCGACTCCTCCCTCTCAGACTGTAAAGGATCCAGTCCTTTATCCCCCTGAGGAGAATGTTCTTTCCAGCCCTGCGCAGCCACCCCTGTTCGCCACCGCCGAGTTGGAAGACCACCGCCGCATCGTCGACGACCACGTTCGCGCGCGATCTCGAGAGTCGTTTGCTGGCGTCCTGCCACCAAAGCGTGAGGACTATGAGCTTGCCCTCACTTTCCGGTCACAGGTCATGAAGCACTTCACATCGAACCGCAAGGCATGGCTTCGCAAGGAGCGGGCTTTCCTCGAGGCTGATCGTCGTGCGGGTGCTCAGAGATACCACACCATCCTGCCTGCATCTAAGCCTGTCGTCGTCGCCAAGCCACCCCGATCTCAGCGTACAGACCGAGTGTCGAAGCCCCAATCGGTTCCGCGTCCGATTCGAACCCACCCCGCTGCCAGCACTCCCGGCCCCATGCGACCCGCTCAGGCCAGACCCCGAGTTAGTGCCACACCCGAGCCTTCACGCCGAGTTGTTGCTCCCAATCGTGAGGACAAGGACTTCAAGGCCCTCCCTAACTACTGCCCCCCTCGCGACTCACTCCCTGGTCGGCCAAACAGTCTCAAAGTGGACTGGAAGGGGCAGCCAATTGACCTCAGCACTGACCCTCATGCCAATCTGCTCCACCCTGATGAGCTGACCCTGGCGGGCAATCTGAGACTGGACTGCGCTACCTACCTCACCAGCAAGCGACGCATCTTTGAGCGACGACTCCAGTGCCTGCGCAATGGAAAGGAATTCCGCAAGACCGATGCTCAGCAAGCATGCAAGATTGATGTCAACAAAGCCTCGAAGTTGTGGACTGCCTTTGACAAGGTTGGCTGGCTCGATGCTGAGTGGGTGCGCCAGTACCTGTAAAGTCAGTTTTTATTCTCCTTTATTCTTCCTAATCTCTGCCACTCCATCAAGAGGCGATGGGACACTGGTTTTGCACCACGTCCTGCGATGGATATTCCACCCGAACACACCCCTCAGCGATACCAGAGTCCTGCATTGGACTATTTCTACTCACGACTATATTCCCTTCTCTTTACGAACATGAGGAGCCACATTACATCTGGCGATTTGTTGCATCACGTCTCAGTTCTGTTTCTTGCTTTCCCCCCTACAATGGGGGACACACAAGCCTGGCACTAGCAATTTTGGTTTTCATCATTTAGGCATTTCCTATGTTGCTATTACCCTTTTCTTCACGGTCTACGGTCATGGCCAGCGGTCTACGGACTTGACTACTTTATGTTCTCGGTTCACATTTTTTTTTTGTTTCCGGTTTTGATTTCCCCTGGTTTAGCATAACATCACGGGCACTACTTGGCATCACGGCACAGTTGAACGATACACCAGAGCATTAGGGATTCTTACCTTGATACCCGGAGTGCGATACACACTTGACCCCCCTGCGCGATCACGTCACACCACTCCACACTTTTTTTCTTCCCCCCTTTCTTACAGTTGTTCTTCCTGGCCCATGGAAATCCTGTCTTGGACGAGAGTGTTATTATGAACTCTAGGATTTGGGCATTGGCGGTACTGGTGCATGCATGTACGGCGTTTTGTTTATTGATATGGCGCCCACCTCACACTGTGAAGGTTTGATCGCGACCATTTTGGTCCGTTGGGCGACGGATGATTTTAGGGAGCCCCGGGTTGGTCTACAGAAGATATAAACGGCATTGAAGGGCTAGTCTCTCCATAAAGGAGGACACCCGGCCTGATTTGGCTTCGGAGAGTTGTCTTTGATGACTGAGGATGCATTTGGCACATGTCCCGCTCCTAAGAAGAGGACGGAGGCTTGCGGAAGAGGCAGTGGCACAACCCACTGACCAAGGAAACTAGCCAGGCGCGAAGAGGTCAATTAGGTAGACGGGTGATGAATGGATGATGTTACACAGCCGAAAAAAATTGTTGCCGGAAGTGATTGCGCGTGAAATGTTGTGACGTGTGAACTAAGGGATGAGCCATTTGGCCGGGCGAGTTGCCGAAGTTTACCGAATGGCCCATGTTGAGGTGGGAGGTCCCATGAGGTCGAGAAGGGGAAGCGAGTGCAAACAGCATTCATGGCCCAACGGCCAATTCAGCCTTATGATCGGCTTCCTACCTCTAGAGGTTAAGCGTCTCTTGAGACCCGAATCCCGGGATATTTGACGGCGGGCGTAGCCGTTCGCAGGATGCGGGAGGGAGTGGAAGCTGCAGGTCAAGGGGGGGGGGGGGGGTTATCAATCGTTATTCCCCAGAGAGGGAAGGGATATGCTGGACGGTTAAGCTAATGTAGTGTTCTTCTAGAAGGTTTGGATGAGAAAGATGAAGTACCGGCCCGGCGAGAGCTGGGTGTGACAGTACATTCATGGGGGAAACAGAGGGGGGGGCGTGGGAAGTGTGTGGAAGTGGTGAAGGAGATGGACAAGGGTTTGTTGTGGTTCGGTGAGAGCTTCTCGGTGGGGAAAAAACCGGGGAGAAAATTTAGAGTGAGGACGAAAAATATGCGGGTGGGAAAGTGGGACTTGCCGACTGAAGCATACGTACGGGGTGGCTTGCGTATGTGGCTTGTGCTTGGACGGTGTCATTTGCATGTGCAAAGTGGTGAAGAGGGCAGAATGAGAGGGATTGGCTGGCTTTTGGGACTGGGAAAATGTTGTGCTCCTAGGGCTGCGTTTACGGTGATGTGGGAAGATGGCATTGGGGCTTTGAGTAGGCTTTTTTTTTCTCTTTATCTTATTTTATTCTCGGCTGAGGAAAAAACCGTGCCAAGAAAACCAGGGCTTAGCTTAGGCAAGGGCTTTGAAGCTAGGCACTTGTCTAAGTGATGGGTGTCCTGGTCGGACTGAATCACTATGGTTCATACATGCATGCATAGTTTCAGGTGCTTGAATGGAGTGTGTAACAAAGGCTTGGATGTGGCATAGCATGGGATATTTTCCTTTTGGATCATGATCTGTAGAACAATGATAGCTCAGTAGTGCTGTGTATATCTCTGTGCCTTGGTCATCGCGATGAAAAGTGATGTCACGAAGAGTACCGCAAGTTGGGGAGCCTGAATCAAGCCGGGCACATGCTTCCATGGAGGGCAGCTACATGGTATTCTAGTCCATATATATCCTTGAAAATAGCATCTCTTTCTTTGCCTTCTTCTTTCCAAGTCAATAATTCCGGCCCATGTTGCGACCAAACCACCACCACTGCCGCTGTTGCTTTACAAGCCTGCCGAGAGAGTGTAACCGCCATCGACAGGAATGGTCTGGCCCGATAGGTACTGGTTGCAGGCGGCGAAGAGCACGGCGGCGGCCATGTCCTCGTCCTTGCCGGGGCGGGCGGCAGGCACCTTGCCCTCGTACTTGTCCTTGGGGATGTGGCTCTTTTGGAGCTCGTTGCTGTCGACCTTTTCCGTCATCTCGCTGGGGAAGACGCCCGGGGCGATGCTGTTGACGCGGACGCGGACGTCGTTTGCGGCGAACTCGGAGGCGAGCATGCGGTTGAGGTGGATGGCGGCGGCCTTGGAGGCGTTGTAGGAAAAGTGGTGCTGCGAGACCTGGATGAGGCCGCTGATGGACGTGATGTTGATGAGGGCGGCCGACCAGCCCGGGTGCGTCTGGGTGCTCTTCTCGAGCAGCGGCAGGAAGGCGGCCGCCACGAAGAAGGGGCTTGCGACGTTTGTGCGGTACGTCTCGGTCCAGTCGTCAAAGGTGCTCCTGGCCTCGTCGAACAGGCTGCGCCGCATGTCGTTCGCATCGCGGCTCTCAACCTCAAGCGGCTGGCTCGAGACGCCCGCGTTGTTGACCAGCACGCACAAGCACTTCTCGCGCCTCGAGATGTCGTCGTAGAGCTCCCGCACGCCCTCCTTGCGTGCCACGTCGGCGGGAATGCCCACAATCTCGCCCGCTATGTCCTTGCCGTACGTCTCTACCACGCGGTCCAGCTTCTCCTTGGTTCGCCCGCTGATGTACACCTTGGCGCCGTTGACGGCGAGCGCCTGGGTGGCCATGAGACCGATGCCTGACCCGCCCCCTGTTATACTCGAGCATCATCAGCGTTTGTCCACTCGATAACAGCACTGCAGCTGTATCGGCAACATGTTGACACACCAGTCACCAAGGCAACCTTGCCCGTGAGGTCAAAGAGGCTCTTTCGGTCAAAATTTGCGTGCCTGCCGCCGCTGGCAGGCTGTGTGCCCTGTGTCTGCGACATGCCTGACCTGGTGCGGTTGCTGTTGGCGCAAAACAATATACGACGGCGACGGTGTAACACGAGATATATGGGGGGGGGGGGGGAGTTGCAGAAAGTATTGTATACCGCAGTGACCTCATTCATTCACAATACCATAGCGAGAGAAAGAAGGAGAAGGCTGTCGTGCACACTATGCTGATGCCCTTTTATATTTAGATCGAATGCTTGTAGCAACTGTCATCAATAGCTTCCACGACCACTGATTTATTCAGCTGGAGAAAAAGAGATGACTGGTTTCGACTCCAATGAAGTCATGGCTGAGCGGACACCCAGGTCCATGACGAAAACAAAGTCCCAACTGCTACCCCCTCTTTTTCCGATATGGGACGCCAAAGCTGAGCTTGACTGGTCATGATGCAATGAATTTGATTTTTGGGGTAAAAGACTAGAAAAAATACAAGTGTCATTGACTGGTACAAAAGGTAATCGCTCGGAGAAACACGCCCGCGAATTAGTTTGGGTGTTGGCTGAAATGATCTTATTGCATGACGTCGATGGTGCCAAGATGATGCCTACTAAAGGCTACCACAATGATAGCCCTCCTCATGCCGCACATGTGAGATAGTCTAGCTCATGTAATTTGAATACTTGTAATAAAAATACATGTGGCTGATTTGGCCAATGCTTTAAAAACCTAGAGAAGCTCATGAGGATCTACATCTTCACAGGTGATATGGATGTATAAAACTTTGCCTATCCCACCCATTTTGTGTTCCAACCCACGCCAGTCTATCGCATTCAGCCCATCCCGGCTACATCTGATTACAACTATTGCGCGCAACCCTCAGTGTCTCGTCCTTGTGGTATCACCGTTATGCAACACTCTGCCCACCCACTTCAACTCTGGTGCCGGGAAACGACTCTGGAGCCAAATTAGTCCAGGGTGAAAGTGCTGAGAAAACACCCTTGTAGTAGCTTTACAAAATGAAAATTGCACATGCTCATCATCATCGCACTTCAATATGTTGTACAGCCTTTAGCCACTTTTGTTCGTCACTCCTGCGAGGAGGTCGTTAGCATTCGTCCCACGTATTCGAGAGATAAGGGGTCTTACTTGTCAAATCGCAATAGTTTCCCGAGCACCGGCACCAGCTGCGAACGTAGCCTGCTGTCCTTTTGCTCCAGAAACTGTAGCAGAATTGTTTTGAGGTAGAGTGTATCCGCAGTTCCTCCGCTCGCCTGAGAGCCATTGGTGCCACTGCGGACCGAGTCGAACGAGCTTCGGCTGGAGCTGGCCACCAGTTTGGCTTGCGCTGCCTTGAGGTCCTTGGTCAACTTCTCGTAGCGCTGGCGGGACTCCTCGAGCATCCGCCTTAGCTCGGCTCGCTGCTTCTCCACGTCGCGGACCTGGTTTTCTGAGGCATCTAGGGCTGTCCGCAGCTGCGACACAGTGGTTCGCATCTCAGCCGTTTCCGCCTCTGCCTTCTCCTCAACCGACTCCAACTCCTCGCGACGGCGTCGCCATTCCTTCTCCCGCTGCTCGAGCTCGTCTCGCTCGTGGCCTAGGGTCTTGACTTCCCGCTCCAGGTCTCGCACCTTTTGCTTCAGGTCTTCCGTCTCGCGGGCCCTGCGTCGAGCTATTGTGCTCGACTCATCCTCGATACGGTCACGCTCTTCAATCGCCGCTTCCATTCGCGACCGCATTTCTCGAACTTTATTGTCTGCTCGTTCGTCCACATCAGCCAGCAACCGGCGCATGGTCTCACCCTCACGAGTGCGCTCTTGTAATAAACGTTGCACCTCAGCTAGTTCCTCTTCGAGAGACTCGGCCTGTGACTTGGACTCCTTGAGCTGCACTGTCATCTCGGCTGTTTGGTCACGCATGCTGCTCAGAAGACCCTGTGCGTTGCTATACTGTTGCACCTTAAAGTCCACCTCTTCCTGAGCTGCCGTCTTTTCACGCTTCAACTTGTGAACTTGCTCTTCGAGCTCCTTGACACGTGGTCGAAGCTTGGTAAGCTCTTCCTGCACTGTCTGGAGCTCTCGCCCTGTCTTCTCGGCCTTTGCGCTGAGTTCAATCTTTTCCGCCTCAGACCTTCGTAGGTCTCGTCCTGACACGCGCTGCGCATCCTCTAGACGAAGTTTAGCGTTCGTCTCATTCGTGAGTTTCTCCTGCAGGCCCTTAAGTTCGGTTTCACGGTCAGATGTTGTCTGCTGAGCGCGACTCAGGTCACGCTTGAGGTCCTTCTCCCGCTTCTCCATATCCTTGAGATCCTTGACCTTAGCTGCCAATTCATCTTTGGTTGTCTTGAGAGTAGCAGACTCTTGGCGCAGGCTCTTAAGCTCTGGCTGTGCTTTTTGCAGCACTTCGCGCAGGTCGGTCAAGTCCTTGTAGCGATTTTGTGCCAGCTGTTGAGCAGCACCAAGGTCGGCCTGTAATGTGGCCGTCTTGTCCTTAAGGTCTTCGTACTCGCGTTGCAGAGCAGTCATTTCGTTTTGCAGCTTCGAGTTGACCTTGGCATTAGAAGCTGACGAGTCCATTTTCTTCTCGAGATCAGCAATCTGTGCTTTGAGTTCCACCTTCTCAACTTCCAGAGCCTTAATTTTCTCTTTAGCTTCCACGTGGTCTTGGCCAATGGTGAGTAAATTCTCCTGTAAGTCTTCAATTTCCTCCCGCAAATCTTCCTCTGTCTTTCGCCGTTTGCTCAAGCGCTCAATCTGCACATCCTTTTCAGCCACCTCTTCCTTCAGCTGAGCGATCTCAGCCTCGAGGGCAGCATTCCCAGGGGCTTCAACAGTAGATTCAACGGTGGAATCGGGAGTTTCTGCGCGCTCCTGAACGATTGGAGTTGATGTACCACCAGGGCCTCCCTTACCCTTCTTCTTCTTATTTTTCTTCTTTGAACCTCCCGCTGCAGCAGCCGGAGCGGGGGTGGCAGGTGTAGAGGCAGAAGGTGTGGGCGCGGAGACAGGCTTCGATTCGAGCTTCTTTGTCAGCTCATTAATCTTGGCTTGGCTCTCAGACTTGCTCTGCTTCAAAGTTTCGATTTGGGTATTGAGGTTGTCAATGAGCTTTTTGGATATGTTCTTTGCATTGGATGCCTTAGTGAGTTCAGCATCCAACTCGTTAGTCCTTTTGTTAGATGTAGCAAGAGATGTCTCCATTTCCTCAAACTTAGCGTCCTGGGTCGACTTTTCCTCCTCGAGATCTTTAAGCTGGGTTCGCGCCTCTTCAAGTCGTTGTTTGAGAGTGCTGATTTCCTTATTCCGGGCATCAATCTGTGTCTGGAGAGATTCCTTGGTAGAGGATGCATCCCGAGATTCACTGAGTTCCCGGGTGGCATTCTCAAGATTCTCGACAAGGCCAGCGCTATTTTCTTTGACAGTCGTCAACTCCTGCTGGAGACTCTCCATTTCGCTTTTGAGCCTATCAATCTCCTCAGACTTGGCGGCAACATCTGCTTGAAGTTGAGGGACCTCATCATCGTAGGAGAAGAGATCCCCACTATCCTCCTTCTCAACACTTTCAAAGGATGGCTGGGGCTTCTGCTTGGGCGAAAACATGCCAATAACGGAAGCGACAGGTGACTTGACTTTTTCAGGAGCTTCCTCGGGCTTATCTTCCTCTTTCTTTTCAGCATTGTCGGCCTTGGAATCTGTGGGTTTGCCAGCCTTGACGACCTCAAGTTCTTCCTCAAGCTTCTTGATCTTTTCCTCGGATTCCTTGTGCTTTTTCTGAATCTCGTCTTTATCGGCTGTGACTCTCTTGAGCTCTTGCATAACCATATCGCCGCGCAAATTCAACTGGTTCAAGTACTCAATCAAGGCGTCGGGATCGGCAATAGATGCAAGAGGGGTATTTTCACGGAGTGCCCTTTCGAACGGTTCGATGGCGGTGGCGCGTCGATGAGCGACTCGGTAAGATCGCAAAAGCTCTGTGAAGAAAAGTTAGCATTTGGGTTGCGATGCGAAGCGCATCGAGCATCTCAATTTACCTGGATAAGTCGCCTCGAGTTTCTCTAGCTTGCGCAACCGATGTTTGATCTCTGGGGTCAGCTCTGGGGCTGTGGCCGAGGTAGCAACCGTCTCAGAGTTTGAGACTGCACCAGAATCGGCAGAAGACTCTCCTGCCCTGTCATTCGTTGACTCGTCTTTGCTGACTTGTGAATTTTGGGCCTTGTCATCCGATCCATTGGATTGGACAGCCGGTTTTTCATCATTGTCTTCTGAGGTAGGCTTTGGCGTTCCGACTCGACTGGGTTCTTCGCTATCGTCGAGGACAAAGGCGGCTTCAAAGACGGCGGGATCGGGGTTGTTGGCGCCATCGGCACCATCCGCGGCGTTCTTCTTCGGGCGCGGGCGCTTGGACGGGGAGGCATCGCCCCTTCGGGATGATGTCGAAGCAGATCTAGAAGGAGCAGAGCTTTCGGAGGGGCTCTTCATGCGAGCTTGCTCCTCAGCAATGGTGCGATCGATAACGCCTCGAAATCGCTATAATCGAAGAAACAAAGCGTGTCAGCAACGTACTTTTATTACGCAAAAACGACACTGACCTGCAACATGATGGCGGTGTTTGCGTTTCCAAAGAAACGTCGAGGTCTACGTAGCAATAAAAATGCAGCGCCCCGAGGTTGTGCTTGATGCCTTCAAAGAGTGTCGAGACTGGGGCGCATCCAGAAGATCAAGGCGCCCCAAGCCTATAAGGCAGGAAGAGTAGATGGGGGAGAACGGGTGCAAGGAAGAAAATCAAATAAATTACACGCGCATGGCGCTCGGTTGGTAATGCTTCTTCTAATTCCCCGGAGATAAAAGAGGGAAAGGAGGCGTCGCTCTTTGTTCAAGTCGAGAAGGATTGGCTACGTATACGTAGGTACCAAGTATCAATAATTCCCGAGTAGCGCAGCCCATGGAGCCAACGTAGCCGCAGAGGCTGTGCAAGACTCGCTCCCTGTGGCTAGTGTGTCTCCATGTACATCTAACGTTGAGCAGCCTCACGGGGCAGCTGTGGCTCAACTCCTTTCGCTTTCGCCCTCTCCCTGAAGCCCACTGTGGAGTTAGTGTCGCACGGACAAAACGACCCTTCCCACCAAATTGGGACATACGTAGTTCTGTGTCTCCCTGTCCTTGTCAGCCAATGGAGGGAGGCTGCAGGCTGCGCATCTGTTCTTTCCTCAATGAGGTCACTAGACACTCAGCTGCGCGCACAGAATACACCCACCTCACCTGGCGCCTCAGCGACGCTTTTACTTTACACACAACACCAACACATGGCATCACGCCTTAATTTACCGCCAGCAGCAAAAAGGCCACATTCATTTGAACCCTTGCGCTGAATCTGCTAGGCGCGTATTCTTCTTTGTCTTCCTTCATCTTCATCGCCTCTCATTTGCACATGCTTCTTTCTATCCTCCTGACCAAATCTTCCCATTCCACTATGCGACCTGCTTCATACAGGCGCTCTTGAGCCAACTTCTCAATTAAACTCTGCTCCCTTTTCCGCGCTATCCTTTGTTTTCTTTAGCTTCCCTTTTCCCACCTTTTTTCCCTTCAAAATTCATCATGGTCGCCTTTTGGCCCTGGAGGGTTCGTTTCCCACCCCTCACAACACCCGGATCCAAGCAAGCAGCTAACCCAAGCTCTCTAGGGCGATGACTCCTCGCCGGCCTCCTTCGAAAAGACCCTATCGACCCTTTCAACTAAGATTGCCGATACCCAGTCTCGCCTCGACCGTACTCGTACCAACTCTCGTCGCACTCAGGTCCTCTGGACCCTGTATCTTTCCTTTGCGTATCTCGTCTACACGATCGTCCTTATTTTTGTCGTCGGACACAAAAATTTTGGATCTTATGAATGGACTGGCTTAGCCGGCGGGCCTATTCTGTAAGTGTCAATCCCAAGTCGTTGTCACCAATGATTCATTGACTAACCGTCCCCCTTGCGGTATCCAGCATCTACACGACCCGCAGTGCATTGGTTGCCATTTACACCTTCCGAACCGAAACCCTCGCCTCCCGCCTTAAGGAATATCAGGAAGAGCGTGCGAAAACTATTCAGAAGCTCAAAGATGCGACCAAATACGACTCTACTATGGAGTTGATTGAAAAATACGGCGGGCAGGAGAACAAGCACAAAGGCAAGAGAAAGGACACAATCAGCGGTGATGCCGAGGGAGAAGCCGGCAAGTTGAAGAGCAAAGTCAAAAAGAATAGTATCTCTCAAGGAGCTCCGAACCGGACACGAATGCCGCCTCCACCAACCGCCAATATCCCGCGACGAGAGGGCGTCCCCAACCCAATGGAACCCAGTGCCGAATTTGCCCCCAACGCCGGCCTTGCGCCATCTGCCTTTCCCGGACAAGCACCTCCTCCTCCTCCCCCAGGTTATCCTCAGTATACCGCTGGCCCCTCTGAGCCTCACTGGTATGACCGCATCTTCGACGTGCTCCTTGGTGAAGATGAGACAGCCCCTAAGAACCGCATCGTCCTGATTTGCCAAACATGCCGCCTTGTCAATGGCCAAGCACCCCCTGGTACCAAATCCTTGTCAGACTTGGGGGCCTGGAAATGCATGGCATGTGGTGCTCTCAACGGTGAACTTGATGAGGGCAAACGAATTGTCAATGAGGTTTTGAGTCAGGCCGCCGAGGATACGGTCTCGATAAAGCAAGAGAGCGACGAGGACGCAGAAGAAGCTTCAAACGACGACGTTGCAGATGTGATCGAGGATCATGTTGTCGAAGAAGTAGTCAAGGAAGATGACGACGGACCAGCAGCAGGAGTGAGAAAGCGCCGAGGCAAAGGAAAGAAATAGCCCAGGGGGTGTGGGAATATAATGAAATGTTCAAGCTTTCATCCTGTACGAATAATTTTCTCTGTCGGCGTTGTAATTTCTTTCAAATATGTCTTTTTGTTTGTATCATCTCGTCAAACAGACTCACGATCCCGTCCCAAGCTCCTTGCTACAGTCAGTCAACTGCTGCTTTTCCATTCTTCCCAGCCCTGATGTCTGTTCCGTGTTCCTTGACACCGGCTTGGCAAGTTACATGGAATGTCAAGTAATCAATAAAAAAATCATGTCCGCATAGTCTATCTATAGCATTGCTTCCCCGCCACCGGGCCATCCCAAATCAGTTCCTAATTGCCCTCTCCGTATTCCCTCGGAGTTTGCTTCCTCGATTCCTCCTCTTTCAACCCCTAATCTTGTACCATGACAACAAGACTAATCGCAAAGTGTGTTCCATCAATATATAGGTTTGGGTGAGCCTGCCTGCCAGCCATGTTTTCTCCTTGTGCATTTGCCCACACCATTCAAAAAGAGTACCATGGTAGTAGTCTCGAACGAAACCGGGGACAAATGGGCAGACAACAGGGGAAAGTCCAACGGCTCCCTTTCGTTCGTTCCCAAAACATAATACCAAATCAAATGGCCACTTCCAGAAAAAGTAAACAGGATCAACATGGCCAAGATTCGAACGAGCCGCTCCCATGCCTACCGGGGCTCTCCAAGTAGAGACGCCCAGCGTTCAAGTGCTTCTTGATGTCCTTGGTGTCTAGTTCGTTTCCATTCGCCACTCCTCCGACTATCCTTCCATCACTCGCATATCTCGAGTTTCCGTCGCTTTATCGCTTCCTCACTTCCGTTGCCCAACCATCAATACCTTCTCCGCGTGCGCCAACTTCAAGGCCCTCAATTTTCAGGCCCTTCATCCCCGGCGTATCGTCCAGCCAAATGTGGCCTGCCATACCTCCGGCATTGGCGCGTCTCTCTGGTACCAATTCCAGCATGGGCGTCAAAAAGTCCGCGATGCGCTTAGCCTCTTCCTCCTTGAAGTGATATTTCTCTCTTAACACATCTGGCAGGGCCCAGTGCCGAAGACGGTGAATGTTGCGCAATTCACCCTTTCGATTGAAAATCTCTTGGCTCCATTTGCCACTGAGGCACATTGATTTGGGGAACGGTCCGAGCAACTCAATAATTTGGGCAATGTGGTCATCGTCTTTGCCGTACTTGGTGCCCGACTGTGGGTCAAAGAGGTAGTCGCCCGTGATCAACTCGAAAACCTAAGATGTGTGTCAGTAAATTGTCATCGGCGGGGGAAAAAAAGATCTCGCCACACAAAAAGGAGGGCAAGAAGAGGGGGTTGTTCATTAAAAAAGTCAGATATCGCGGCCATACCATTGCTGCCATGCTCCAAACATCAGTACTAGCACCCCACTTAGCACCGAGAATTACCTCGGGTGACCTGTATTGTCGAGTCTGGATGTCGTTTGTGAAGTGGTGATTGACCCAGCACGCATTGCCTAAATCCGCAATCTTCACGCTGATAATATCAAAAGCGTGCGGGTCCTCGGCTTTGCGCTTCTCGCCTGTTGCTGCTGATGGCGAGTTTGATTTGTCAAGAGAGATGCCAGAAACTTCACGCGAGAGGAGATCGCTGCAGGTGGCCAAGTCAGTACGAAAACCTAAACAATCCCTTTTCAAGGAGGAAACCAGGGTCTGTTTCTTACGCTGACTTCTCTCGCTGTTTTTGCTCGTCGGCTGGGGATGAATCGTTGGTTTTATTGCCTGCTGTGGGATGACAAGTCAGCCCGGTATTCTGTGGGTGGGAGAGCCTCTGCTGCGCGAAGAACCGACAGGATGAGTACATACCTTCGCTAAGTACGCCGGCGAGGCTTGCATGCCCTCCGGGGGAAGGAAATAGGTTGTTGTGGTTGAAGCTGGAATTGAGGGGGGATGGAAGAGGCTGGCTGCCCGTGATGAGAGTCCTCCTACGACGACGGCCATTTCTGTTATTCTCTTTATCGGGGGTCTCAGGCTTGACAACACGTTTGACAATCTGCTCAACGTCGCCAATCTCGATGAGGACGTTCTCGGGCTTGAGATCGGTGTGAATGATACCACATTCACGGTGGAGATAGTCGAGGCCGAGAAGAACCTGTTTGGTGATCTGCTTGACGAGAGGCATAGGTATGCCGCGATGATTCCACCGCTTTATCAAGCCAAGCAGATTCTCGCCAAGAACCTCAAAGACCATACAGACATGTGTACCATTGGGACCCTTGTGTTCGAACGAATCGAGGAGGCTGACGACGTGCTTGCGACCGGGATGGTCAGGTTTAGCCTGAACAATCTTGTTGAGGAGTTTGATTTCGTCGATAGCGGTTTCGGTGTAGTGAGCGGCGGATCGGACAACCTTCAGAGCGACATGCTTGCCAGTGTTGTTGTCGCGAGACAGCCAGACGGTCGAGAAATGGCCCCAACCAAGCTTGCGCACAACGGTGTATTTGCCATCCTTGAACTTTTCTCCAACTTGAACGGGGTGGTAGCCGCCCTTGCAGTAATCCTCAGAATCCTCCTCATCGGCAGTGTTCTCGGCGGCGTCTTCGACAGATGATGATGATGGAGAGTGAGTCATTGCTGACAATTGATGCGATCTAGAGCGGAGATGGAAAAACGCGTGTTAGCCAAGATTTAGGAGGATATTGAAGGTGGTGGGAGAGGAGAGCAACGAGGATACAAGATGGTGATGTTGGCAATGACAACAATAGATAAAAAGCAAGGTGCTAAAAATCGATGCACGAGCTAGAGGCAGAGGGATGACAAAGCGGAGGAGACGGCAGGGGATTGATTCAATGGGATGAAACCATCGCGAACGTGTGTCCTTGATGGTGTCTTTAAGTGGTGGTGGCGGCTGTGGTGGGGGGGGTTGACCGGATTGGGGTTGGGTGGTGGGAATGGCGGGGAAGCAGTAGCTTTCCAAGATTGTTGTTGATGCTACTTTCTTTTTTGACCGCTGGGCGGCAAGCAAAAATGCAGCAAAAAGACAACAGCGCCAGAAGAAGGGCGAATGGACAGTCTAATGGACACTTCCTTCAGACTAAAAAGGAAGGGCGAGCACCTCAGCTCCATAGGGGGCAATCTCTCATCATTGAGATACAGATAGAGAGGGCTGGGCTAATGGGTACATGTACCGACACATGCGCCGCACCGTAGAAAGGGGATTTGGGGGATCGAAGCACCTTGTCTTGAGAAAGCTCATGGCGCCTCTACATGGCGCAGCTTGCGCTGGCGATTAACTGTTCTTTGCGTAGGGGACGCACTGCCAGCGACGGCGGCGGTGGTGGCGGTGGTGATGAAAAGAAGAATGATGATGGATGGTCCAGTCGGCGGGCCAGCGGCGGCCAAGGAGAGAGGCGGGGGGCAGCGAAGAGAAAGACGAAGTGGGGGGAAGCAAGAGACAGAGTGCCCAAATATTGTTTTTTTTTGGCTTTCTCTTTTCTGATGCCAGAACAGGGCTTGCAGTGCAGGGGATCCGAGATGCAAAGACGCAAACAGGGCAAGGGGGAAAAACGTATATTATGCGACAGTGGGCAACATTTTGTGAAGGGGAAAAGAGAAAAGGAACACGTAGAAGAGAGAAAAGTGGAATGTGAGTTCAGTGTGAGATTGGGGTAGGGAGGAAGCGGGATGCTGCAGCGCCTAGGCCATGAGAGATGCTAGCCGCTGGGACGATGGCCGCACTGAATGCACCAGAACACCGCCTGCGCACGCTGCACCGCCCAAAAAAAACACGGCGCAGCTAACGTGAGGACGAATACCACACGAACTCGACACTCGACGAGGTGACGCAACGAATCGGCGTCCTCTGCTGCTCGCAATCCGGCATCATGGTTCGCGTCTGCTTGCAAGCGGTCACAAAGGCAGTGAAGCCTCGAATCCCCCTCCCCCCACCCTCTTTCGTCAAAGCCCAAAACGACCAGGACAAGCCGGACAAAGGCACTGACTTTCCAGACACGGAGCGTCCCGTCCCAATGACGATCTTCTCCTGCTTCCCACTTTCATCCGATTTTGACTGTTCACTTGCGCGCCCGATCCCCAAATTGCCCCAGTCCCCAGATGCCAGGTGCCCAAGATCAGATGTCAAAAAGCAAACAACCAGCCCGAAACAAGAAATGGATGGTATCAGGGAAGAAACACCAAGCAAGCGGGCCCATATGATGCTCCCGGACTGATGGTGGCGGGGCTGGGGAATTAACCATCACCACTCAGTCAGGTGGTGACAGCATGTGCGCACAGGGACAGGGACACCAGACACACACTCAACACCCACCACCTTGCTGGCCACCACGACGGGCAAGCATCTCCTTCCAGTGCGCAAAAATTTGCCGTGTATGATTGTGTTGTGCTCTCCTGTCCCTCTCCAAATGGTATTGCGATCCACTGATCGCGCCAGTTGGCCCAGGCTTTGTTTGCGCCGCTGCCAAGGTGCCTGCAGAAATAAATGTCGAGTGGCCACACTTGTTCCCACTCACACCCATTCCCAGATTTGGTTGCGCTGTGACGTGATGCCCAGTGACACATACCATGTGCTTGCTACCCGCCACTATTGTGCTATCGCTGATTCTCTTATTAGGCTCGTGTTTCGGCCTGAGCTTGGGCTTTCCTCAGGTACCTTGCCCCAGCCCAAGCTCAAACCAGTAGTAGGCGAGTAAGTAATAAGGCGAGTCCTGTAACCAATTTTGTTTTCTGGCGGATATTGAAGCCGGCCAGCCTCTTAATCTACCCCGTGCTTATGCAAGCGGTCCATGTCTGTGGCCTTGCCACATGCCACGCCCGATCAAAGACGGGTGGTAGAGATACGCTCGATAAGGTGGGGTGAATCCCCTCCTTCTTGGGTGTCAAGGCCACAAGTGGTATGAGCAGAAAGGGCATAAAAAAGGTTTGCGGAAACAAATTCAATGGCCAGACTTCCAGCCAAAGAAAAGAAGTAATACATAGTAAGGGATATGAAGTGCGTTAAGGGAGAAGCGGAGCAAATACTCCAACATCATGAAGAAAGGCAATTGATAAATCAGGAGCGCAAAAGGGACAAACTTTGTACGTACCCTGGCGATTGAGGGCCCATTCCCTCCATAGTGATGATGGGTTTGAGCGTATCCTTCTTGCGCTTCTTCGCTGCGAGGCTATTGTTGTTTGCCGTGTTATTGGCAGTGTTGTTGTTGTTGTTATTGTTATTGTGCCCATTGGTGTCGCCAGCAGGTGACTTCTGCGCCTCGGGGGGTTGGCTACCGTTCATGGTTATACTATTTGCTATCACGCCGGGGCGCACCGAGAGATTTGAATGTCTGAATGAGCCTAGCAGGCAGAATCACTCTCAGTGTGCGTCGTCCAGTTGTAACACAACGAACAGGTTGTAGGAAAGCTGCCCAGTACCAAGCGGGGTGTTTGGGAGCGAATGCAGCACAGGCTGCTTATAAGTGTTCGATTTGTTGTTGTCGGTATTTGGCTCACTGGATGCGATGGCACAATGGAAGACTCAGCCCAAATGCACCTTGCTTGTGAACGAAGAGGGACGGCGGACGAGCGACGGTCGCCGATGCTGAAGAGCCGCAGTGGCGTATGACGGCGGTCGCGTCGCAAAAGTCGAAACAGTTGCGATGCAGTGGCGCAAACGTTTCGGGATCAATCGGACGGTGAATTGGTCGGTCGAGAGATTTATTGGCCTGAGTCTTGTGATGGTGTTCTGAGCGGACCTTGGTGGCTATGGCAAAGGAGACTTGCGATGATGGGATGGGCAGAGGGGAACAGATTGGAAAGGTGGGAAGGAGGTCGGTGGCCCCGTCGGTTTCGTCGGACGGGTTGTTAGGTTGAGTTCCTGCACCGCACCAAAAGAAGGCGTCGTAGACGGGTGCTAGTAGCTTGCTTTAGGTAGGGTGGTCTAGCGGAGATCCCTTGTCACAAATTGTCAGCTCCAGCGGCAATGAGGTAATGCGAGGTAATATGATTTGCTGCGCGCAAAGACGATGAAGCGACCAGAGCCAGTATTGAGCTGCCGAGCGAGGACTAGATCCCAAAATGGGCAACCAAGAAAACAATGCAGCACTGCCAAACAGAAACTGAAAATGGCGTGCAAGCGCAGAAGGGAAAAGAGAAGACAACAAGAGACAAGGTCCTCAACACCGGCGGTTAGAGGGGAATTGTACAGTAGCTGTGTGGGGATGGCGATGGATGGTGGCCCGGAACGGCTTGGAGATAGTCACGAAGTCCAACTTCTATCGCATCACAAACCGGTGCAAAAGTGTACATACCAGTGTACAGGCGAATAGATAGCCGAGTGCATCCAACCGGGAGCTAGAGAAATAAGCAATTGGCCAAGTAAGATCAAGACCATGACAGAACGAATGCGACGCTGGACGTTCCATTGCCAGGCCGTGTACTTTTTTTGCACTTGGGAGAGGGGTTTGGGATCCATCCAAGCCCACCTAGGCTGAGACAAGGTCCCAGCCAAACCGCCATCCGCATGCAAAATCCGACGCACACAGGAAAAAGCTGCGCTAGGTATTTGAGGGAGCGGACCGGGGTTTGAGGCGGCTGGGGCGTTTGTGAAGGCGAGCGCCACAAAGGGGAAGGGAGGCAGACAAAGGAGGGACCTTGTAGAAAGGTTGCGCTCATTGTAGATAGTAGGTAGGTAGGTGAAAGAAGTAGTGGAGAGGCTCGCTGATGTACCTACCAAAAGGTGTCCAGGCGATGTCGCTACGACAGCCTAGAAAAAGTCCATGGATTTACGACGACAAACACGGCTCCAACAAAAAAGGAAGTGACAATAAAATATACAAGCAAATGATGGGACGAGGGTTCAATGATGCCAAGTTGGGGTTCAGATATGAAGGGAGGGGAATAGGAAATGTTGGAGTACGATGTCAGAACATTTGGGCGGGCAAACACTGCGTGCGCTTCCATCCTTCCTTCTTTGCCCCTCCACCAACCACCAAACAGCCAACCCCCTGTGACTCGGTGTGATTGCATGGAGCCTGATGGGGAATCGCCTGCAGTTTGCAGTTTGGAATGTTCCATTGCAGCCAACGTACATGAATGTTAGTGCCAATGTACCTGCACCTGAGGTACCTTAGTACCTAGGTGGTGCCGTGGAGGGCATTCGCAGCGGGGATTGGGTACTGGTCCGCCCCTTGGAGCTACTGTGCGGCTACTGGCGTCACCGCAACAAGCCCCAGAATACATACCCTAACCGTTGGCGCTTCAAGGCAGTAGTTGCCGATCTCAACAAGACCCAGCTTGGGCACAGGTACCTTGTTTTGTCCTCTTCGTCGATACCTGACTTGACCGGACAGCCCCCGCCGCTTGGGCCTGCCTGAGGTTACGAAGATTCGATATGTGCTGTTTCGCCCATATTCTTCCCCTGAGCTGGCTCAGATAGCACTTGTCCAACGCAGTCCCCTTCTCTCAAACAAGATGGGTACAACCCGTTTTTAGTTTGATTACAGCCAATAGTCTCAGCGTCAAGAGGTCTGCCAATCTCCCAATCATTATCCGCTGCCAAGGGCTATCCCACTAGCACACTTGACCCAGGTTAGCAGCAGGTTATTTGGGCTAGAGCTTGATTACATTACTATTTAGAGATCAATCCTAGTGATGATATGCAGAATCTTGGGCAATGCGGGCTCATCATCGATTCACAAGAACATCTTCAAAGGTGATCCCCCTCGCCCCGCAAATCCGCCCCGCGCCAACATCTCTGGAGCGTTCCCATATGTATGGAACATGGCTTCTCTAACCTGACGTCACCGTCAACAAGGAATCTTGGACACGGCTACCCACCTATCACCAACCGCTCCGTTTTTTTTTCCCACGACTAGCTCCAAGTAAAGTAATCAAGATTTCATCTCAGCGTCATCTGTTCCGATTCTAGCTAGATGTCTTACCGGGAGTCTGTCCATCGCTAAAATTTGGGCACCTCCTACGAATGGGAAGCTCATAGCCTCAGGTATGTATTTTCTGTCGAAGCTATCTTTGTCGATCTTCACACTTACCACTACGTTTGGCTCATTTGCTCCCCATCTTCGCCAATCAACAGTCGCAGCCATGAAGCTGGCCTCACTTACACCGCACCCCTCCATTACCAGTGTTCAAGTGACACAAGCCTCAAACAACGCACCTATCGAAATCCGTTCTCCACAACTGCACAAGCAAGTCAGTAACCTCGTTTCAACCACAGCTCACCGCTCCACTCTCGTTAATCACGGAGCTATAGAGAAGAAGCCGAGGCTTTTTTTTTTCAACTCCTCACTCCAAGGTCATATGGTATTATTCACAGTCATGGTCATCCCCAAATTCTCTCCCCGACACACACACATCTTGGTCTCACGGTTGCCCCAGCCCCTTCACGTGAAAAATATTGACGAGAGACACTGTCCTCCACACCTTGCTCACACACCACGCTTCTTTACCCAAGACGCAACTGAATCAATCCAGCCTTGTTTAGGGCTACACCACCAGCCAATATTTCAGCTTCTGACAAATACAAATATCACATTCCCTGACCATTTAAATCACTCTTCACATGCCTTTGTAGACTATAGGCAACGATCTGTATTCCTCTCCTCTTCACTATACTACCATGTGTGTTTATTTGATTTCCCTTAACGCCATTAACGCCCATAACCTGGTCCCTGCTATTACCAAGCCTCTGATGTACTCGTCCCCAATCAATAGCATACATGTCTTCTTTGAAGATGATTATCGTTGAGCCGCTGATCAGCCCATCACTTACTCCTTCTTCTTCCGCTTCTGGGTCATCTTTCGGAAAGCCTCCATACCACCAGCACCCAACGGGCGATGATCCATGGTTCCACGGTTTCCATCGAAAGTACTCTTCGGAGCAATCGTGTAGCTGGATGGCAGATTGACCATACGTGCCTGGTTATTACCCCGAGCCGGAGCCAAGATACGCTCCCTCTCTGCATCCCGCGCCGACTGCGGCGCAGGGCGTTGAGTGAGGCTGAACTGCGAGTTGGTCTTTTGGCGCTGAGCCAGCTTGGCCGCCCTGTGATATTATATTAGTGATCAAGTCCAGCGCATTGTAAGGTATAAACACATACTGGTAATCGAACTCGCGAGTCTCAATTTGTCGTTTCTTGTAGTCGTCGGTACGCTTCAAGATGGGTCGACTCCATTCACCCAACAGTCTCTGCGCCATCCTCTTGATACTAGGCTCCGGTTTCTTGCTTCTGGTATAAAAGAAGACTACTTTGCCAATGCCACTACTCAGGAGGGTCTCCTTCTCAATATTCAGCTTGGTGAGCGCCATGAAAATGTCGCGCTGAATGTTGTAGGCGGGGAGGGACCCATCGTTGAGGGGCTCCAGGAAAAACTTGACATGCTGCAAGAAGTTCGTATCGGGGTCCAACACCGCATGTTGAACATTGTTACGATTGAGAATGCCGGTAACTTCAGGCAAGAGCTTGAGCTTGTGAAGTGCTGGCTGCCCAGCCTCACGAGCCTCGTTGTCAGCCTGGCAGGCGCGTTCCATCTGAACCTTGAGGTCGGCAAGTTGTTCATCGATCTCATCTTCAAGATCCTATGTGGCAAATTTTATCAGTAACAATCCAAAGTGCTAAATAGAACCAGTAAACCCACAATCTCGTCCTTCTTTCTGCGCTTTGGGCCGCTGGGTTTCTTGATGGCTGCATCCAATGCACGATCGATTGCGCGTTTCCGCCTCTCTTCCGGGGTGAGATGCTCATCATTCTCTGGCTCAGGTGTGTCGGGCTTAGAGCGAGGGCGCCGTTCTGCACCCTCGCCAGCTGCGCGCCTGGATCTTCGTGATTTCTTTCCCCCATCCTCTGCATCATCCACATCGTCATTGTCTTGGTCTCGGCGCTTTTTTTCTCGGCGACCTTCCCGGGGCTTTCTCACGGCGTCTCCATCTACGCGCTTTCGCTTCGTTGCCTTCAAAGTACGGGCGATGTCCTCGTCAATGTCAACGGGACGGTCTTCGATGTTGGCGGTTTCTGGATCGTAATCTTCAAGTTGATCTTCGTCAATTTCGGAGAGCAAATCTGATTCTCTGTCGGAGCCTGCGCCAGCAACATCCTCATCAAATTCTCGCACATTGACGGGGTCTTCGTTGGCTGGCGATCCAGCTCGAGATCCTTTGTCAGACATAGTGTCGAGTCGCGAGTGGCAGGCGTTTTTTATGCCAATCGCGAGTTCCTATCGGAGCGGAAAAAAGAAAAATGTTGTGCTTTGTGATTTCGCTTTGACGAGAGCAAGGTGTTGATGGATGAGAAGAGCAAAGACTTCTTGCAACCGGCGCCAGGCTGAACTGTCACGAAGCTCCTAACTTTCTTTGACTGGCCGGGATTTGGTTGAGCCGCGACAGAGGTTTGGCGCATCCCTGCAGCTGACATAAGCACCACGCACCACTCACCACACCACTCACGTGCAACCTAAGGCAACAAGTGGTTTGTTTACTTTGGCCCTGGTTGCCATTGACAATTGAGGACACCGATCAGCCAAAAAGTTGGAGTGCGGATCTCGACAGACTCTCAACCACAACTTCCGGCATCCCAGACAAGTGCGCTGTGGCCACCATAGCCCATCAGCTATACCGTCACCATGGATCGCCGAACTTACGAAAGCCCTATGGATTGGGAATATCAAGGCAGCGGTGCTCTTGATCCCACAAGTCCTTTTACACATGCCGCCAAGGGTGGTTCGCAAAATGGTAAGTTATTCCATCGACCCAGCTGCCGCCCATCGCGCCCGTCTCATAAGCCGATGGAGCATGCCAACATTCAGCTAACCGTGCAGTCTTCGCTTCGCCCTCGAAAACTCTCCCACGACCAAACCCCTTTGCCAACCTGAGCACGCCTTCTAAATCTCAACCCCCCCCTCAATTGTCATCCTTCACGCCACAGTTACCGCGGGCTTCTGCTCCTGCCTTTCGGAATCCTGCTTTCACCACACCGCGCAAGCCATTCGACGATCTGGCACTATCTGAGGCTTCGGGCGCAGAGGACAGCCCCGCGCTGACAGAGACGTCAGACTTTCCAAATGATACTCCTGAGACGGACCGCATGGGCGATGTCATTATGGGTGGAACACCAAGTCCTTCTAAAGTTGACAAATCTTTTCGATATGGAAAGTCTGCGCTCTTGTCAAGGAAACATGTATCAGGGCGAGGAGAGATTCGAGGATCTCGAGATCTCACGGCAACTGATCTTCTAAGAAAGCGAAAGAGGCACAACCTGGACAAGGATGTTGGTACGCGATACCGAGGCCAAGGATGGGAAGACTCCGACGCCGATTCGGATGATAGCATGGCTCCTCGAACGCGAAGCCGGTCGCAAAAGAAGAATCAGGCAGTCGCCCCGAAGGGCATCTTAGGCTCCCTGTTTCATACCCTTGATCAACACCCCAATGCCCCCGACAACTTATTTCGATGGATACAGCTTGTTGTCAACTTCTTCCTGGTCTTCATATTTGCTTACATCGGTTGGTCGATTGTGGATACCGTTCGATCTGATATTCGCAATGCAAATGAAGCAGCTCGTATGGAACTCATGAGCAAAATGACCGAGTGCCAGAACCAGTACACGCTCAATGAGTGTGCCCGGAAAGATCGCCCCGCCTTGAAGATGATGTGTGATGAGTGGTACGATTGCATGATGCAAAACCCCGAATCCATTATGCGTGTCAAGGTGACGGCAAAGCAAATTGCCGAAATCATCAACGAATTCTCCGAGGCCATGAACCTCAAAGCATGGGTACGTAGTCACACATGCCAACCCTCGATATTTTACAAGCTAACCGATTACTAGGGTTTCTTCTTCGCCATTCTCATCCTCTGTGCCTTCGCCAACAACCTCACCTTGGGCCGATACAGCGCAGCAAAAACCGCACCTGCTGCCCCTGCTCACTCTGCCTCGGTCCATGACCCATCAATTCCCCCTGAAAGTGGTCCTGGATTCATGTGGGTTCCCGTCCAGACGCCTCGGGTTGGGCGACATGCGCTGCTGGATGAGGGGACAGACACCGATACTTCGCCCCCCAAGATGAAGCCTCTTCTGGCGGCACCCTACACTCCCTCAGGACGTCGAAGTCCAAGCAAGAGAGGTCGTTCAATGAGCCCTGTGAAATATAACCGCAGTCCCAGCAAGGGAAGTTACAACGGTAGCTAGTCCGATGGCGAAATGATTGGGCAAACGTGTACAATAGGAAATCAAATATAATGTATGGATCTAGGGTGCGTTCGAGGCGCAACAGCACAAGCGCATGTTTATTGTATGACAAATAGAGTATATTTTGGGCATTCACATTAATGAACAACAAACCTCCCAGTTCTAGGTGATTTGAACGCACAGTGGTTTTTTTTTCTTTCTGGAATTTGTGGCTGATCGGAAGACGCATGTTTAAAACTGGATCACATCAGAACGTCATGATCTATTCCCGGCCATGATTTTGCAATTGAACTGATGACGTATGGTGGGGCATTGCGGAGGGGCGCGCACAAGGGAAGCAAGAGTATTGGGTCGGTCGGTGTCTAGACTCTGATCGCGGGATGGAGATAGAAGACGCGAGGTGGACGACGGACGTAGATGGCGTGCATCCAACGGCGCCAGGGCCTAGACACGGCCCATTATGCAGAGTAGTCTCCTGCCACGGCCACAAACCAAAACATGGGCAAGACCCGCGTCGATCATCTCCGCGAAGCCGTGCGGATGCCGGTAGCCTCTGACATCATTTTACATGGTCAGCATCTGCGGGCATCGAGAGCTAACTGGAGGCCTTGGGCTGTGCCGCCATGCTAACCCTCATCATGACGATGGCTTGACCAATCTACAATCGGGTTGTTGACGGCAGACGCGCGCAGGCGGGGGTCAGGTATGATGCAGACAGCAAAAAGCAGACGAGGCAAGGGGAGCGTCTGAACAGAAAAGCTAAGCTCCCATCGCAGGCAGGCGAGCGAGCCAATGTCATGGGCGATGGCGGATTAGGATTCTTTATTTGGCAACACGGTTTCGGCAATCGCCAGGGTGCCGGGCTGTTAGTTAGATGATAGATCAATAACGCGCGGTATTGGGAAATCATGATGTGGCGACTAGCAGGCCGAATTTTATCGATACATGCAACTCGGCCCCGCCACGGTGACAAGACCTCCTCGCCATCACCGTTCTAGACAAACGAGGCCAGCGCAAACGGCATTTGCCAGTAAGGTACGAAAAGGATGCGCCACCCGGCCGAGCCCCCCGGAAGTGACTGTTCCCTTTGTTGAGCGAGCTAAGTATTAGGGGCTTGGAAAGTATTCTAGCCACGGAGGGATTCATACTTCGATCATCAACCTCACCAATCGCTGCTACCCTCCTCGTGTCTTTTCTTTTGCTCTCAATTCAGCGTCGTCCGCTTTATATTGGGACCGCAAGGCACGCGAATTCCTACTTCTCTTTGTCCCTTGTCCTTACTCGCGTCCTGCAGCCGAAATTACTGGGCGGTCCAGAAGCAAAAACAGAGTCGATGCCTTTTGCCTCTTACAACCAGCCCAGTATCATCGTTTCCAGTCGCGGAATCGGCCTCTGCTCCTTGACCCTCCAGACACAACACGCAACTGCCAGATAATATTATCGGCCAAACTAACATCTCGCGAGTTTTCCCCATCAACTCTCAATTCAGCCCAAACCCTCTTGGAATTCCTCCAGTTCACGACGGCGCGCGCTACAACATCAATTCCACTCCTCCCCCGCCGCCTTACATCTCCCCGCGAAACCCGCCCCCCGCAACACCAGCTATAGCCGCTGCACCGCCAGCGCGTCTGTTCAATTCCCTAGCTTCAATCACGACTACAGATACAGCTATAGCTACAGCTTTACCAACGCTGCATCCTCTCCCTTTCGTCCCTCCGCAGCATGTCAGGTTGCGTCGGCCCCGTCGCAACCATCGTCGCCCCCACGAGAACTCGACCTCGCCCTTCCCGAGCTCCTCCAACCTAAAGCAGCAGCCTGCGAATCGATCGCCCTCCCATTCCTCGGCGCCCAAGCTTCGTGTCATATCGGCCGGGCTGGACGCGATGGACGACGATACCAATATCCCGAACCCCACAAACACTCCCGCCGGTGCCCCCAACCAGCAGCCCAGCGCGGCGAACACGCCCCAGGGAGCTCCGTTGGGGCAGACCGGAGGTTCAGGAGCTCAGTCGCAAGGCAATCCCACCCCAAACTCGGCTTCGGCTCAGTCATCCAATACACCTTCAACGGCCTCTGGATCCGCCGCGAACCCGCAGCACTCAAAGCGCCGTCGCGGGCTCGGTGTGGTGACGCCTAATGCCTGCACCGAATGTAGGAAGAAGCGCGCAAAGGTACGTTATGTCGTGACATTGTATGATCCGGGGAAATGAGTGCCAACCGTCAAGGCTCAGCTCGCTGACAAACTATGGAACAGTGCGACGGTCAAAGGCCCTGCGGGCGCTGCAAATCCCAAAAGGATGTCGATTGCGTCTACGAGGTCCCAGTGCGCCAGTCAAAAGAAAATCTCCGAACCGAGATTGAGACCCTTCGCCACCGACAACGCTCCAGCGACCAGGTCTTTGCTGCTCTCGTTCGATCCGACCTCTGGGAAGAAGTCTTGACGCGACTCCGAAACGGTCAGTCGATCGAGACCATCTCGGAATGGCTTGGTGGCACAGTACCCTCCAGCGGAGGCGGCCTTTCCTCCTTTGCGCCTCAGCCGGACCCTACAAACCTGGCTCCCATCGCCGGATTCGCGGGCGGCGGCCTGACTTCGCTGGCCGCCATGAGCATCGGCGTGAACACGGGGCAGCAGCCCGGCCTGAGGACCGAAATGGGACAAAACAGCCCGTGGCACTTTTCGTCTCACAGCCAGGCTGGCTCGACGCGGAGCAATTCTCACCCAGATGCCATGAGCTGGACCACGGATATTCGAGGGCCACCGCAATCTCAGGTAGGGTCGTGGGCGGAAGGGATGCATCCTGATCAGTTATCAGAAAGTTTGCCCAGGTACCGTGGGATCGAACAAGTCTTGGCGCCCTTGAATGAGCTTGAGATGAAATGTTCCTTTTCCAGCTGGACAAACATCACCAACGATAACATGTTGGTCAAGCATCTTCTTGCCCTATACTTTTGCTGGGAATATCCCACATTTGCTTCATTGAGCAAGGAGCATTTTCTTCTGGACTTTCAAGATGGTATGTATCGATACTGCTCGCCGATATTAGTCAATGCTCTCCTGGCCCTGGGCTGCCGTTTCTCGACACACCCCATGACACGGGCAAACCCAAACGACCCGTATTCGTCCGGTGATCACTTCTTTAAGGAATCCCAGCGTCTCTTTTATGAGGAAACAGATCACCACACCTTGACCACTATTCAGGCCTTGGGCATCATGTCCATTAGAGAGGCCAGTTGCGGCCGAGATTCGGAAAGTTGGTACTATGCAGGTCAGAGCATCCGCTTAGCCATCGAAATGGGCCTGCACCGTGTCCAGGACGAGGGCGACGAGGCTGAGCTTGCCGTTCAAGCGGCAACATTTTGGGGCGCTTTTGCTCTGGATCAGTAAGTCTCTGATCCCTTGATGTTACACATACCCCCTTTTAACCCCTACCACAGTGCGTGGTCCCTTGCTACAGGTTCACTACCACAGTGCTCATGCTTCCCTCACCTACCTCCAAAGCCTGCAATAATTGGTGACATCGAGGCGTCCCTGTGGGTGCCCTATACAGATGATGGTAAGTTTCGAGCCAGAAATGGTTCTCCACAGGCTGTTGACGTTCTACAGGCGCCCCGTTACAACGCTCATGTGAGCAGCCATCCAATGTCCGCTCAGTTTACAAATGTTTCTGTGAACTCAGCGAGCTCGTTCACCAATCTCTATACATTCTGCACTCCCCCGGAAAGCCCCTAACGGCGAGGGAGCTCCTGGATATCTACACCGAGTACCTAAACTGGTATGATCGGATCCCAGAAGTGTTGCGGCTGGGACACAACTTTACTCCAGCCGTTTTATTCGCGCAGTAAGTTTTCCTGCATATTTTTTGGCTGATTGCAGCTACTGACATATTGAAGCATGTACTATCATTTTGCCATTTTACTTCTATTTAGACCCTTAATCAAGCTACGCATCATCGGCTCCAAGGTGTCACCACGCGACGTCTGTTCGCAAGCTGCAGATGCCATTCAAGGCTTGCTAAAATCATACTCGCAACTATATACGCTGCGTAGAACCCCTTCCTTTGTCCCTTACTTTGTCCTGACGTCTTCCATTATGCACCTGGCCATAGGGGCCACTGCCATTCCATTCCTGCCGGATGCGTCACCGACAGAAAACATGGAGCTCGCAGCCAAAATCGACCCTCACGTCAAGGATTCCATCAAACAAGGCATAGCTGATCTTACTGAGATGGCACCCTGCCATCACTTCGCCGAGCAAGCACTCAGCATCCTCCGCTACCTTGCGTCAAAGTGGAAGATTGATGTCGAACTGAGCGGTAAAAATCTCACGTCAGAAGAATACGACAGGCTCATTGGCCCAAACTCTGGCAGCCTCAATTTCTTTGCCCCTAATCTTCGAGAAGAAGATATCCTCTGCAATTGGGGAACGGGTCGCGCCATGGCCGGTGGGGATAAAAAGGCCGTGATACCCAGAACGGCTGAGAGCATGGAGAATCCTCTGTTCTGGCCTTTCCCCATGCAGGGTCGACCAATCCTCCCGAGTGGAAAGGAGTTGGAGCAAGCTGGCTTCACGATACTCGAATAGATACACGAATTCCCTCCTTCCTTTTTTTCTATTTTATTTCCGCGGATGTTGGGTCTCATTCCATATCCATAGCAATGGGCGGTGAATGCCCGTACAAGAACGCAGCGAGACGACGCTTGAAATCGACTCAAGCCTTGTGGACACAGGCGCCGGTGTCGGTAAGGGCGACTAAGAGCCCTCTTGTCAAACTGTATTGTTGAGTTGTGTCCTCTGCGGCAACCATTCGGCGTTTTACATACGATACCCTCGGTTGAGTGTGTGGGGGGGCTGAGGACGGGTATGAGAGGCGTTCTTTGAAAGGAAGTTCTCTTCTGTGCTAACTGAACACGCTATTGGGGAACACGACCGGGTGGTTTACGAGAAGCTGTTTGTTAGTCAAGGCTTCGGTGTCATAGTTACAGTATACGACGTAATGTGATCACGTATTTAGATGGTGGTTAGAATGGCCAGTATAGGCCAAGACTCCATTTCAGCATTTAATAGCAATCAATCTGTCATTAGTTTGCAAGCACGTCTATTTCTTAGCCACCGCGTCACCCAGCTCTACTTGGTCAGACTGGTCTTTTCAAGCTCTTCGTGGTAGCTGTACGTGACTGGTCTAGCAGTTAAAATGTGCCGGGCACGCAGGTTTGTGGGTGAACGGATGTTGATTCCTGTTGATAGTGGATTGAATTCGCTTTTAAACTTACCATAGCTTACTCGTTGCATGAGTATGCATGAAGTTTAAGATGAAGAATATTGGACACGGTAGAGTTCAAGCCACGAGATCAATAGCGTCCTTTCAACGAAAACAAGACGGCATGATGAATATATATAAAAACTAGGGACAAAAATATAATAAAATAAATACCGCGACAAAGTCACAGCGACACACGACGCCGCAAACGAAGCCTCCGAAAATGAAGGTGCTGCTGACAACAGTACAGGGTAAGCATACCGAGGCAGGATGTCGGGAAATTAGTTGTGCCTAAGGCACGCGCTCCGCTCCCTCCGCTGAGCGTGACGTGCCTCGGTAGAGTACGAGCATGCGTGATACTCCCGAGAGCACAAAAGCAAGATTCAAGACGACATCATCATCACCTCCATCGCCGTCGCACTCTTCCAGCGAGCCCCGCGTCATGCCGCTGCTTGAATATCGCCATACGAAGCGGTATCTAGACGACTAAGACGAGAAGCGCGCCTTACCTCCCTCCTCCCCCGCAGCCTCGGGGGCGCACCCTAACGAGATGGCTTCATCGTCCCGACCGGCGGCAGCCTCGGCCTCCAAACCGCAACCGAAACCGAAGGCATCGCTGGGCAGCATTCTCTCGATGCCACCCCAATGGCTGTCCATGTACGACGAATTCATCACAAAAAACGCTGGCCAGGTGTCGCAAATCGAGAGCGCCCTCCGTAGCTTGACGTACATCATCCCAGGTATGTTGATACGTACACCGAGAAACTTGGCAGAGCTTAGGCCCCCAGTCGGGCCTTTTCCTGCCCATCGCCCGCAAAGATTTGATTTGAGGGATGTTCGTATCTGACAAAATACTCCATGCAGGCCGTTTCCGAGACGCCGAGATCGCGTCAGAATCGATACATTCGGGCGTTCAGCTCCTATCACTGTACCATGACTCCCTGCTCCAGAAGGCGCTTTCGCGGCTGCCCATGGCGTCGATACCCTCTGCGCACGCCCGATACACTCGTTACTGGACACAGAAAAGCAATGCTTACAGAAGGATAGCCATGCTGCTACAGATGGTCATATATACAGAGATGCTGTGGGAGATGGCGGCCAAGCGCCGCGGCGGTGACAAGTCACGGTGGAAGGTGGTCGTGATCCTAGAAGCCATCAAGGCCTTCTGCAGATTGCTGTTAATGCGCATTACGCGCTCACGGCCACTCGTCTCCCCGGTCTTACCCGAGCGGGAACCGATACCAGAAGGCAAGCAGTCCGATGAAGACGAGAACGCGCTTGCGTTCCCTAGCGAGAGCGATCTGTTGGATGCCTCCTCAGCGGACGGTTCTACCTCGGGATCGGCCAGTGGTCTAAACTACGGAATGGAGTCGTCGCTGAAACCGCCGCATGAGCGTGAGTGGAACATGCCACGAACCGGCATGAGCCTGCCATCTCTCCCAGTGGCCGGCGACATCAGCTCTTATCTGCTGGGCCGGGTGCTTACGGCTGACGATATCAAGCCGGCGACTAAGCTGCTCAACCAGCTCAAAGGCAGCAGCCAGGGTGCGGAGATCCTGCATATTCTGTCGCCGCTTGTGTATGCAATTGCCATGGCGCGCACGAAGAACAAGAAATCGTGGACGCCATGGTTGATCGGCCTCACAGTTGAGTACGCGGCCCGACAGCTACGGGATCGCGGACTCCGAACTACAGCACTAGAACGCGAGGAGTGGAACAAGCGCGGATGGGCTATGGGATGGTGGGCGATGCGCGGAGCATGCTACGAGAACGTTACCAAAGGAGTAGTTGGTGGCGTCAGCAAGCGAATGCCCGGATTCATCGCGGGGATACTCGAAGATTACGAATATCTGTGGGAGAACTACTACTTCAGCACGAGCGCGTAAGAGGGATAGAGCCAAGTTAAAGGGCGAGGGGTAATGGTGTTTTGGGGATTGCCATTGGATGTAATAACGGTTATTTTTTTTTGGCGATGGCCGATCCCGGATCATGTATAGTTGGGGAGGGGGCGGCTGGGTGGTAGCTGGTTCCGGCAGCTTGGGTTGACGATCTTTTTTTGGGCTACACGGCCGTGCGAGCAATATCATCACGGGCCGTGTCAAGGAGTTGAGGGCATTACTACTTTTTCTTTGTATCAACTACTACTACTATGTCATCTATGTATGGAGGCGGATAGCACGGACGCGTGTGTAGGATGATGGGCTAGGAACAGGCCTGTGAATGAGGTCAGGGCCAATGGCCAAGAGATCCAGACACAAGGTACAAGGCACTAGGGACTAGGCTCAGGCACCAGGCACAAAGTTACCAAAATGGCAAATGGCAAGTTCAAACAAACAGAGCTACCGGGGCGTTGTGTGTGGCAGTGCTCGGCCGAGAAACCATCGGCGCGTGTATGAGGGCGTATAGGGGGCGGGGGCGGACCCAGGCGCCTGCAGCGCACCCCTCCCCTTGGAGGAGCCGGGCCAAGTACCTTGTTTATGGTTCACGGAATAGTTCGTCGTCATGGTCAGGGCAGGGCAGCCCAAAACCCGAAAGGAGGGATAGCGATGTTAAAGATGGGAACAGGACGGATAGCGGACACACTGACGTGTTCGTGGCCGGCGCGCACAGGGACTCTGGTGGCGGTTTTGGTGCTCGCGGAGGCGAGATGGGGCCAACACTATTGCACAAGATAAAAAAAAAAAGGCCGGACGTTTGAACTTCAGCCCCAGATGCAGAGCACAGCACATGCTCGGGCCCGGGGCACGGAGGCTAGACGAAGTTGAGCAACTCGAGGGAAGTTGGAGGATCAGCAGGTGGGCTGTTGTTTGTTTGGAAACCGCATGGCCCCCCAGCGGGAGAGGTGTGGCCATGTGTGTGACGTGCAGCGCCGCCCCCTTCACACCGACTTGCCATCTCCCTCGTCTATGTAAGTTGGGGGGCGAAAAAAAAAACAAAAAACGAGGGTTCGTATCTTGTTGGCTGGTTGGTGGTGGAGGTGGAGGTGGAGGTGATGTAGTAGGCGTATACACACATGCGCATGCACATGCACGCGCACCACACCCACGCCCCTCAAGGCTATCCCGCAGTCGTTTGAAAATGCCCCGAAACAGTTGCTGTCCCGAACTGGATGTTCAAGTAGATGCAGAGAGGTCTCGCGGGATCACGGGAGAGGCAATGGATCAGAAGTAGAATTGCGCCCGAACCAACTACCAATGAGGCAGGCCAAAGATTGTTCCCAGACAGACCCTTTCCCCATCCTCTCCCCTGCCTGGTTCCTGTTTTTTTTTCTTCTTTTTCTTCTTCATCACTCCGTTGTCGTTCGGCTGTATGCTTAAACGGCCCGGACATGGGAGGAACAAGGCCGAGAGGGAAAAAGAAACCGTCAGCTGCTGTTTCTAGTAAAAAGAGGATCCCTTCCCTCGGGTCACTTGGTTCGTCTCTCAAACAGAAAATCTAATTGATAGGATGGCCCTAATGTCTCAAGATTGTGAGATTACGGCGATCGGTTTTCTGGGAGGGGTGCGTTCCCAATCGGGACCTCGTCCCTGTCCCAAAATGGTAGGGGTTTCGCGCTGTCTGAAGCTTGTCTCTTCACATGGCGATTCTTGCTTTCTGTTTGGCGGAGATAGCGTCCGGACATGGGCAGCGGTAGTACATAGGTTCAAAGTTTGATTTGACCAAGCGGCTGGGTAAGATGGTTGAGGAATGAGCTAACGAGGCCTCGAGGTTATGAAACGAGACAGTCATGTCTGGCTACGGCTGCTACTACTGCTGCTGCAGCGAGCTGGGGGGGTCGGTGAAGCTTCTCTCATCGTTCGTTCGTCGAAAGATGACGCCGCGCTCGGACGGGATGCCGCGAGTGGGGAAGGAAAAGAGAGAAAGCGGCCGGGCACCATCTGCTGACTACTGCAGCTACGGTATCACTTAGTCAGTTTAGTGGATGAACCCGTCGGAACAGGATCAAAGTAAAAATAAAATAAACAGAGAGGCGGGATGTGGTAATGGTAATCATAAGAAGAAAAAAAGGAAGGGGAAAAAAAAAGAAGGTGGGCGGGACAGCATCAGAGACACGGCACGCGGCCGAGAGACAAAGTGCCTGCATTATCTATGTCTAAAAAAAAAAAGAGCCGGCGAGGAAACGGCTGGGGCAGAGACAAAAAGGAAAACCAGTGGAAGAAAAAGAAAGAAAGTAGAAGCGAAACAAACCACTCAAGACGGAGGAACCCCATTGATGAACACGTCTCAGCGAACCGCCAACAAAACAATTATGATGCTGTGCAACACACAGCCCTCGAATGTTTTGTCACAGATGCATTCCTCCACCACCGTGAGCCGCCGCACAGCATCAATTCTAACCAAAACAAGTAGAATATCCAGAGAAAGAAAACACAATCGCCCCAAAACGCCAAGACATTATTTTGAGGTATACGTACGTATTCCTGTATTATTTTGACTTACTTCTTGTTTCTTTTTAGCTTTTTATTTTTTTTTTCCGGGCCAGAAAATGCCAAGACATGTATGTAGTCTCATTGCAGAGGTCGCATGCCAGAAAAAATCCGGAACCAGCAATCAATCAATCAAGGGTTGGTGTATTGATTGTACTGACGACAATGCTTTCTTTTTCATGCGTTTGTCTCTGGACAATCTTCCTTCTTGTCAACCCCCCCTCGTGACTGCGTCGACCTGTCTCAACTATATTGCCCCTCCGTCCCTGTCCTTGATTTGACGCTACATTTGCTTTCTTTTTTTAAACTTTTGCCGCGCATGAACTTGATTGGGCAAAGACACACGGCACGAACAATGATGTGCGCTGGATTAATTTGCATGTGTAATTAATTTACTTGGAGTGAATAAAAAAAAGAGCGACCTTCATTTCACATTGTTGCACTAGTCCCCCGGACCAGTGACATGTGGTCCCTTTTGGCTCAGAGAGAGTGCTTTTTCTTTTCTTTTTCTTTATTTCCTTCTTCCCCCTCCCCTCCCTTTCTTTTCGGAATCGGAAAGCTGTGGGAGCCCGGCGACCATTCCAGAAGCAGCAATGGCCTTGCCACTGGGCAGATGACGGCTCCTCCCCCTTGGAACCAAAGTCCGTGGCTCGGAGCTCGGCTTGTGGGTTAGAGGCAGGATCTAAACGTGCGCCGGCCGAAATATGGGGAGAGCCCAGAGCTTGAGAGTGGGAATCGGAGTGGGAAACCCGCTACGTGCCTAGTAGTACACAGCCTAGTCCGAATGAAGAGAGGCAGGAGTAAAAAAAAAAAAAGGACGAGGCTCTCTCCTTCTCTGCCTCTCTCATTCTTATCTGCATGGGTGCGTTAGCCGCAAGCCCAATCCACGTCTCCCCCGGTCCAATCCCCCTCACTGGGGCGGATGCAGCCTAGAGGGGATGTCATTGCGAGAAATGAGATGCAACCCGTTGGGGGGCGTGGACCGCAGGCCAGGCCCAGGCGGCTTTCCCACTGTAACCTTCATTGCAGGAAGAAAAAAAAGGACGTGGGTGGCGGCGCGTACTGGGCACCAGAGAGTAAACTTGTGTCGGTCAAGTGAGCACCTTCAACGCGGGATTGATTGGCATGCCACCTCAATGGGCCAGTGAAATGCAGAATCTCGCATGCTGGCGGGTTCGTGGCCTGTCCCATGCAACGGAATTTGATACACCTGATCTGCGTCATTCTTCATGTTTCTTGTTTCCTGGGTGAACATGAGGGGGGGGGGAGGGCCCGAGTTGAGCACAATGGATCCAATTTTGGCATCAAATCAATATATTCACTACTCGAGAGGCCTCAAACTCGCCTTCTTTAGGGAATATCTCCAAATGTGTCTTGCTAGCTTCCGGAAGCACGCCCCCCCTTTTTTCCCTCTCACATCGTCACTGTGCAGCAAGCATCGTCATTGCCGGGCGAATCCCTTCATACAATCTAATCTAAAAAAAATGTTCATTTCTCGATTGCCGCCGCGCGCAACTCTGGCAATTCTGGGGGGCCCTTGCGTGGTGTTTTACTTTTTAGTTCCCGGTCGCCCCCCTCCTCTCCTCGTGATCGACTGCAACGCCAATCAGGGTTGCGCGTACGTCTTTACGCGCGTCTGTGTGAGCGTTTCGCATGCTGCCAAACTACAAAACCACAAACGTTCAAAGTTGTATGCAATGTACTCATGGGTTGACGATCAGGCAACCGTTTCGTCCTCCTTCAACGAGGGGGCGTGAGTCTATTTTCCCGGTTGGGTAAACGAAACGATATGTGGATGGGATGAGGGCAAGGAAGTACCCATCATCGGCGGATTTTTCGATTCCTTCTTGTGCCTGGCCTTCTCGAACATCGATCGGGCGACGAGGCCTTGTTCAACCAACAGGCGGAGAAACGCCAGCCAAAGACAAAAAAGAAAAAGCGGCTTGTGCACTACTTGCAGCCGACCAGGCTGTGGATTAATTAGGGAAAGGCGTCAATGAGAAAGGCAACACGACATGCCAATTTCACAAAGGAGACTGGGGGCCCGGGCACCTCTGGGGCCAATGGAGCGGCGGGATGTGCGCAAGGATTGCGAAGTAGAGGCCAGCCGATGGCTCCAGATGGAGCCACTGGCTTCTGCACAAGACATGGGATGGCACTGGCATGGCACCGCGGTTGGCCTAGCCCGTGAAGCCAAAGCAACCTATAATGCATCGTCTCCTGTGTCGCTCTCGTGCTGTCGGCTTTTGGGTTTCGGGTTTTCCGCGGTTGGGTCAGCTGGATGGGCCGCCCGGGTCTAGATCTGACAAAAGTCGCCTCAGAACAAGTGAAATGGCATGGGGGAGGGAAATCATTACAAGGACTTGTGCGTACGTGCGTTATTTGGACTGGCGACTGTCAGACAGGTCGCCTGTTTTGGGTAATACTTGGGGTGATGAGAGGGGTAAAAAAGTGTGATATCATCATACTGTCTGGCTACGGCCTTACTTTGATAGCGGCAGCTTGCTTTGAGGGAGAGGCAAAAGCAAAAAGAAAAGGTACGAAGAGAAAAAAAAGAAAAAAAAAAAAGCAAAAGATGGGCCCTCCTTGATGACCTCCCCCCCCGGGTGGACGCGCCGTTGTACGTGCCGGGGGCTGGGAAACGTGGGAAGAAGGAATGGCAGCTGGGCATGGGTTGTGTCGAGCAACAGATTATGACGATGATGGCATCAGTCGGCTGGCGGATCCCCCCGGAGCGGTTCCTCTTGCTGGGAAGTCTTGGGGACCGCTAGGATCGTGCGTCTAAGACCAACCGAGTCAAGAGTCGGGCCAGGACTAACTTTCTTGGGCCAAGGGGACCCTCAGAGGCGGCCTGCTAGGCTTGGCTCGGCTGCTACAGTAGATGGCAGTCTATACTGGATTGTTGCCAGTGGCCCGAGGGCAAGGCAAGGCTAAGGCTAGCCTCGGAGCCATAATTTTGATTGATGACGATGGTGTCGCTGCTTAGGCATGAGAACAAGCAAAAGGTCATATCATGTTTATCTGGTAGAAATGACTAGCGGGTGGGTTTGACAGCCGCCGAGAGGGAGGCCATGACCAGCCCAATAAAAAGCAAAGATGATGGGTAAAAAAAGAGCTGCACGTCGAGGGAGGGGGGAACGCAGTCTGTGAGTGGTGTGCAATGCAAATGCAGTGGCCGCATAAAGAAGAAGAGGCGAATCGAGCAGGAGAGACTATGCAATGCGGGCGCGTGCATGCACCTGTCGACAACGCAGCGACACGCATCAAAAGACGAGATGCTACATAACGCAACACAACACGTAGGATGAGGATGACTCTGGATGGATGGACGGATGGACGAAGAGGCGGCTAGACGACAGCCGGTTGGCTCACCCGGAACCCTTTCTCGGACGTGGTGGAGGGGTCAAAGGGCAAGCCGGCCACATTTTGGGTCATTGCTAGTCTCTAGCCAGGGGTAACAAGTAAGACAGACAGGTCAAGCCAAGCCAAGCGAAAAAAGAGGGGAGTCGGGGAACATAGAGCGAGGCCACCCGGCAGATCTCCAGCTCTGGGAGTGGGATGTGTGTGTGGATTTGCATCGCCAAAGAGCAAATAACGGCCGCCACTGGTCCCAGAACTTGACAGCCTTCCGCTTAGCAGGCCAACGAGAGTCGAGCCCTGGCCTCAAGCAGTGTGCTCTTTGGGTGAAGCCAAGCCGTGCGAAGGGCTAGGGGGAGGGGGGTCCCCTCAAAGTCAAAGAGAATCATAAGATGACGGAAAGATTTAGTGCCAAAATCCCCGGCTCGTTTGGGCGATGGTGATTGGCGGGAACTCAAGGCCGCCATCTGTCCCCCGTTTCGAAACGCTCGGCGCGGGCGCCCGGACAGCACCCAGTGGCGGGTTGTCCTGTGGTTCAGGACGTCTTTGCGAACGAGAGCGAAAAGGGTGGTGGGGTTGTGTGTGTCTTTTTTTTCGGGGTCGAGGGTTCAATCGATGGTGGCCCATGTTGATGTTGTTTCAGGTGCACCTGTTCCTGCTGCGACGGGGGTAAAGAGGTAGAGTTTTGGGGTACGGGCCATGGAGAACGCCTAAAAAAAGATTTGGAGAGGCCTTTGCCCAGCCTGTGTGTCTCGTCTGCATCTATCCTCGACAATGACAGGATGACCTTGATGATGGATGGCACGGAGGGAGAAAACAGCGCACAAGCATTGGAGGGTCATGATCAGCTGTCGGTGTGAGATGAGAGTTGTAATAGCACCAATAGCTGAGGACAAGGGCAAGAGAGAGAGGCTCCATGGCAAATGTTGGTTGCTTTGTTAATCCGCACACGCCCCCTCCCGGCTATACCCTTCAGCCGTGTTGAAGCCATTGACTTTCATTCAGTCGTCGTGACGATTGTTTCGTTTTTTTTTGCTTCAATTTTCCCGAGTGCTTGCTTGCTCTCCCTAGCTAAGCTTACCTTCGCGCCTGGGTACCTGGTTAGCTACCTGACTATGCATACGCATACGAATGCCTCTACGGAGTACCGACATGTCGCTTCGGGAGTTAGGAGAAATGAAGAGGCAATAGCAGCTCGGCGATATAGGTCGAAACAAACAATACCCCTCCCTTTCCGGAAGAAACTCGACTGGGCACACGGCAGCTACGGCATGCGGCAGAGGCTTGATGCAGAAAAGCTGACGTGACTGGGCCAGCCAAGAAACAACGCGGCAACGTATTCGCTGATGAGACTGAAATCAAGAGCTGAGCAAAAGACTCACACAGCTCGGAAAAAAGCCCACTCTTTCTCACGCTCACGGATCAGACCGACGAGCTAGAGGGTGCGCTACTCACGCCTCGCAAACGCCACGGGGTTCGGATGCGCTAGATACTGCGCAGGGCCCTGACCGAGTGACCACTGGCTTCTCCAGCAGAGCAGGGGTGGTTGAAAGTGATCTGAGGCATAGAGTGATGAAATGTCTCTGATCTTGGACCACTAAAGTGTCACCGATGGATCGATTGGGCGGCGCCAAGGGCCAGCCACATTCTGCCGTCATTGTGTCTTTTCTTCTTCATCGATTCTGGTCCGGATGGAAACATGGAAACGCGCACGCATCGGGACATTTCTTCTGGCTGTGAAAATGAGTCTGCCCTATGACGTTTGCCTGTCCCCTCCCGGACCATGTCCGGCTTGCTTCTTTTTACCCCCTTTAACCCTTTTCTTTTTTTCTTTTTCTCTTCTTGCCCGTTGACTCCCGGCCCCAATCCCCCGACCCATAATGATGCCAGCCAGGCCCGGCCTGCTGATTGGAGGGGAGGGCCCATAGCGCCACATCCATGCTCAGCGTGGGATTCCTGCCGGTGTGAGCTCATTGCCCAGCATGAGCTTTCGTGCGAAAGGCTCAGCGAGTGAGGAGCATGTGTGTGCGAGGGGGGGTAGAGGGGGGGACAGGCCAGAATGGATCCACCCTTGGCGATCCATCCACAATTAAAAGCAATCCACATTTTATTTTTTTCCCTTTCTCTTTTTCGGGGCGGGATGTCCCATCACAGACAGGCACATCCAACACACAGACACGGACACGGACACGGGTGCAGACGCAGACGCTCGAGGTTTGGAGGGCCGAGTCAAGTCCAGTCACAAACAGGGCACAGGGGGAGCACGAGGCACCAGGCGCACATAGATGACAAATACCGGGCTGACAGATTGATGATTGATTGGGTTGAATCAGGGAATGAATTGATTGCCGCCAGGGGGGGGGGGACAGCAGCGAAGCGGTTCTTGATCAATCCAGCACACAAATGTGCCTATCGGATCCATTCGTTGGCGGCAAAAAAAAAATCGGCATCATGACATATCACAACCAAGCTCCGGATAGAGGACGCCCAACCCGCTTTTTGCCACCTGGCGATTCGTTTTGTCAACTCTATCGAGAAAATAACATGCCCCGGACCGTTGAAAGACACTCTTCTCACACATCGACGCGGCACCACCCGTCCTGTTAGTGTCTCACTTGAGAGCTGCCACGATGACTATGGCTGCTGCTGTTGCTGCTGCTCCAATTCCCTAGCCGCCTTCCCGCAATGCGGCGGCGGCGACAGCAGCAGCGTAATTAGTAGTCGGGGTCCATGTCTGAACTCGACCGGCTGCTTCATCTTGCTCCAGAGACACACAGGCTGGTGTGTTCCACAAAACGAAAGCCCAGCCGCATGCAATTATTCATGGCATGGCCTCGTTCAATTAATATGTAGGTGTGTATAGTGCCAACCTGCGCTCCTCCTCCCCGTGTCCATTTTTGGATACACGGGCATAGGGCACGGCGCGCACACAAGGCGCCTTCGTCTTAATGACTGATGACGGAACCTGTCGCACAGTACCTGATCGACTGGGTCCATCCCGGCGAGGGACCGTGCAGCCAAACGATGCACGCTGCGCTGCGTAGACTTGTTGCGCGTATTGCACGTGCGTCTGTGTCTGCGTCTGTGGCCTGTGGCTGATGTGTGGGTGGTGGCCAACGCGTGGTCCTGCGTCGCCAGGGGATCCTAATGCGAAGGAGGAGGCCCCCAGCTAGAGCCCGGGGCCGCTGACAGAAGGCCAGAAACCCCCACAGCCGAGCAGCACAGAGCAGCACAGGGTCGAGCAGCGGCAGCGGCAGCGAGGCCCTGGTGCAGCAGAGCGAGAATGAGCCTGAGCCCCGAGCGAGCCTGGGCAGGGACTGTGAGCCACCACCACGGCATCTTGGCTCTGTTCCCCTTTTGCAGCCCACACCCCTTAGGCGACACTCCCGTCCTGACACACACGCCCCTCCTCGTCCACAGAAACACGATCTAATAGCCATCGGAGTATTTTCTTCTGCTCTTCGACAGGACGATGCCGCAGGCCAAACAAAGAGAAACCCCCTCCCTTCCCAGACTACCGAGACAGGCAACCAAAGGCATTGTCCCGAGAGACAAAACCACCAACAAAAAGTGTGTAGAAAATCGTAAATGCTAATCAACCTGGATGCTTCCGCTCCGAAGGGCACAGGGTCCCTCCTTTGGCGAGCCTCGTACTGAATACTGACTACTGCGCGGTCCCTGACCTGTCCCTGGCCCAACTGTCCACGGCGCTGCGTACCTTCTTTTCCCCTACCGAGAGTTTGCCTGGGTATCCTATCCTTGTCCGTGGCTTCCTTCCCACTCCCACTCCCACTCCCTCTCTCCAATCCCACTCCTTCCGCCTGCCCACACTCCCGCTCCTTCCCACGGCCACGCTAACCCAGGTACCTAGCGCGGTACTCGCACTCAATCGCCCCTTCCTCTCGTTGTGCGCGCCATTGCTCTCCTGCCTCCTGTTGTCGCCTGTTCGTTCAGTCTTCTTTACTCGTACCTCCCCTCCGCTCTTCTTCCCTTCTTCCACTTTCCTCTTCCACCTCGCTCTGTTCTCCTGCTGCTCCCACTCCCTCTCTCTTACATCGCGCACGCCCTCCCATCCCCCAGCGCCGTCGGCCTTCTCTAATCTAACCCCAACATCTCCCGCCCGCACAACCCTCGCACCCTTCTTCCTCTTCCTCCTCCCACCCGCCTCATACAACTACTTGACCCTCCCGGCCTCCACGCACATCCCCGTGTGTGTTGCCTCCATTCTTCTCTTTCGTCGTCGTCGGCTCGTCCATACCACACTCGCTTGAACTCATCCTTTTTTATTGCCTGGACGCAAGCTCGCACGCACGTACGCACCCACCGGTCAACCTCAAATTTAGCCAAACCAAAAGCGAACAGCAACTCGTAGCAACTCGACACTCGTTCACTGTCCCTCGCTCTATCACTCGCTCATTGCCTCTTCTCTTCGTCGGCGCTCTTTAAACCCCCAGATGTGGTGAGAAGTGGGTTATGGATCAGAGTCAGAGTCCACATCAATATCAGGAACAGCAACAACAGTACCTTGAACAGCAACAGAGCCATCGTTCAACCATGTCTCAACAACCGAGCCCGTCGCCGCCTCAGCAGCACGACAATTCCACTCCCCAGGATGTCCTCGCTGAAGCTAGGAAGAATCTTCAGGTCCTGATTGATTCGGGACTCTCCAAGGATCTTCTCCACCAATGGGTCGACGAAAGCCAGTCCCTACAGCTCTCTCTTGCCGCAGCAGCTCAGCAGCAGCAGCAGCAGCAGCAACAGCAACAGCAGCAGCAACAGCAACAGCAACAGCAACAGCAACAGCAACAGCAGCAGCAGCAGACATTTGTCATCCCTCAGCAACAGCAAACCAGCATCGCGCCGCCGCCTCCGCTCCGATGTCCACCGCCGCCTCCCGTCACAAACGTTGCGATGCCCGCCGTGACGAACGTCACCAATGTGACCAATGTGACCAACGTCTCTTCACCAGCTAGCAACAGCAACTCGACGACAACAACGCCACCTGCGGACATCAAAGTTGAAAGCCTCTCTGAGGATGTCTCATGTATGTTGTTTTTTTATGGCTCGGATTTCTTGTGCTTTCATCACGCCGCTTCGTGCGGTAGTTTCGCAATGTCAATTCGCTGACATGATCTGACTTATCTGTGTAGCAATCTTCATGCCCCCAGCAGCCCCCTTTAGCCACCGACCTCGAATTTCCGTTTCTTCGACTTCATCCGGATCTTCCGGTCACGCTTCCATCTGGTCTACGAACTCGGCACAGTCTTCCATGTCATGGCAATCAAATTCCACTTGCCGAACTCAAGCGCCTCTCCCTCTCCCGCCAACCCCAGCCGTCGCAGGTTCTCTAGGCCCTCCTGTCGGCACCACCGGCAAGACCAACATCTACTGGTGCACGTCATGTGAGACTAGCTTCAAGCGCAAGTACGATTGGAAGCGCCACGAGGATGAGTTCCATGAGCGTTGGCGCAAGTACCCCTGCCCTGAGCCTGGCTGCAACCGCAGTTTCTGGGGATCCAACTCGTTCAACCAACACCACAAGCAGTGTCACGGCTGCAAGACTTGCCCTCATGCTGAAAAGGTGGTCAAGTTCCTTCGCAAGCGCAAGTACTGGGCTTGTGGTTTCTGTTCCGCTCTTCATCCCGCACGCGAACGTCACGTTGAGCACGTCGCTCGCCACTTCGAGTCAGGCATGACAAAGGGTGACTGGATGCACTCGCGTGTCGTTTACGGTCTCTTACATCAGCCCCTTATCCACGAAGCTTGGGATGCATTGGTCGCTAGCAAGCAGCCTGAGTACAACGGCCGCCGACCCCAGTTTAGCTGGCACCCCAGTAAGACTGGCCGTGCGCAGGGTTTTCTCGAGAATGAGAGCCCCGGTCAGCTCCAGGACCTCCTTGAGTTCTTCTCCGGTGACGAGGGCGAGGCGCAGTGGATTGTCAGTGTCGCATACGATTTGGCTGACATTGTTCTCACCTCGGCACCCATCCCCTCTCCCCAGTACTCACACGCGAACCTCGCTCCTCAGGGATTCGACCCTCGCATGTCCTTTATGACCCTGCCAACGCAGGCTCCCCACCCGCAGATGATGCCTTCGCCGGATCCGTCGCAGCAGAACCCCTTCTCGACGCCTTTCCGGAACACCATGCTTGTACCTTCTCAGCCTTTTTCAACGGCACCAAGGCCATCGCCCGACTCGGCCTCTCACTCTCCTCTCGGTCCTTCAACGTCTCCGTTGATGCCGTCACCTCATGATAAGCGCGAGCTGCCTCCACCACCGTCACATGCCCAGGAGGCTGGCGAAGGTATGATGGACTTTGAGTACTCTCCTGCCCCTGTCATGTTTGACGACTGGGAGAACCTTGGTGCCGTCATGGGAGAGCAGCCCGCACCAACACCACATCATCAGCAGCCTACTGGCGCCCCTCCAGCAGATTGGGGCATGATGCAATATTTCAATGACCCCCGGGTCGCCTCATGATAGTAGCTCGCTATAGTCGAGCAGATGTTTGTTTCGCTCCTTAGGGACGTTGCCGAGACAGTTGAAGTTCTTTTCCTTGTTGCATCCCTTACCACCCATCACGCAGAGATCCGCCCATCAGCGGCGATCTTACATTCGCATTGACTCGAACCCGAATCACCGACTTCGACTGACTCGACTTCGTCTGTGCAAGCACACATTTCCTTGTTTCCATCATTTCCTTATTAGATAATGATAATACCCCTCCTCGAGATGTTAGGCGAGGGCGTCTGTCTTTTTTGTGTTTTGACCCCCTTTTTCTTTGTTATGGCAGGTGTAGGAATTGGGATCTTGCTGGGGGCTTCTTATGTCCTGGTAAAAAAACCGGAGTTGGAGGTTCTTGTCGTGTACCACACAATATCTTTTCCTTAGTCTTATTGCACTTGGAATGTCGATTCGGACGGATGGATGGATGAGCTCCTGGTAGGAATCAGTTGGAGAAGCGTGTCTATTATGACTGGGTCTTTTATGGCCCTTGACGCATGTACTGGGTGCTTCCACACTCTCTTCGGTCTCGAAGAGGGTAGATCACCATGTGTAACTGTAGGATATCTGGAATAGGAATGGAATTCAAAAGACGTAAAATATGATTTTTCTGAGCGTGTCCAAAATGTTTCAATTGTAGTTTGTGGGTTGTCACCCCATTCGAATACGCAAGCGCTTGCTATCGGTATGCAGGAGCAAAGCAAGGGATAAGTTCCATGAATAAATTTCTCAGGCCTTAGCGCAGGCTTAGAACACCGAATCTGTCTACCTAACTGTGTCCACATGGCAGTAGGTGGCATTTGGCGAGACAAAGAACCCGCGGAATGCCCCTCTTTTGTTGACGATGACAGTGGCCGTGCAACACATTTTGTAGTGGCAGATTTCAATAGGCGCGATATGAACTATGATTATCGGCCAAAGTTGGAGACTGGTACCCCACACTCTCGTGTCACAGATTCTGATCTTTTTATTATTATTATTATTATTATTATTATTATTGTTATTATTGTTTATTGTTTATTGGTTATTTTTAGACAGTGACATATGTATGTTGGTGATTGGTTAGGACTTGGTGTTTCCATAAGGCTCTAACTCAAAACTTGGTTGTCTCAGAGCATGGCATCGTGGAATGCCAACATTGACAACCACATCAACAGCTCGTTGACTCAGTGATAGCAGCCATCAACAAGCCGAGCCCGAGTTTATTGTTTCCGAGATTGCGGAAGAAATCACCTTCATTACGAGAATATATTAATCAATCTCGTTACAGTAGTCATGTACTCCAAACCGCCCTCTCCCTTTTTGTGTGATTTGCCCAGTGCCTGCTGACGCCGAGCTTTCATGTTTCAACACTTCGTACTTTGTTGTCATGGCGAAATTCGTGATGAGTATCAGAAAACAGCACACGGGTGGTGTATGAAGCATTAGAATTCACGTACTTGAACTCAGGGCTGATGTCCTCGCTCTTGTCTTCCCTCGTCCACCCATTGACCTAAAATTGTATGCCAGTTCATGGATGGTCTTTCACGATGGCCCACAATAGCTGGCTACACCGCCCAAACACATAACGGTAATTGGCCACGGCAGAAAAATAGAGCGATCCAATTGGGTACCATTGCAAAAAGTGGGTTGTTTCTCGGAGTGACACTGAAAGCCACTATAAAGCAACGCTAAGAACAACGTTCATCACCCTACCTTCATCTCTCTCAAGAAAAGGCTATGCTCCCTCGCCCGTGCTTGTACTTGAGGCATACCGCGCACAGTTGGCAATACAATAATTGCTACTGCTTTTCTTGCTGCCAAAGTGTAGCAGACCAACATTAGTTGCTATACTGGTTTGCTCTTGAAACTATAATTAAATCTGCCCATATTTGGGTGAGGCTGGCTATCTGCAATAATAATGGATGACGATCGGCTGTCAGCCAGCTCCGGCGAGTCGGACCACGAGAACGGCAATGAGCACGAAAATGATGCCGACGAGATCATGGAGGATGCAGAAGATGGCGGAGGCGATAATGACGCTGATGGCGACGACGACGATGAGAACAATGACGACGAGGAAGACGATGGCGACGCTGACGCCGACGGCGAAGCCGATGACGGAAATGAGGATGGCGAGGGTGAGAGCCAACCTGCAGCCCCAGAAGTAAACGGCGGGGAGAAGATCAAGACGGAGGGCGAGGCAGATTCAGAGCCCAGCGGCCAGATCAGCAGCGATGCCCAGGACGCGTCCAAGAGAGTTAAGTCGGCCACGCCCGCTCCCCTCTCAATGGGCCCCCGACTGCCCCAGCCCCGTCCTGAGGTGTTGACTGCGCGCCTTTACGACATCGTGCCAACGATGGCGGCACCGCAATCTACGAGCATCAACGCCATGGCCATCACTCCCGATTTGCGGTACTGGCTCACTGGAGGCTCGGATGGCTACATCCGCAAGTATGACGGCCCCAACACCATCAACGGCAAATCGGCCCTGACCGTGGCCCAGAAGCACCCCTTTGTAGACAGCGTCACAAAGGCTGGCATTTTGATGTCGTATTGGGAGAACGAGGAGCCAGCTCCCCCGGGTCGCGGCGATCAAGAGCACATCCTGTCCCCTGTGTACTCGCTGGCGGTGCATTCTGGCGCGCTTTGGCTCTTGTCGGGTCTGGAGTCGGGTGCCATCAACTTGCAGAGCGTGCGCCACGACGAGGGCAAGCGCATCACGTATTTGCAACAGCACACCAATGCGGTGAGTGTGTTGACGCTGGCGCAAGACGAGAAGAGCGTGTTAAGTGGCAGTTGGGACAAGAATATTTTCGACTGGGACTTGAACACGGGAAGCGTCATTCGAAGTTTTGATGGCAGCGCAGGACAAATATCGGCCATTGAACTTCGCCCTGCGAATGGCGCCCCTGTTCCAGAGGAAGCCGACGAGCCGCCTCCACCAACGACCATGGTGACAAACAACGGGGCGCCGCCAGTGAATGGGACACTTGGCAATGGCGTCAGCGAACCCAGCGCGGGTGATTTTACCCAGAACTCCACTGGAGAAGTAGATACGCAGGCCTCACCAGCCCACGAGAGCTTGTTTGGAGGAAGCGATGCAGGCAGTCTTTTCGGCGAAACCGCCGGAGACCAGCCCTTCGGGCACGATGAAGACGAGTATAGCGCAGGGGGCATGGGCATAATGCCGGGCCACGAGCATGAGGGCGGGATGGACCACTCGGCAGACTTGGCCATGGCGAGCCTCAAGGACCCAGAAACGGAGCCGGCGCCAGCAGTGCAAGCCCCGGGAGACTCGATGGACTTGGATGCGCCATCAACACAGCTTCTGGGAGAGTCGGAGCCTGCTATTCCAGCACATATTGAGCCCGCTGACACTCAAGCTACGCAGCCATCGCAGGCTCCCACTGAGGGACAAGATCAGCCGTCGCAGAATGCAGATGGCGATCTTGCTGCCCTCAAGAGATCGCAATCACCTTCAACCCTACTCGTTTCGGAGCAGCCTTCACAGCAACATGACCCAACGCAAACATCAACAACGACATTCCTTTCATCGGCCATCGATGGGACGCTGCGCATCTGGGATCGACGAGTCCCAAACCCTGTGGCTCGTATTGATAACCGCCCTGGCGTACCTCCGTGGTGTATGGGGGCTTGCTGGAGTCCCAACGGCAACATGATCTACGCCGGCCGAAGGAACGGTACTGTCGAGGAGTTTGATATTCGCAAGGCGAAGCGCGGCTGGGGACCCGAAAGGGTTCTGAAGCTGCCAGCCGGCAGTGGCGCAGTGAGTGCTGTGCGACCTATGGCTAACGGAAGACACTTGGTTTGGTTCGTCATCTTGGCTTTGACTTGCACCTACTTATTAAGAGTTTAATACTGACCTTCTCATAGTGCCTCATATGATATTCTGCGACTCTATGACCTAAGCGACACGCGTGCCTTCAAGCACTCGACTGTGCCGTTTCTAATTATCCCGGGCCCCCCCAGAGCGGGTGTTATATCCAGCCTGTATATTGATCCCACCAGCCGGTTTATGCTCAGCGCCGCTGGCACAAGGGGCTGGGAAGGGACGAGCACAGAAGTGCTTATCGGCTATGAGATTAATGTCTCCAGCGGGTGAAGACGGAATGGAGGATGAGTGTACGCCATGTATCACCAGATGAATTTGGATTATTTTGAACACAACCAGCGTTTTTTCCTCTTCCTTTTCAAAATGACCGAGGTGTTGGGCGTATAGACAAAAACCTTGGTGGGAAAGGGGGTGTTTGGGCAGTCTTTTGATATATATATCTATTTACTTATAACGCTGTTGCTATGGGACGCTTTTCCTCACCAAATGAAGAAACGAAGCTTGTATACTGTTCAAACATCTAGAACGCTACCTAATGAAACGGCAAATCTTCAAAATGACACCAGACTATTGAGTTTTGTCGGTTGACTCCCCCGATCTTTTTTTTCGGACTCCTCAGGCGATCGCGATGTGAATTGAGGATCTCATGATTGTAATACTAGAGGCCAAGATAGCCTACCGCCTTCTCTAAATTTTCGCTATATCCACTATTGCTATCCGCCATGCTATGCTATTCATTGACCTGCGAGTCGCCTCACGGCTTGGTATCTATCCGAGCTAAACAAATGAAAGGATCCAGCCCTGTGGTATCATGTGTAAAAGGACAAAGGAAAAAGATTATGTGACTGTAGAAGTCTGTGTGTGAAACAAGATGCGCCTGCTCTGGGGCTTCACTCGTTCATGTTCTTCTCCTCCTCGATATCCTTCTGTTTGAGCAGCTCCATAAACTTGACCCTCGCTGCCTTCTCCTGCTCCCTGCCCTGCTTCCTCTTGAACCCAACAGAGCTAACGCTATCCTCGGGGCTGATGGGTCGGACTGGAATGCCGTTCCCGTCCACTCTGTGAATCATCCCCATCTCGCTCAGCGTGGGAAAGAGGAACGACTGAGTGTCGTCATCGTTAGCCGGCTCGGCCTCGCATTCGGCACCGCCCGCCGGCTCACCCCCCGCGTTCAGGGGCTCGCTGCCATGATCGCTACTGGTACCGCCTCGCCGGAGCTTTTCGCGGGACCTAGACTTGGTGCCGCGGGGGGCGCTCCCACTGCTATCCTTTCTGGTGCGCTCGCGCGATCTAGACTTGCTGCCGCCTTGCTTGTGGCTTTCGTGGGGCCGGGGCGGCGAGCTGCGGTGAGGGCTAGAGCCGCTCTTTCGCCCGCGGGCCCCGTGGGATCGGGCTCGACTGCCGGGGCCGCTGCCGTCGCTGCCCGTCTCGTGGGATGGGGGCACATTGCTGCTGCAGGAGTTGTCGCCGGTGCCTCCTTGTTTGAGGTTCTCACAAGACCGGGGGGATCTGCTGCTGCGAGAGCTGCCGCTTTGCCCAAGGCTCTCGTGCGGCCGGCGACGGTGCACAACAACTTCTCCCTCGATGCGCTGGCCCGGCTCGCGGGAGATGCCCCTGTACATGGGGTCCCTCTCGGGCGCGTACGAGACTTCGCTCCGTGTCTGGTACCGGTGTTGGCTGGTCGCTGCAACTTGTTCCGACGGTGGGTTCCTGGTTCTTCGGTGGTGAGCAGGAGACAGTTTCAGGCTCTTGAACACGTAGGATAGAAAAGACGACGAGGACGGACGGGGCCGGTGCGGTGGTTGTGCTTGCTGTTTCTTGTGCTTCAAATCCACCAGGTTAAAGTGCGGCGATTGATCAAGAGGAACAGGAACATGTTCCCTTGCCGGGGCGCTCGAGCGAGTTGGTGTTTGTTTTGCTCGGGAAGAACTGGACGATTTTCGTCTGGATTCATGACCTTGCGGCTGGTAGTTGTTGTCGTGATGCCGTCTTGCAGGGCCAGGACCGAAATCATCCTTGGTCTTATGGCGAGCCTTGAAGTCATGCTCTTCGTCTGACGAGTCATGTGGGTGGTTGAACAACCTTTCCGCCGGGCATTGACTGGTAGGTTTCGGGTGGTAATTGCGTTGGTCGCCAATGCTGTGGGATTGTTCTCGGCGGATCTTGTCGTCTCCATTGGCCTTTGAGCAGGTGCTCCTACCGAGTTTCTTCGAATTCCCAGGCCGTTCAAGGCTTGGCGAGACACTTCTGCCGCTTCTGCTGCCGGCGTTGCTGACTCCGCTGTAGCTCCTATAGTTGCCGGTGCGTGTGTGAGTACCCATGATATTTGCGGCCGCGGTCTTCTGGTGCTGTTCTGGAGTTACTGCGATAGTCACAGCATCTATAAACCCCGGCCGGGAGTGAAAGCCACTCCCGTACAGTTGCGTGTGCATAATTTGTGCGTGTGTCAATAGATGGTAACGGGAAAGAAGCAGAGGCGATTATTGGTGGTTGTTCTGTCGACGAGGGGGTTTCTCAAAATTTATGTTGGACAAGACAAAATTGGCCGAAGGTCTGGAGTAGGAAAGAGAGCCGAATTTGTAGTATTGGCCAAGGAACACAGGACAATGAACAGACCTTTGGCTTCTTTGAGGTAAGACGGCGAACAAGAAAACAACAACAACAACAATGCGAATACGCTAGCCCTTTCTAACACGGAGAATCACGGTGCGTACAAGGCTAAATCAATTTCACCAGCCAAAAAGTTACCGGTTATAAAACCCGCAAGAAACCTTTTGTTTTGTTTTATTTTTCGTTTCGTTGGTTCTTGAAAACCACGTCATACTTTCAGTGTCTCCGATGATGTATGCAGTCTCAGTTGGGGGGAATGAGACCAGTGGAACTCAGGAACTCTGTGCCAGCCACGCGCTCCAGCCAATCGGCCAGCAAAAGCGTTCAGTAAAAACAATTACAGTGTTGTTTGGTTTTTGTTACTTGTCAAGCTGTGCGTGTTTCTTGTTATTGGGACTTGAAGGTCTGAATCTTGAACGCATGGCGGCATGTAAATTGTGGCCTGTTTCAACGCAACAAGTTTTGTCCCACGAAATCTTGCAACCAAGCCATTGATTGCATCATGACAGAAAACTGCATGTATTGCCTATCCTCAACAGCACGCACGGCACTTCTGGATACACGCTTCAGAGCCTGACATGTATATTATTTGAGGGACAACTAGTCTGCCCAGCCTTGTTTGAACACGTTTGGTACAAACGTAGGATCAGCTTAAGTGCCAAAGATTTGCGCCCTGTGAAACGTAGCTCGTCTCGATTCCGTCTATGGCATTGCCTGTTTCATTTCCGTAGATCCTTCCAGGTTTGTGCGTAGGGCTAAACTTGTCGTATTTGTCGACACTCGAGGTTGGATCAGGATGGGATGCCCCGCACTACTGTTACCAATAGATAAGCCAGTCATGCTGCTAGTTCAAGGCCTCGTGAGCCATTGAAGCCAGTTACGATTCGGGCCATATGGGGAGTGGTCAATCTATTTGATACACCAATGAAACGCATCCTGGATTGCACTACCGGCACAAAGTCAATTCCAAGTCCCGGTGCTAATTAACGGGTTCGATCAGGCTGCATGTCAATGGGAGCTGCCGCGTTTCAGGATCCGAAGGATGTGGCATTGCCGCCCTACGTCCCGCAGCGTGTAAGCCGCGGGATCCTGATGATAGCCAAGTGAGGGGTCGATAACGTCACCTTCAAGACATTTCAAGAAACCAGTTCGCAGCGGTGGCAAATATTGAAAATCAAAGTTGTGATACTCACCCGCATCGGTGATCAGTTGGTTCCTCTTTGGACGAAATAGGCAGGTAGGTATGGTGTCCCACATGGAGAAGCCCTTGGAGAGGAAAGCGATCGGATTGTTAGCTGGTTGCTTGGTAGTATTCGTACATGGAGGGGCCAGCCAGGGAATGGAGAGAATTCAGAGATCAGGGTCAAGCTGATGAGCACATTTGCAGGGTTCGTTGCGGTGAATGCCACGCTCCCGCCATGCTGAGAAACGGGACCCGGCATCGTAGTGTGTCCTTTTGCGCGCCATCCGCGCAGGCGCAGGCAGGCCCAGCTAATTAGGCCTTGCATCTACAGCACACAGTCTCATTTGGCCAGGTCCAGGGGTCCTTGGGGCGCGTCGTGCCCCGTGACCATAGTCGGTTGTCGTCGAGCGACGCCGATGTGACGACGCTCGCTCAAGCGAGGCCGGGCCTGCCACCTTGCCATGTGGTGCGAGGGGGAGACAGACTAGGGCAAGCAGACAGGGAATCTCCCGAGGAGGGTGATCAGCCCTGTTGTTAGCGGATCCCTTTAGGCCGTCAGCAAGCAAAAGGAGCTTAAGACTGAGGCCACTTGCGGTAACCTGTCATCTCTGGGACGAAAGAGGTGACCGATTTGGGGGCCGAGGGGTCGGGGGGGTCAGTCGGGGGCTTTCATCCACTGCGGCACGTCCCTTGACGCACGTCTGTCACGAAGTTTACCGGAGGCCACGGTGCCAATGCCAAGTGCCAGAAAGAGCTGCATGCAGATCCACGCGCTGATGAGGTGATGTGGATGGAGTTGCAGCCCGATCCTGCGGGTTTGAATGAATTAAGATTATTTCCCGTAGCTTCGGTATCAAGAGCGCTCAGGCGTTTGAGTTTTGTGGGCATGAACCCTACCAACTGCCTCTTCATCGGCAGAGTCACCGGCTCGGCCTGGTACTCATGAGTCGCCGACCGACGCCCGGCTCTTGTTGATGTCATTGTCGGCAGGCTAGAGATGAGCGAGGCCTACGGCGTAGCAAAGGGGTAGAGATGGGGGCCAAGATGCGCTTGTCGATTCACGTAGGGCCCGCGCTCGTGGCTAGCTAGGCAAAGTGGTTGAGCTGCTCTTCGTCGTGCCATGCTCGCATATCACCATTGGGGCCCGTCCTCCAGCGGAGCGGAACCGACGCGTGTGCCCTAATTGGGCCAAAGGTAATGAATGTCATTGATCTCCACTATCCTCAGCCAAGATCGTACTCCACGTTCCGGTGGATGGAGTTGGCGCGGCCACCGGACGAGGAGCCGGGCGCGGTGGGAGAAAAAAAGAAACAAGAAGACAAGACAAAAAAAAAACAATCCCTTGGGACAACGCGGAGTGGCGGCTAGTAAAATCGCCAGGGGTCTCTCGCAGGACTGCGGGCGCCAGTTGAGCTGAGCTGACTCCACGAGGCAGGTCGTTCCGACAGGGCGTGGAGCGGGAGGTTCGGCATTTCAGCACGGCGGAAGCTTGGCAGATGGGACTAGGTGATGCTAATGTCGTCATTTTCTCCGTTTTCTTTTCTCCGGACGTTGTCCCCGTCGGCTTCTGTCGTTCTGTATGGCTCGATCGCGAGGTCTCTCGATGGTGGCACCTGGATCTTGGAGCTAGTTGTGTGGGTGGCATTGGCGAGGGTGGGTTGGCCGACGGAAGATGCCATGAAAGCTCCCTTTTTTTCTTCTTTTGATATTGCATTTCGTTCGAATGGATGAACCGTGCGGATATGCTGTGACCCGGCATTGAGCCGACCAAGCTAGCAGGAAGCCAACGAGGTCGTATCCTTATGTTCTGGACTGACATTGCATAATGCGTGGAGCAGCAAGGGCTGACGGGATCTCGTCGTTGCCGGCATGTCATTGTCCGGAAGGGCATGTCGATATTTTACGACGCACGTTGCAATGCTACGGAGGCCAATGCCTTCTTTTCGGGTTCTTGCTTTATGGTTTCCGACTATTCCCCTGGGACCATATCCCTGGAGCAAGGAAGGCACGCTTTGGCGAACCCTTGTTTTGTTCTCTGCCGGTTTTAGTCAACGGAAGATGGGACGCCAAGTAAATACCGGGCCGTATAAGGTTGCTAGCCGAACTTTTGGTGCCTGGATTTCGGTCATTGCTGGCCCGGCTCGCCGCCGCGCTGGCCAGGTGGGTGGAGGAGCGTCTCTCCATCAGAGCATATCAACCACCATCCTGATGACGCTGTTGTCCAAGAGAACTGGCTAGCCAGCTCCATGTCCGGTGAGCTCGGGGCCGCCAAGCGGGAACAACACACTCCTTCGTCTCTGAGCCTGTCAGACTTTTGCCCTTGAGATTTAGTTCTGTCACGCTGCATGAGCCAGGCAGCCCCTTCATTCGCTTTTCTCGTCGTTTACTGACCTCGTCGCTCGCATCCCCACTCAAACCAACCCTGCCACTCACTCTTCACGTCGTCACCCCTGCACCATGCCATCCCTACTCCGGACGTCATCATACCCATGCCCAATATTCCTGTAGCTCCCTGCCTCCGCGTGCTGCTGTACTGTGATGACGGCTCATCTCATGGCTCTGGAACCCACGCCGCACCCTTGACTCAGTCAACAGTCCACCCGCCCACGCACACCACCAAAAAAGAATAGGCGCGCCTGATGCTCCATCGCTCCCCCACCCCTCATATCTTCTTGCCTGATGCCTCTGCTCGCCATTGCTTTGCGTCCTTGCCACACATTTCACGCCTATTAATCGGCGCAAATCCGCTTCTCATTCGCCGGCTTGCTCCTGCCCCTTGTCAAGCCCATCTCCCATCTCCCGCGCTTATCCCAAAAATCCTCGTGGCCGAGTCCCTGGTCTTGTCTCCTCCAATCCAGTCAAATAGCTAGAAAGCCACAGCGCAACCCAAGAAAAGCCAGCCCCAACGTCAAATCGCACAAAGCCGCAATCCGGTTCCCGCCATCTCCAGCTTCCACGCAACCTCGGCCTGCGTGTTGGTTCATACACTCACTCTCTTTTAGTGACGGCAACGTTACTCCCTCTTCCTCTCCCGGCCTCGCTATCCACTCCTCCACACCAGTTCTCGCCCCGGCTGGCTCCAGTCAGCCATCACCAAGCAAGACACAACAGAAGCAAGGCCAGCCGGCTCTGCCCTATCATCACTACCCGGGCTTCTGTACCCGCTTACCCACCGTTTAAGGGCCCATAGAGGGGCCAGCCAAAAACGCGCGTAGAGCTGATTTGCCCACAATAAAGACGCCGACACTAGGCCGCCAAGCAGCGAACTACTAACACATTCACTTGCTGTCTGTCACTCTTGTTCACCCATTCCTCCTATTCACGCTCCGGCTACATTCCTTCCAGCTATCAATACTGTCTTCCCTCTCTTTTCTTTTCCCCTATTCTGCAACATCCGTCCGCGTCCTCGTCTGCTATAAAGAGACCCAAGGCGGAGCATAAATCCGTCCAATTTCCTCGGTACCTCGTGCAGCTGCAGTGGCTCCTTACGTACTCCATCAACGCACGTTCAGCTTGCTTCTCCAATCCCCCAAACCCGTCACCGATTTGGTTGGAGGCGCCATTTTTCTGCTGCAAAAAAAGCTGCATCCAAAGCTACGTTGCTTAACTTAGCTTATTCTCATCGCGCGCACTGTAGCGCAAATCCCGTTTAAATCTCACTGCCGGGCCGAACGGCAGTTGAATGGGGCGTGCAGGACGCCAACGGGGACCGTGAGACGGACGCCATGGAGATCCAGTTCTCCATCCCAATCAACACCAACCGGAGCAGCAGCGGCCGCGGTGGTACTAACAACAGCAAGTAAGTCAGCATTCCCTATTGGCGAGCCCGTGCTACTAAGCTATCAATCGAACCGCGCGACGTGACACAAGCTGACATGAAGGCTTCCTGTGACCACCAGCCCTCCAGCATCGTCAGCTCGGTCGGCCACTGCCGCTGCTGCAAGAGGCGGCACCCATCGTTTCGCTCTTGAGACCAGAACAAGACATACCCGGCGCAGCTCTACGCGGGCTCGCACGGGTTGCAGCACTTGTACGTCATCCTTTAATTGAGCATTTGCAGCATTTGTCGCTAACCACGCTTGCAGGCAAGTAAGTGGCCATCAGTTAAACACCATTGATAGTGCTTTGATGTGTCTTGTTTGGTTGGTGGCTTGTGGGGAGTTCATCAACCAACAAGAACTCAACACTAAAACGCGCCGAATCGCCGCTAACACACGGATCTTGTAGGAAACGACATGTCAAATGTGATGAAACCAAGCCATCGTGCCTCAACTGCATGAAATGGCGAGGCTACTGTGATGGCTATGCTGATCCCTCCCCCTCCCGCTCCGAGACGCCATCTCAGCCAACCACTGGCAACAAGGCCAACACAAGCGCCAAACTTATCCACACAAAGAAAGCGCCCCTTATTCTCGAAGAGCCCGCGGTGAACACCATCCTCTTCGCCAATGCCGAGCAACGGTCCTACTTTGACGAATGGTCAAATTTGTCGGTAAATTTCTTGAGTGGCGGGTTGGGCAACTCGCGGCTGTGGACCTCCACTATGCCCCAGGTCACACTGCAGGAACCGACGCTGAGATATGGGGCTATGGCTGTAGGCGCTCTGCGCATGGCTTGCCAAGTTGATTCCGAGGCTAGCTCGCCAGGATCTGATCCCACGATCGACAACAAACACTACCTCAACGCCATTGTTTACTATTGTGAGGCTCTGCGGATGCAATCAAAGGCAAGACCCAATAAGGAAGGTTTGCGGACGGCTATGTTGTCATCCCTGCTCTTTGTCTGTTTTGAGGCTCAGCGAGGTAACTTACCTGCCGCCCTGAAACATGTCACACATGGCTTCAGCATGCTTAACGAGCTTGCTGCATGCACTGAAAAGGCACCCGATCTGGTCAGCATGGCACCTGCACCGCCTTCCCTGGTACAGGAGATTTTGGACTGCTACCGGCCGCTGGAGCTTCAGTCTCGCTCCTTCATGGGCTCGTACAAGAAATTCTTCTTCCCCCCAAAGCCGCCAGCGCTAGCCTCATCTCACGGTCCTCCACAAGCACCCGTATCGAGCCCCCCTAGAAACCCTGGGTCGAGCCCTGTGAGCCAGCCAGGATCGCCATGGAGAGGTGCACCGCCATCTGGACAGCAGGCAGCTGGTGTCAGCCTCCCGAGTCCGCAAAGCCAAGGTAGCCCTCAAAGCCCTGAGCAGCAGACCCCTCCAAGACCTCGGGGGCCACCTCAGCGCCCCCCGGGCATCGCACCCTTCACCAAGCATTCCCCATACTTCCGGCCCAGGCTCACAAATATCACCAAACTTGAGGACATGCCTCAGGCTTTCCACACGTTGACTGAAGCCCATGGATACTGGGCATTGCTGCAGAGGCAGATGGTGCAGTATATTCCTGTGTTGACAATGACGACTGCGCAATTGGGCCTAAATAAGATCACTGACCTCGCCGAACTTGATGTCAAGCTCTCCAGCGTGAAGGAACATCCGGCGATTGGGAAGTTCGTTGGGGAATCGCGGTTTTGGCTCCAACGATGGTCTGACGCATTCGACCCTCTATTACAAATGTGCACAAATAACCGCCATAAACACATGGACCCTTATCTACAAGCCATTAACTTCCGCATTGAGTATCTGATCCTCTACGTCTACACTTCGCTACCTCGGTTTTCCCCCATAGAGGTAGCTGAATCGCTCACCCCCCAATACCACGAAATCAACACCATTGCCGAGACGCTCATCTCGAACCGACCGAACTGCGGTTTTGCAATGGACTCCGGCTGGACATGGCCTGTTTTCGTTGCGTCGTTTGGATGCCGCGATCCTGTGGTTCGAGACAACGCGATTCGAATCCTCGAGAAGTATCCTATTCGGAACGCCCTTCGAGACAGTCGTGTTTTCAGGGCAATTTCCCTCAAGAACCGCGAAGTTGAAATGAAAATGCGAGCGGAGGAGAACAATAAGTATAACCAGTGGTTGCTGCTGCGGAGACGAGAGCTCGTGTTTGAGGACCTAGGATCAAACATCATTTTCCGATCTGCACAGAAGGACCCTTACACGGGACAGTGGGAACTAGTCGAAGAGATGGCGGCTTTCATCGTCGGTCCTGACGGGCAGCTCGAGTGGCACAGGCAGCCAATTTCAGAATCTGCTTCAATCTTATCAGGAGTGTGTTGAGGTGGGACAAGATACTACAATGAAACAACAGAAATTCGGAAATTTAAAGATACGATGTCAGTTCAGAGAAGGATGAAAGTACATCAACTACGTTTTATGCGATGTTTGGCCGTTACGATTGCCAGCTATTAGGTTTTGGGATCGGGAGAGCGTGACAAAGGTCTTTATTGGGATACTGGAAAAGGGCGTAATGGAATTAAGATACCAGGGTTAAAAGACTCGAGGCGGTCGGGAACAGGGTGAAAATGATGTAAAATAGCTCCGTTAAAACAAGCCTAATGATGTCAAATGTCTCTACCGTCTATTTATTGCAGATTCCAGGTTGGGTATTCTATCCAAATGGACGTCAGGATTAGCAATTATATACACAACACAATAACCCACTTTTCGCCAATTTCCAACATCTCAAAAACCAACATTCTCTCGGTCGCTATGAAGTTTTTATCGTCATCATGTTTGTAACTGGCCCCGGCTAGTTGGCGGTCAGTGATACCCCCGACCATGTTTTCTTTTTCTTGTCGCGGCGATGGAAGCAACCAGAATACGGCACGTGTGGCCTTGATGCGAGTTCCCGACCTTGGCTGCATAATGTGTCGCTTAATACGGGATGATCAAACAGGATGGGCTTGGCACATGTATTCTTCTGCTCGTGTTGCCCGAGCATGCCACGACTTCAGGTGAACATCGGTATCATGATAATCACCTTTGGATAAACACAGGGTCAAGGAGTCTCGTTCAAGACACAAAATCGAAATTTTCGATGTTATGGACAGACAATCAAATGCATGAAACAGATATCAGCTGCCATAGGAAGGAGTAAAAGAAAAGAAAAAAGGGTCGCAGATGCGAGGGTAGGATTCGGGAATCCATGCAAACAACGGGAAGTCAGCGCTGCATGTTGCCGTCCGAACTCGCCTTGAGGTCTGTTTTTTTCTTCTTAAGGCTTGGAAATTAGTACAAATATTGTGCCTGTCGGTCGCCCATTATCTCTTGGGATCCTTTCTTTACATTCTTAGATTTCCCTCCCCAAATCATCGCCCATGATATTCCGCCCCACCCTAACATCCTTTCACCTTGCTGGCACAACCTTCGGTGCCGATTAACAGGTCGCCAGTCTGCGATTTTAGGAAAGAAATCGAGCAAAAGCAATCAGTCTGCGTCAATTTCAAAAATACCCAGCTCCACGCCTTGTTCGTGCCTGCCGCGCATGTGCCAGAACGCTAGTTTCCAAACAATCCGCTGCCACCTGCCTCCCAGCCGTACAGTTCCATTTGAGGTCAAAGCTACTTTCTCGTTACCGGTATTTCTCCTTCTACTTTTTTCTAAATTCTTCCTTTTAACATTTCTTTGTCTTGTTTCCTCCCACTCTGTTCTACCTCTTCTTTGTCAAACCATTCCTCGCTCGTACCCGTGCCAAAACGGCCACCATCAGGGAATCGGCATCTCCAAGCATACTCTCTCAAAGGTATAACTTCCATCCGCTTTTTCACGCTCTATTCTTCCTTTTTCTGCATCCCTGTGTGTTCGTCTCTGATTCACTGCTTCTGCACGATTGCATACACACGTCAAACCCCTGCTGGCCTCTTTTTCCGTTGCTCCATATTTGAATTTTTCTCTTCGCCCTGTTCACAATCATTGAACTAACCTTCTCCAGACCTGAAGCTCAGCTGCGCTTTTTGCGCTGCCATTAACATGGCGGGGTCTGAGGTACGTTGCCACTGCATTACTCTCGCTCCGATCTGCTTCCTCGCTAAGCTCTAATTCCCCTAAAGCTCCAGGGACAAGATCCCATTCGTTATCATGTGCTTGAAAAGCATCTTCAACAGGATCCTGAGTCAGGCTTTCCTCCATTGGAAGCCTGGCAAATGTCACCCGCAATACCAACCGCGAATGAATTGATGGTTATGGACCCGCCCCCCCTTCCTCAATCCTGGAAACAAACACCTACAAAGAAAAAGTATTTGGAGTTTCAGTACTTAATCAATCGATACGAGGGCACTGAGCTGCTCCGTCAGGCGGTGAATCAGGTTCGGTCAAACCCAACCATGATGGAAGATGGCAATTGCCATATTTACTCTGAGGTTTGTCGAGTCTTATCCTTTTTCTCTCCCTCTCATCAATTAATTTGTTCTAGGTGCATGTTAGAGGGTACATGTTCGCCAAATCCGGTGTCGCGTGCAGAATTTCATTCTCAACCGAGAGGTCTCCCTCTCGCGTCATATGGGGCCAGTCCGAACGCCTCACTGCAGGTACTTTAGTTGCTCTATCCCCCTCTGATGACAATTTCAAGACTCGCTGCTTTGTGGCCGTAGTCGCGGCGAGACCCTTGCGCGGTGGTGTTGAGCCCGACCCTGAAATGGGCGAAAATGAGAATACGCCTCCCAGAATCGACATTTTCTGGGCAGATTGCAAAGATGCGATCCTTGATCCATCCATGGAACTTATTATGGTAGAAGCGAAAAGTGGTTTTTTCGAGTCCGTCCGACATACTCTGGTTGGCCTTCAACATTCGGCCTTATACGAGTAAGTACCATGAAAAGAATATACATTATTTGTACAATCCGCTCACCTGAGATTGCGCTTCAGGTCTCGATTTGACAAGTACATCGTCAACGGCTGCGATAAATCTCACATCGCAGAACATGTTCACCGATTTCCTACCAAGATTCCAGCCGAGGCATCGCTGTTCGATTCTTCCCAAAAAGAGGCGTTCGAGACGATGACTTCGACTGAATTGGCCATGGTCCAGGGGCCTCCTGGGACTGGAAAGACTTTCACATCAATTGTTGCGATTCAGAGCTTCATGAAGACTTTGATGGGTAGCCCAGAGTCAAATGAACCACCGATAATCGTGGCAGCCCAAACCAATCATGCTCTTGACCAACTTCTCGAAAAGTGCATCCAGGCTGAGGCGAGAGTCGTTCGCTTTGGCACTCGCTCAAAGGTCCCAATAATCAACGAACGAACCATGTTCAAACTTGCAAAGGAATTCAAAGGAAAAAAGGGACCAGTGCGAGGAGAAATTTCTCGCAAAGAAATCATCAAGCGAATCAATGATTTTCTATCAATGGCCTTTCCAGAAAGTCTCGTTTCAGCGGAACACCTACGCCTAGAAGCACTAATTACCCAAGAACAGTTTGACTCTTTACGCAACGATGAGTGGGAAACTGCTGGCTCTTTCGGTCGAGATGATGATGACGGAGATAATGACGTAATGGCCAAATGGCTTGAAGACTGCTTGGAGCAGGACAAAGCCTATGTTTACCGTCCTCCCCAGGGGCAAACAGAGCCAGAAGAGTGTGTAATTGATCAATGTCAGCTCCAAGATGACGATTACCTAGACCATCTTCAAGGCGAGTTCATATCTACCGAGTTTTACTTGACCGGCTCAGTCCCCAAGAACATGTCCAATGCAACTTCCTGGTACCACCAGGCCCGCAAGCACCTGTCACGATACTCGGACATGTACAGGATCAAGCCTCCTCAACGAGGCATGGTCTATCGCTATCTCCGGCATCGCCTCATAGAAAAAGTTGCCAATCGTCTCCCAGGGCTTTTCCAACAATACAATGTGGCATGCGCCGAAATCAAAGTCAATAGTTGGAATCGAAACCTCAAGGTACTTCAAGGCGAGGGTGTACAAATTATCGGGTGCACTACAACTGGACTCAACAAATATCGAGGTCTCATCTCAGCCCTACGACCGCGCATTCTCATGATTGAGGAGGCTGCAGAGGTTCAGGAGGCCACAATTACGTCGGCTCTGTATCAGTCTCTCGAGCAAGTTGTTCTCGTGGGTGATCATCAGCAGCTCGTCCCCAGTGTGAACGTTCGTGAGCTTGAGCAATACCCTTACCATCTCAACAAGTCTCTCTTTGAACGCTTGGTTCAACTGCACATTCCATATTCCATGCTCAAAGTCCAGCGCCGTATGATACCCCTCATTCGGTCGGTAGTCCACACATTCTATCCTCAACTCGAAGACCATGACTCTGTCAAAGATCCTGGAAATCGGAAACCCATTCCTGGTATGGGGGGTCAGAACCTCTGGTGGTTTCAGCATCAATGGGGTGAGAGTCAAAACGCCAATCATTCATTCTTCAATTCAAACGAGGCCGCGATGATTGTCGGTTTCGTCACATACCTGGTTCAAAATGGCGTACGCCCATCAGAAATCACCATCTTAACTTTCTATAAAGGCCAAGTCAATGTGATTATGAACCGCCTCCAACACAATGAGGTCCTTGCGGGGTACAACCCTGCGCAGGTGTGGTCTGTGAGGACCGTCGATGGCTTCCAAGGAGAGGAGAGCGATGTGGTAATCCTGTCATTAGTTCGAAGTCCATCGAACCCTCATGATCGCTCCGAAGCTGGCTTCGTCAAAAACGAGAACCGAGCTGTAGTTGCGACTAGCCGTGCCCGTCGGGGCATGTATGTATTTGGCAATAGCAACAACATCCTCGGCAGTGGTTACGAAAGTGTCAAGACCTGGGGGAAAGTCTACGATGTTTTCGTTCAAGAGAAGTGCATCGGATACAAATTGCCGCTAGTGTGCAAAAGCCATGGACAAGTCACCGATATCTGTCAGCCGACAGATTGGCTCAAGATCCCCGAAGGTGGGTGCGAGCTGCCTTGTGGTGAGCAGTGCTCAAAGGGACATTCCTGCATGTTAAAGTGCCACGGTCCTGAGAAATCAGGAATTAAATTAAGGAGTCCTTGCGAGGTTGTGTTGTCATGTGGGCATACATGCGACTCACCCCCTGGACAAAGCTGTCGTTGTCCCCACGATTGCATTCCCTCCGCCAATGCTGGCATGAGTTTTCCTCTCGAGATCCAGACAATGCCTTCAAACTGGACTCAAAATGGCCATTCTGGCTCGAGTACTCGGTACTTTAACTCAAACGAAAATTTTCGGGGCAGTATTCGAGCCAGAGGCAACCCTTCGGGTAATCGCGGTAGCAGGGGTGGCCGTGGTAAAGGTGTCTGGCGTGGCAATGCCATGGCAATGCGAACCAAGAATCAGTCAAGTCTTCACATTGAAAATCCCAATACCAACCTCATAGCTTTCATGGAGCCGACGAGCTCTCAAATTCTTTCCCCGGCTAATGTACAACACAAACAAGAGCCAACGAGCGAGGAGTTGATGAACTTTGGGTACCACGCACAGGTCAGAGAGGACAATGAGCTCACACCAATGATCAAGGCCATAGCTGCAAATCTGGATACGACGACACGATTGATTCCCTTAGAGCCGGGTATTAGGAATTCTTCGTGCTCTGACGAGTCTTTATCTGAGAAATGGAGCCCTCAAAAGATTCAGGAAGGGGATAGAGCATTGCAATCGGCAAGGCAAAACCAGTGCAGCCCAACGCCAAAGGCCATGATCATTCGAGAAACCTTCCGATCTACACTCCCCACGAGATCTAATGGTCGTCAGCAACCAATAGTTGTAGAGCACACATTCTCCACCTCGCAACACCAGGAAATATCTTCAACGGTCAGTAGTGAAGCGAGTGTCGATGAGAGAAGTCGAAAACAACGAGCCCAGGACGCAGCAGCTGGGTTCAAATCCGTCGATACAGTGGCAGAAGATTCTCCGATAGTTTCTGAATCCCCTGACTTCGAAGATCTACAGTCCACGACAAGCATGAAGGACGAAGGGGCAGACGAGGATGATCTTATCTCCTTTGACTGACAAACAGGTGGCTGTTGGGGACATTATCAGAGTGCAATCATAGTAAAACGATGACAGAAAGAGGCAATGTCACGAAACTTCGGCATTATTGTAACCGAGAAAGAGCTGCAGGTGGAGGTCAGTAACGAAGTCTCAGTGTCCGTGGCACTGTATTGTATGATTAAACGGAATACGGAGCTTCCATCTAGTAATAATACAGTGGCTTTGTGTGCACGCGCAAGAGTTTGAGCAGGTTAGCAATTGAGTGGAAAGCATTGTGAGTTGGATGCATAGGATGCGCTATCAAGGGGGGTCCTTCGCCGATACCTCTCGAAAACGATAAAACTACCATGCAGCAACACTGCTACATAAAATAGTATACTGTGTTAACCTCAAGGTTACTAATAGTAATTAAATAGCATAGAAAATACAAAGCAAGATGAATATGCGCAAATTAAATAAATACCGTCAGTGCGATGAAACATTACTAGATTCTTGAATCGCCACCCCAGTTCGTCAACGAGTATGAATGATGCGATGGCACAATCAATAGCAAAAGGAGTTATATTCTAAATCAATCGCATAAACACCAGAATACAATTAAATGGAGATTTGTTTTCCATAGAGTCTTCCCACCCTTCGTTGGCGAGGGGTATGTGTTGTTCAAATATCCACCGTAGGGTAAGCAAAGTACGCACTAATCCAAGTCTCTGCCGACATCACATCTCGCAGCCGTGCTCAGACTCTATCAATTTTTTTCTTGTAGGTGCGCATCATAAAGTCATAGATGTTGCATTATGGGGCACATCTGACGTCTTAGAGAAGTTAGTTGCCACCTCTTGGCTAGGCAAAACAGGATAATCATTAACCACTCCGATCCCAGCTCCACATATTGTGCAACTATTTTCAGGACGAGAGATTGGGAAAGAATAATCCAATCGCAATCAGCAGAAATATCCAATGGAAGAATCACAGACACACAAGAATTTACTGCATTTTGTTTTGAGACCAGGTATTGATGGATGATGACGCTTGGTCGATCATGGTGTGATGTCATGGATGTAGGCAAGGATTTGACATCATGGAAACCGATGCTGGAGACTGCTCGGATACCTGGTATATCAAGAGCCGGTCGCTCAACATTGAAATTGTTCAATCGATACTCACAGAAAAAGGATTTCGAACATTCAGAAAGAAAACAAGATCCTGCACAATGTCAGTCAATCGAAACCCCGACATGGCAACCCCCGCCATTGGCGAGTTCAGAAGCAAGGTCGCACCCTCAAAGCCTCTCACTACCAAGGGTGTAAGCATATTTTCCCAGAGTTTCCTCTCTTCAGCTTAAAGCAGAATTAACAACAATATAGCATGCTCCCGGGGTCAAAGTAGGCAATGATGCCAAACCTGAATTCCATATCGAAACCCACCCGCCCGGCACTGCTCCCCAAGACAGAACCTTCCAACCCCAGCCACGGCAAGAGATCCCGGGCCAAGCCTTAAACCCCGAGATGGAGAATCGCACAGATGCCTCCGATACGATTCCCGGAGCTACGTCGGCCGATGTGCACCAGGGCTACGGCCACCCGGGACAGGGAATGACGAGCCAAGAGATGCACGGGGGCAAGCATAAGCATTTCGGTGCGGGCCTTGAGGGCGTCGGCGCCAATGCCTCAGATCCCATCCACGAGCGAGGATTTGATAGGGACCATGAGGTTGGGCATAGGGGAAAGGAAGGTAATATTGAGAACTGGCCCAGTGCTGAGGAACAGATCCCCGCCAGTGCCGAGGAGATTGCGACTGAGCGAGAAGGGGGTCTGAAATAGGTGGATTCAGATTTGCGGGTGGAAAAAAGCCAGTTTTGAAACTTTCCAATACAATCGAATAAACCGAGCAACTTAAAAATAAACATGAGCTTCACAGGGACTGCCGTCAAACCTTTGCCCCTCATTTTACCAGGTTAGCGGTGCTATTCCGCGTAACGAGAGCGATAAATCGACAGGCATGATCCGATAGCCTTTGCAGCTTCCGAGCGGTTTGTGCAAACCTAATATAAAATGCTTACGAATATTTGAAATACGAAATTATAACCCAGCATAATCTGAATACTGATTCCGTCAGGATCTGCGTCTAAAATTCACCTGCAATTTGGATCAGCAAGAGGGCGGATCAACTGCTGCATGCAATTGTAGATGATCGCAGGGCGAGTCTAATGATGTCATGGTGATTTTGACGCAAAGACTGCTATGCGATAGCCACAAAACAATATTGCATGGACATGAGAACATCAAGTGAGAAATGTTTGGGTGATGGAATGGCGTTAATGGGTCGGTACATTGGCTTGTGTGGCTGCTGACGAGGCTGCTGGTTGCATCTCGAGATGCTGATGTGCACCTCGTGTTTGCAAAAGGCTGTGTGTTGTGTTTCACTGCATGGATGGATCGACAAGACATGGCATATGCAGTAGAGCGAACCAAGCCATGTGGTACGCGTGTACACAGGGCATAGAATAATATAATAAGGACCAGTACTAGTAGCGAAATTGTATGCGACCCAGGGATGCTAGTCAGTATGCTATTCCATTGGCTTAGTTTTAGCTTCATCATGGCAAACGGCATACAAGCAAGCCAAGCTCCTTATTAAAGACAAAACACAAACAGTACACAAACTCATCGCTTGATGATTATACCCGAATGATTCCCAGACAAAATGTCAGCTGAGCGTTTCTTTTGGTAAGAAAAAGCCACCAAATTCCAGACCCCAGTCTGAATGGCGCCATGTGTAAATTGGATCAAAACGCCACGCTGGGGGAGCAGTGCCAGAAGCAGGCGGATGCAGTTTCTACGGCCCCATTCATCCACGATTCATTCCGACTTTCCGTGCTAGGCATAGTTTTAGGGGTCTCCCCCAGATTTGTCATGGCCGGATCGTGGGCTGGGCTGGACAGCTGAGTGCCACACCTGCCGCCACAGGCGAACTAGCCGCTAACATGGGTAGGCGGGCTTTGGAGATTTGCTTGTTCAAATGGGAGCGGTCAATGCCAGGGGCAGCAAAGGAAATGCATCCATTGTTGGCCATGTGTTGAAGCTGGCCGCGTCATGAGGGCGTGCGGTTAGGGCTGTCCGAACAAGAGGATGGATGCGGTGGTAGATGAATTACTCCGGATGAAGATGAGGAGGACGACAGCCGTGGCGATGGTGACCCAGAAAATTGACTAAGAATAAATGAAATATTTTTGGGGAGAGCGAGGCGCGAGCACACAAACCATCGTCTACCGGGTTAGAATGGCGGGCGATGGAGCTAAAATGGCATGCAGCGAACGGAGCACCGCCTCGCAGGAGGACGGCTCCCCACGGTATATTTCCATCTCGGGGCGGGCATCGCGAAAACCTCGACGTTGGCAATGCGCATAGGTGCGGCGCAAGAGGTTGGAAGGGATGGTGCTTGCTGGGAACCTGTGAGCTGGCCACCAGTTAGCGAGTCAGCGGGTCTATCGGCGATCAAGATGTTTATGCGGCGGAGACTGACTGCTATAATTATAAAGAAGGTTGGGGGGGTTCTGCGACACTGCTGGGATGGGCTCGTGGGGACTGGCCTAGAGAGCGTCGCACCAGCACCACAGAATTACAAACTGCCGACTATCCGCCTGTGACTGCCACAGGTTTAATTAATCACACCTCCTTTCCTCTGTATGTGATTTCAATTTCATCACGCGAATGATGAAAAAATCTGGGCGATTCCCCGGTCCGCTTGTACATAGTTCGTGATTGCGTGCCCAGTGACTCGGCTCGTAATCAATAGCCGTGCCGCTGTCGCATTGGTGGCTTGATGGGATGCTTTCCCAAGGTCGGCACGGTTTCCACTCGGATTGGCGCTCTCCCGTGGTGCTTCCCCCTTCTGGGAATTGCTGGGGGGAGCGCTGGAGCCAGTGCTTTGGGAGTCACGGCTAGCCGGCTCGTCTTTTTTGGCCAGGGCATGCCACTTTATCCGGCTCAATGGCCCAGAGCGCACCTACCACACTTAAGCTCCAACAACGTACCTGCCCATCCTGGCATGGATCAAGCTTTCCGAAGTGCCCCAGTTCGGATCCCCTTCCTTCCCTTGCCACTCTGGGGGAGAGCGACCGTTTATTCCTGGACCCATGACGGACCGAATGACCTCAGCCGTGGACTTTGGCGGGATGTGAAGAACAGGGTTGTGCAGCAAATTTTGGCAACCGACATCACAGACATCAAGCACGGTGTCATTGAGAAATAGAAAGAAAAAAAAAATGAAGCAAAACCCGACTGCCGTTACAGCTAGTTGGTCGCCTCACTCGCTTCAGCGGTGCGCCCTGACCTATCGAGTGCCAAAAACTCGATTTGCCTTCTTGGTCCAGCCCTGCCCACCCTTGCCAAACCTCTGACGCTTAAGCGCACATACCCTGGCCCAACCCCTGCCACTCGCCCATCATCCATCGTCCATCATCGTCAACTGTCCGCCGCCCCGTTCGCAGCCACGGTCGCTCTTCTGTGTCTGACATTTGCCAGACACGGCTGCTGTCGAGAATAAGGAGGCACTGACTTTGCTCTGGCCCAAGCACCAAACCTGCATCCAGCACAGCATCCATCCAATTCCCCTGGGGCAGAGTCGCAAGCTTCGGCCAACCAGACTGAGGCTGCGAGACGCTACTGTCGCTACCTGGATCAGCATACGAGACACTGCAATACGAGACTTGGGCCCGTTGCTGTGCAAAACAGGCTGCTTCTCGCGCTGCATTCGTTGTGTCAGCACACCATTTCGACATCGCCAACGCCGGACCTTCTCGTGTTGCTCCTCTTGGCTTGCTGTTCAGCAGGAAGGCTGTGTTTTTAAGCTCTTCGTTTCCGCGCCACTCGCGCACACAAACTCGGTCAGTCTCGGCGACCAGCAACGAAACAAACCCACAAAAGACATACACCCTGGGCCAACCGTCTGGCGCCAGGCCGTTCCAGCGTCTGACTCTCCGCGGGTCCCCCTCCCGTTTAACCCCGTGTTGGGCCTTGCCCGTTCCCAGTTGAATGCCTCCCCCCTCCGCCTGGTGCTTGGGGTCCGTTTAGTGCTTGGTTGCTGGGCGGGGCTTCCACTAAACTTGGCCTCTCTGTGTCCTCTCGGTCCGCATCCGGTGTGGCTCTCTAGGCCTTATTAGACCCGCTATTCGCTCCATCAGGCATTCACCCCTGTACGAGAGCCAGGCATTGACCCCGTTGCTCGCCAACGACCTCATCAACAACCCACTCCCGGGCCTGAGTGCTGATCATCTACCCCGTTCTGTCCGTGTCTGTTACCTTTCCGACCGTTGCTCCACTACATTCGTTCACTCGCTCATGAATTGTTCCTTTGCCTTGTTTTGAGTTTCGAAATCCCCTCTTCTTTGTCTGTGTTCTTTGTTGTGCCTACAAACTCTTTGGCTTTTGCATCCTGCCTTTCCGAGACAGATTCACACGCATTTGTCGATCTTCGCTTTTTTCTCACACAGGGCGGCTTGCCGCTGAGACCATTCTTGGGGCTGTACACAGCCTCTCGCCAGATCGGGCTGTCATCTGATTAGTGCGCCGTGTCGCATAACTACCCACCACCCACCACCATGCAGCATTACCACGAAGACCCATACGAGCGGCAACCTCTCGGCTCTGCCCAACATCAATACGATTCTCCTTCACATTATCCTGCCGCCCCGAACCAAAACTATTCGAATTCGCAAGGCCATTACTACGACGCTCATCCCGCCACATCTGTCCCTCGTTCGCACCACCCAAGTTCGCACCCCGAATCGGCTTGGAATAATCACCAAGCCCAGAGCCAGAACCAAGGCTACGACAGCTATAGCCAGCACTCCAACTCTCAGCGCTCAGGCTCTGCTGGTCGAGACGGCTCGCAGCGCGGCGACAACGGATACTATAGTCATAGTCAGAGAAGAGGACCAGGCGGCGGCGGTTATCCAGGGTATGCTTCTCTCCCCATGCCCACCATAACACCTGGCGCGGACAACTTTGGAAAGTCTGCATCCGGTGGAATGGTTGGTATTGCTTATAACGTCGCTGACCGTAATCCTCGAAATAGTGGCATGGACGCAATGCATAGCGGTGGCCAAGTGCCCCCGCCTCCTTCCCGATCCCAGTACCCAAACCCTCCCCAAAACTCCTACTCGCCCCAGTCGAACGGATACGGCTACGACGATGGCTACGGACAATCCAATTCCAGCCTCACTGGCCTTGGGGCCGCTGCCGTCCCCCCAGGGAACAACTCTCCACCCACTCGCGGCAACGCACCATACCCTCCTAACCACTACCAAGGATACAATAATAGCGATCACCTCGGCATCGTAAATCCTAATGATATCGAAGATGACGGGGATGATGGACTCGAATACCAAGCCAGAAGCCATAGAACTTCCATGTTGAGTCTGCCTCATTCTGACCGAGGCAAGAAAGCCGCGGCCGTTGGCGCGGGCGCTGCCGGCGGAGCAGCTGCGGGCGCCCTTCTATCCCGAGGTATGTGATCTACGTTTTGTTTGGACCAACCCTCGTACTGATGGCAATATAGGTGGCGCCGAAGCGGCACGAGAGAAACCATCGGAATGGCTCGAGCAGAATCAGAGGAGCAGCAAGAAAGGAAAGTGGGCTATCATCATCGTCGTCATTATTGTCATTATTGGCGCCATTGTCGGTGCTGTCTTGGGTACCATGCTCAAGAACAAGGGTGGCGGTGGCGGCTCTGGAAGCGGCTCTAGTGACTCCGCCAAGGAAGATGAGGACAAGAATGGCGATTTGGGCATCAACAGTGCCGAAATCAAGAAGCTCATGAACAACGCAGACTTGCACAGGGTCTTCCCCGGCATGGACTACACTCCTCTAAACACACAGTACCCTGCTTGTATCCACGATCCGCCCTCTCAGAACAACGTTACCCGCGATGTCGCCGTGCTCAGCCAGCTCACCAATAAGATTCGGCTCTACGGCACTGATTGCAACCAGACCCAGATGCTTCTCCACGCAATTGACCGATTGGAGCTGAAGGACACCAAAGTCTGGCTGGGTGTGTGGCAAGACGGCAACAAGACTACTAATGCACGACAGTTGGAGCAGATGTGGGATATTTTGGACCAGTACGGCCAGGATCCTTTCGAAGGAATCATTGTCGCCAACGAAATTCTCTTCCGTGAGGAGATGACTGAGACAGAGCTTGGTTCTCTGCTCGCTGACGTCCGCTCCAACCTGACGGACAAGAAGATTGATCTCCCCGTGGCCACTTCTGACCTGGGTGATGACTGGACCTCTGCGCTCGCCAAGGACAGCGATTACATCATGGCCAACATCCACCCTTTCTTTGCCGGTGTCACTGCGAAGGAGGCGGCCGGTTGGACATACTCCTTCTGGGAGAACCAGAACAAGCAGTTTTGGAAGTCGGACAAGCAGAAGAACATCATTTCCGAAACTGGTTGGCCCACTGCTGGAGGAAAAAACTGCGGTGGGGCGACGAGCTGTACAGAGGGTTCTGTTGCTGGCATCGACGAGCTCAACACCTTCATGGAAGGCTGGGTTTGCGATGCTCTCACAAACGGAACCAACTATTTCTGGTTCGAGGCATTTGACGAGCCCTGGAAAGTTAGATTCAACACCAAGGGCAAGGAATGGGAAGACCAGTGGGGTCTCCTGACAGTGGACCGTGTGCTCAAGGACGGCGTCAAAATTCCCGACTGCGGCGGCAAAACCGTCGGTTAAAAGAGGGTTGATGTTTTCTAATAGGAATTGTAGATTTGAGCTGTGAGTGATTGAGGAGGGTATTTGTGTTGTTTTTGGTACCGCTCTAGGCACATGAGTCTGGTAGCCATGAGGATTATGTTTTTCTTCTTTTTTTGGTTGTTTCAATGGGTTTCGGGGCATTTGCCATTTTACTTGGGAGTCTCTCCTTAAGAGTTGTTGACATTTCTGCCGCCGGGTTGCCGGCCTACCTATTATTTTCGGCTAGGGGCTGAGAGAGGTTGATATCATTGGATACAACCGAGGGCTATTCATGGTGCCCGTTGGTTGTTAGTTGCGATTGCCACGGGAGTTTGGAGTGAAGGGTTAATGGACATAACCCTGGTATGGTTTTTATAATCTTGAAAGGACGTGGCCAGACGAGGGGTATATTTTCGGCGAGATGCCCAAAAAGGGACGATGGTCTTGGTAAAAATTCCTTCTATACATGGTATATAGTCTAGTCTTGAAATTTGCAAGCAAGAAATGCAAATGCAACATGGTCGACATTGCTTTGGTTCTCGAGTTAATTGAATCGAATTGTGTCTATGAGATGAACGAACTATTCATCTGTCTTTGCAAAGTTGTCTCTCATGCTTGGAAAGGAGGTATGCTATCCGAAATTGATGTGCCATTATCCCCAATGTGCTCGCCTCGTTATGCTCGCTTTTTGAAATGAAATCTATACTGGCTCCAATTCTCTTTAGAGATCAGCTTGTGACATGTTGGCCAAGTGCTCGTCTCCCATGCTCGTCGGGTCGGGGGTCGGGGCCATTGCTAAACCAGGGCTCATTTGAAGGAAGAGCCTTGAAAACAACTGGCTCAGGTCAGCTACCTGCCTCTCCAGGTCGCCGATGCGTTGGAGTATATGAGAACGATCGTCCCGAAAAGCGGCGGGCTCTCCAAAGAGGGCTCTGGCCTGCCCCTCGGCGTCTTGCATGACGGGGTAGGCGATAGGTCCCAGAGCATAGGGCCCAATGCCTGGCATGCTGAGAGGATGGTGGTCCATATCGGGCTTTACGGGCATTTGCACGGGGATAGGTAGATTGGCAGGAGATTCGGGATTGGCAAGGGCGGCAGGAGGGCCGTAGATGATGTCCGGGGCCGGGACCGGGTTGGCGATGCCGGGGATGCCATTCCCGGAGACGATGGGAGTAGCGAGCATGGCTGGCTGGCGGATAGGCGAGCCGGCACGTGGCATCTCTTGCATTTCTCGAGTAATGTGTCGTTCAATTGTGAGCTCGATGTTGGTCCCGCAGAGTTTCTTTCCCTGCAAATGTCTAATGTACACCAGAAAGGCGCGCGTATCAGTATAAAGTTGGTTGCGGATCAGTCGAGCAGGATGTAACAGCAAAAGCAACCTTTGAGAGAGACTCACCGCTTCTCCAAAAGGCTCGTCAAAGCTTCACGAAGCAACATCCTTCGCACGCTGACAGTGCCTTGCACGTACGCGTCCTTGCGGGAGGTGCGGTAGCAGGCTTGCCAGACGGCTTGGTACTCGGCCTCGCGCGACCGGTTCTCCTGGATCTTGGCAGGGTCGAAACGCCGGGGCATGGCTGATGGATGTTGGGGGCGGTGGTAGGCTTGGGACAGATGGCGTATCTCAAAGTAGGGAGGAAACATGCGGGCCTTGTTGCTGAGAAGAAGAAGATGACGATTTTTGGAATCGATTTTCTGGGGCTTGGATGTAGCAATTGGTGCTTTTGTTGCAAGACGTAAAAGAAAAAAAAAGGCTGTGGTTGTCGGCACTAGAAGAGACGACGAGAGAAGGGACAGAAGAGTGAGCTGTGTGTATGAAGCTGGAGGGAGAGCTGTTCGGGTTGGTGGAATTGTGTTAGCCCACTCGGAGAGGACCTGACGAGAAGCACCGGTGGTGAATCAGAATTCAACTAGAATGCGCATTGCCGTGAAGATAAAAGGAGAACAAAACAGAGAAGTCTCAGCAGAGGAATTGGCTCGAGGTCTTGAGGAAGGAAGAGAGTTTAGGAGATGGCACGGTTGACGGAGCGAAAGCTGCGGGCAAAGTGCCGAGTTGCGGAGTGGAGCCGCATAGGAGGATGAGAGGGCTGGAGTTGTTTGTTCGTACAGACGAAAGAAGTGTGATTCAAGGGCTGGCCGAAAGAGGCAAGGCCCACGAAGAGAGAGATTGATCTCCCAGAGGACGACGCCAAACACATTCTAGAAGATGGAAAAGCACGGGTTGCATAAGTGGGAGCGAGCTGCTTTGAACTAATTGCGCATCAGGATATAGTAGTTGATTCTAATTTGCTAGATAGCTCATCCTCTGCTGTTGCGCCGTCTACCGAATCCTTTGGCGATGATTCGACGGCAGCCTCTACTTTGGCTTCGGCCGCGGGCTTCCAGTATATCGACGTGACTCCAAAGGCAGCGCCCTGGGAATCCTGGGGGAAGGCGCTTCTCTTGTAGGTTTTGTCCATCTCCCCCATCTTCTCGAGTCCCTCAGTGTTGGAAAGGCTTGACCAGGTAGCAAAGAGTGTTAGCTTTCAACGGCTTCACGAATTGGGCAAAGAAAAAAAAAGAGAAGGCTGCTCACTCGTCCCAGACGTCCCAGCCGGTGCCGACGAATATGGCTGGGAGGCTCTTCTCCAGAGCCATGGCGTAGATTGCTCGGTACAGATGAACGCCATAGAGCAGAGAGTCTGAATCAATCATGTCACACGCCGCAGGGGTTTCTACGACCTCGTGACCGAGGCCGGTGAGGAAGTCCTTGTCAGATTGTGAAAAGATGGGGTCCTGGAAGATGCAGGAAATCTTGTTGCCCGTGATGCTTTCTGGATTCCTGGTCATTAGTAACATGTGTGTAAGACGTGAGAGTAGCGAGGGTGTTTTGTCATCAAAAGAGAGAAGAAGGAAAAGAAAAAAAGAAAGAAGAAGAAAACGCACCCAGCTCCTCAACCATGATGAGAAAGGCAATGAGCTGAACAAAGGTGGACCGCTTGGCCTCCCAGGCGCCGTCAGCAGGGTCAAAGGTGCCTACGCCGAGGTTGACGGCTCTGGAGATGGTGGTGAAGGCGGCGGCGTTTGCGGCCACGAGGTCCCGCAGCTGGCGGCAGCAGGGCTCAAGCTCCCAGCGGGCCCGGAGGCGGGTGTAGTCGGCGGCGAGGTCCTCGGCGGGGCGGAGGTCGTGGGTTCGGGGCCCGACGGGGAGCTGCTGCTGCTGGTGCTTCTTACTGCTGTTGTTGCTGCTGGCCTTGTTGCTGTTGCCGTTGTTGCTGCGGCGGCCGCGGCGGGACTTGGACGTGACCTGGGTCCATTCTGACGCTGCCTCCTGGGGGCTGCTGGCGCTTTGGTCATGAGTGGCTTGCGGCGACATGGTGATTATGCTGCTGCTGATGGATGGGGATGACGGTATGAGCGAGGAGGGACATGCCTCAATCTCTTGGCTCCCTCGATGATGTGGAATTATTCAACAGGCATGAGGTGGGTGCGCTACTCTATTTTCTGCACGCCATATCCCAGAGATGCAGCAACATCACCACCGAGTGAGTGTTTCCCACATATTTCCGTGCTTCATCTTTTTTGGGCTCCACCGTCTCGGTCAAGGTTCGGTCAAGGTGAAAAAGGCTCGGTGAGCCTGCTGTCATGACGGCGAGTGGGGAAGTGCATGTACAGTATGTACGTCGCACCGTTGGCAAGCAGCAAGTCATCATGGCTGCCGCAGCCCATTATTACCTGAGACATAAAGGCATGGCTGAGAAGCAAGTTTTTTTTTTTTTTTTTTTTTTTTGGTCTGCTTGTTTCTCACACACTTGCATGCAACGTAATCATGCCTGCTCGCCACTGTCATCAATGGTCGTCATCGGCATCTCACAAGCAAAAAAGGGTACAGTGAGATGGGCGGCATCTCGGCACTGTCATGATGCCTCGCGGCCCTGCTCAGCACAGTGCTCGCCGGAGGAGAAAGGGCGGACTGCGGGCTTTCGGTGTGCTGACGCTGACCCAGCAGCAACGTCTCGCGGCAGTTGAATGGGCATATGGGGTCGTTCCACAATGCACTGCTGACCACGTGTGCGCAATCAAAAAGAAACCTTCTTTCTTTAGAACGGAAGAGGCCCGGGGAGGGGGAGCAAGGGAAAATGTCGAGATATCACACTCATGAGCGTCTACCTCTCTACTTAGGCGCCCGGCGGTTGCGGGCACAGTTCGCGAACCCACTGAAAGCCCTGTCTCGGGCTGGCAGCTGTCCCGGCTCATCCGATTTCGACGATGGTTCGGACGGGAGTCAGTCGATTTCTGCGACTCTCCGCAACTCTTGCGCAAGGCCCCGTCACCAACTTGCATCTCACGCACGCAGGGCCCCCCAACCTCGTCCCTCCATGCCGATGCCGTGCGCTGTCTCCCAGCGCAGCGTGTGTGTGCCAAGGCCGGGTCCTCCGCAGCTCGCGGCGTCATTGGCTGCTGGCATCCCCCACACCACGCACCAGCTCACCCCCAGGGCAGCCCTCTTGGGCATGGCGCGGGCGCTTAACACGTCCCGGCGATACACCAACCAGAGGCCGGGATTCGCTGTCGATGGCACCAAACACCACGCCCGCCACCCGCTTCGCAGCGCCCATTGGCTGACCGCCCCGGGATCCTGGGCTCTCGCGACAGGGGCGTGGCCCTCCCGCCTGCATCCTGGCTGCAGCTCAGCGGCCTCTGACTGGGCCGCTCCGCGCCGACTTGCGAATCACACCGGGTCCTCACTCCAATCCAAGTGCTCGCATGCCCGCTGGGCGGTTGGATATTGGCCCCCAGCGCCTTAAGACTTGCCCACCTCCCATGCGGCCAGCCCGCCTCCTCCTGCGGATTCGCCATCGACCTTTTTATTTTTCCTGCTACTGCGAAAGCTCTGATCCATCTTGCTCTGACAGCTCTCCTCCATTCCTGTTCCTGCCTCTGAGCTGCAAAGAAGCACCGAGCTCTCTGCGTCTACGTGCGTGTGTATATCGCCAGCCAGACTAGACTCGCACACCCAGCCTCCCCCCACCAATCGCATCAGCGGACTTGACTTCTCTCATCAACGCTACTCTCACTCAACCCGGGATAAAATTGAACGGGACCGTCTCTGGCAGACATAAGCCCGACTACCTTCAACCTTTCCCCCCCTTCTTCTTGCAGCTTCGGCTTCTCGCAAAACACAGAACCTGAGCTGTTTGTCGTCGTCGCCGCATCCCTCGGCGATTGATTCCCCCGCACATACATACTCAATTCACATACTCGCACTCACACCCACCGCGACCAAAATGCGATCATCAGCTCTTCTCACTCTGGTCCTCGCGGCCGTGACCTACGCGCATACGGTCTTGGTCTATCCCGGATGGCGTGGAAACAACCTCATCACCAACGACACGTTCCCCTACGGCATGCAGTGGATGTATCCTTGTACGTGTTTCCCTTGCTCGCGGCCTGCTCACAGAAGCTCTTTGAAGTTACTAACACTGAGGCTTTAGGTGGTGGACACAATGTGACCACTAACCGCACCTACTGGCCTACGGAGGGAGGTGCCATCTCCTTCCAGCCAGGTTGGTTCCGCGGTCATTCGACGGCAACCCTTCACATCAACATCGGCTTTGGCAGCGACGGCCCCGACGGCGGCCCTGCCAATATGACCAACATCATGGTCAAGGGCTTTGAGATCATCGGACCCACTAACAACCCCTTCCCCGGAACCGTTTGCCTTCCCCAAGTGCCTCTTCCCGCAAACACCACCGTCAAAGCCGGCGACAAGGCCACCATCCAGGTTGTCGAGCTTGCCCAGCACGGTGCCGCTTTGTTCTCGGTACGTGAAACACTGTTATGAATTCTCCTTCATCTCCCAAGGAGCTTGCGCAGCAGAACTAACACGGTTGTATCAGTGTGTCGACATCATCTTTGCCGACCCCGGCGACTCCAAAATCAACGAGGTCAACGAGACGAACTGCTTCAACTCGACCGACATTGGATTCGGAGAAATCTACACCATCACGACAAAGGCTTCCGGCACTGACACATACGTCGATTCGGGCGCCTTTTCTATTCGCCAAATCAGTTGGGCCGGCTGGCTACCTGTGGCCGCGACTGCTCTGTCTGTCTTCCTGTTCGCTTAAACGCCATACGCATATTCACGATATGAAACACTGAAAAAAAATTGTACATTTTGGCATCACATACGGCGTTCATGAGGAAGGTGGGCTTCTTCTCTCTTTAAAAAGAAAAGGTCTTGGGTGTGGCCTTTTTTTTCCTCATCTTTTTTCATAATTATTCCCACATCGTTGAGAGGTTATTAGAGGACATCTCTTGTATTGTTTTGGTGTTGGTGGATTTCTCCTTTTTGTCGCTTTTTTTACCCTTATTTTTATTTCCTTCTTCTCTCAACTTGTCCACCTAAAACCTGGACTTGTTTCTTTTATTTTTATATCATGTGTCGCCTAGGGATGGATATCCGGGCCAGTATACAAGCTGCTGAAGCTGTACCTTTTTTTTTCTTCAGAAAAAGGACAGGCTTCTGAGAAACGAAGGACTTCTTTTATGAGGACAACACACGTGGCTCATGAGAAGTTTTCTTTTTTTACGTCGTGTTTTACGAATTTTTCAGCTACTGGGAAATTGGTACGCGCGAAATCAATGAAATGAAATATATCATGATTCTAAAACAATTATTCATCCCAATCCCCACTATGGTGACATGTCATTTATTCATCAATTCATCAAGGTCTCCTAGTTATGAGACGGTCAAGTCTCGGCAATCTATGGACGTTGTGATAATGATTCACATCTGCCTCAGATAGCCGCCTCAAAATCTCGCAACCACAGTCACGCTGTTTCGAAAAAAGAAGCTCAGATAAAATAGAATTTTCATTATTCGTACTCTTTGTCATTGACTGGCCATTTCATCTATCCGTCCGCTGACGTTGCCCTTCTCCACTTCCAACTAGTTTTTTTCTCCTCCGTCTTGATTCCGCCCGATCCCCCTGTCCTATACGCGTATGCAAGGCACAAGAAATAAATGAACAATATCTTGGGTGACGTTGGGATTAACCCGTATTGCCGGCACTGGTGCTCGGGTTTGGTGAGTGGGTCGGACCCGGCAGTCTCTTGTTCCGGGTGTGACGGCCAAGTAGTCGGCCCACCACTGCCGTGTAAGCGCCGTGATGGGGATGAGGGAACCAGCATCATCACAATCAGGAAATGTCACACCAGAGTAGGAAAATCCTGGGTTTCGGACCAAAGAAACGAGGATTAATCTGTTTCATCATGGTGCGAGTTTGCTGCACTCGGCTGCAACAGCCTTGACTCGGTCTTCGGAGGACCGGCCAGCTGCGGCCTGGATCCACGTTGAAACACCCAAATTGGCGGCCTCGGCGGAAGATGCCGATAGGAGCGTTCCGAGAGCCACAAGGGCGCGGTACAGCACCTCGGAGTCGGTCTGTTCCTTGCTCAAGACGGAGCCGAGAACGGCCAGGATTCGGCGCCGCGACTCCGGGGTCAAGAGGCGCTCCCGGTGAACGAGGACAGCAAGGTTGATGGCGACGGTGGTGGACGCGATGAGAACGTTGCGGTTAAAGGGTCCAATCGCATCTCCACCAGAGATACCTGCCACGCGCTCAAGGAAAGCAACAGCCTTATCGGCTTGGGCGGAAATGACACCGCGTCCGTTCGCAGATGAAAAGAGGTTGGCAATGGTGCGTAGACCCATCATGACGGCGTTCTCGTTAGCGGTCGATCCATCGCTGGGAACGGAAGAGCTAATAGCGAGATCCAGTAATGTGCCGTGCTCAGGGTCCTTAACGTCGGCAGCCAGAGGGTACTTGGCGACGCAGCGGAGGAGGTCGAGGCCAGGAAGGCGATCTCCATACGGCCATTGTGTCACGAGACGGACGACAAGACTAAGACCCGTAGGGGGGAGAGGCTTTGAGGATTCGAGGGACTCTCGCATACCTCGTAAAACAGACTCCTCTCCTGGGTTGAAAGCGGCATCCTTGCGGCCAGAAGAGATCATAGTCTTGTTGATAGAGAGGATCTTGTTGAACATGGCTAAAGGGGGAAGTTAGTCTTTGACTTGTAAAACTCGATTAAGTAAACCAATTGACATCACTTACCCTCATACTTGGCGGCGGTGATGTTAAGATACTCCTTTTGAGGAAGAACCTTGGGCTGCTGAGGTTGTGTATCTTCGCCTGGTCGGTATCTTGACTCGGTGCCATAAGGATCGGGTCCCCCAGATGGCGCGGGTTGGCCGAGGGTGGCACCCTTTGTGTTTTCAGTGATAAAGTTGGCAACGTTGTCGAGGTATGACAAAGGAAGCTCATTGTCGCCAAGGAACTTGGTGGCGCGTTCATAGGGGTTCTCAGAAAGGTTGTAGGGGAGCTTCAATGGGGGCTTTCCATCTTCAATGTCGACGTCAAAGACGAAGTCGTAGGATTCACCATTATATTCAACCTTTTTCCCGGTGCTGCCAACGGCATCAACGACCGTGCCGACGTTGATCCACTGCTGTTGGCTCATTGACCAAGTATGGGCCGTGACAGAGCCATTTTCCTCCTTGATCATTTGCACTTGGCCTTCTTTGGTGCCGGACTTGCTAGTCAGAAACTCGGGTCCAGGAAGCTTTTCCTTGTTGATTCCACCAACTTGCTGCTGTGGAATCGCAGAAGACTTTACAGAATTCTCAAACTCCTTGAGAGTCTCCTGATCAGCGACCGCCTCGGGCCGGCGTGTAAAGACACGAGCAATGCCATCACTCGCACCCGAGACAATATCGCCAGTCTCAGGGTTTGCAGCAACGGTCCAAACGGAGATGGCAGGGTGGGTGATGGTCTGAATACACTCGGTTCCTTTCCATATCCTGACGGTTCGGTCCTCGCCGGCACTCACGAGTTCGCCTGAAGGAAGGCTCGTGAGGCAATAGACAAAGCTATCATGGCCCTGTAGTTCTCCGACCTGTTGTCCGTTGAGTTTCCATAGGCGTAGAGTGCCGTCGTTGCTAGCGCTAGCAATATCTGCACCGCTGGGGTGACCCTTAGGAACACGACAAAGCGCGCGAACGACTTCGGGCGTGTAAATTGTGGAGCGGGGAGCCACCTCTCCGGCGGTGGACTGTCGCAAATCAAAGATTCGAATGCTCTTATCGGCGCAGCCAGTTATCACAGTGTGTTCGTCGAATGCGACAACGTTCCACACGGCCATTCCTTCGTGACCGCTCAGCATGAGCTCCGTCTCCCACTTGGCAGGGTTCCATACACGAGCCTGACCATCCCAACCGCCAGATACGAGATAGGTGCCATCGGGTGACACATCAAGAGTGCATACGTTGTGGGCATGGCCGATGAGAAGGCGCTCGGCGTTGTCGGTGGAGGAAGCGGTAGGGGTCTTGACTTCGATGACAGTGTCCTTGCCTCCAGAGGCGACAAGGCCGTCTGGGCGGTCCGCGGATGGAGGGAAGAAGGTGACAGAGTTCACATATTCGGAACCGCGGCTGAGGAGGGTTCCCTCAAAGTTGGGAGGAGAAGCTTGGGTGCGACGCCATATGCGGACAGTGCAGTCTCTTGATGCAGAGAGGACAAATTCGGAGGAGGGGAAGGCGACAGCTCGGACCTGGGAGATAATTGTTAGACGGTCAATATGTAGTAAGAAGAGGGCGTCTTACGTCGGCTTCGTGGCCGACCAATTGTGCCGACAGCTTGAAGTCGGATGCCATATTTGTTTACTTTGTAAGGTGCAAGGTCTGGTTGGTTTTACGTCTTTTTGTAATCGGAGGCGGGGAGAATGGCGGAAGGGAAACGAGGTGGCACGGCAGCAGCAACAGCGTCAGGAGCTATATGGAGCTAGCAGGAAGGGGAAACCAAGTGACTGTGCAAGAAGAGCAAGCGCAAGCAAGTAAACTGGAAGTCAGAAACTTGTCCTTTGGTATGGCGGTTTATCGTAGACAAAGAGATCGCTCAGAGATATGATGGAAACTGAGAGAGGTACATGGAGCTGGGCCGAGCCGCCCCTCGGTCAGCTCAGGTAGAGCCACAGGTGCGTCACTGCAATTCCCCAAAGCACGTCACCAGCCACCTCCACCACCGAGCCTAGCCTAGCGGGCAAACACATGGCTGGCGAGTTGGTAGACATAAAAAAAGACGACAGACCTGGGAGAATAAGAACTAATCCAAAAGTTCTTTATTTTAAGTTGTATTTATTGCTCTTATTTTCGCTTGTCTTCGTTTTCTCGTCCAACCAAACTTGTGGCAGCAGTTTGCCTCCTGTCTCCGAATAGCCCAACAAGCCACATGTTCTGTTCTGAGTAGAGGGGAACGTGTCTCTGGCGGGACAAATATGCACCCCGCTTTGTGGCGGTGCGCTCGCATTGATTGATCCATTTGGGTGAATCAGCATGAGCGTGCTCCTTATTGCTTCCTCTCACGATCCACTGATGAACCCCGCTGCAGTCGCTTTTGGCAAGCGCAAGTCCGCAACCGGGTGCCTGCCTTGTGCCTGAGCAATTGTCCAAAATAAACCGCCCAGTCCCAAGACGGCGACAAATTTCCTCCCCCATCACCGGCCTCGCCCCTCCCCCTTTCCCTTCCTCCTCTCGACGCTGCGTGCTGGGGAACGACTTGTTGCTGCTCTTTCGCCTACCGGAGAAACCCCACGCCACCTCTCAGGTGCCGTTCCTCTGCTACGACCTCTCCCCTGCTGCTTTTTTTCTGCCCGCCTCCACCAGCTCCAGCCTCAGCTCCTCTGCCTGCTGGTTGCGACGACACGCGACAAATCGAGCTCGCTCTTGACGAAGTTTACGACCGTTACGACCTCTCATTCTCGCCTTGTCTGATATCATCGCATCGCATCGCATTCCGCACGCTGCACGCCGCCAACCGCCGCCAACACTGCGCTCCTTCTTGACGACTCCCGCGCTCCTGCTACCCCTCCATTTGTCGACACCGCCTCTGCGAACTCTGATATCTGCGCCCGCATCCAGCCATTCGACGCGATCTACCGACTGACCATTCCTATCGCAATGGCTTCTGAAAACCGCCAATACGTCCCCTTGACCTGCCACGGTCACTCTCGGCCCGTCCCTCATATTTCATTTTCCTCGCTCGAAAAGGAAGATGTCTACTACATGATCTCGGCTTGCAAAGGTTCGCCGTATGTCACATTGTCGCATGCCGCGTGCTGACCGAGCATCAGATGGTAACCCAATGCTTCGCGACGGTATCACTGGAGACTGGTACGGTGCTCAATTTCCTCCATCTGCGACCGCATTCTCACTCACTCTCTTGCAGGATTGGTACCTTCATCGGCCACAAGGGCGCCGTCTGGCAGGCCAGACTCAGTCCTGATGCGTCCAACGCGGCCACTGCCTCTGCCGACTTCACTGCGTAGGTTCTGCTTGACAATCCATCTGGTCAATCCCCATCCTAACACTTTCAACCAGCAAGATCTGGGACACCCATACCGGCGAGCTACTCTACACGCTCCAGCATGACCACATTGTCCGCGCCGTCGCATATCCCCCTGACAACTCAGACCTCGTCGCCACTGGGGGCATGGAAAAGAAGCTCCGTGTTTTCGATCTGACTGAGCTCGCCGCTTCCAACAATCCCGGAGCTCCTGCGACCATTCCCGCCTCGGCTGGTTTCGAAATTGGCGAGGGTGTCCACACTGGCTCCATCAAGTTCATTTGCTGGACCCAGGATCCCAACATTGTTGTTACGGCCTCGGACAAGACAATTCGATGGCTGGATCTGCCTAGCCGCGCCTGCATCCGTCACGAGGTCCTCGATGGCGACATCAAATCTTGCGAAATGGTCTCCCTATCCCCTGAGTATGCCTCTCCCGATGACATTGGCGGGGGTAAACCCGTTCTGGCCGTGTCTGCTGGCAAAACGGTCTACTTCTGGGGTGGACCTCAGGCCATGGATGAACTGAAGCGCATTGTTCTTCCCTACACCATTGCCAGCGTTTCACTTGATGTAAAGGGTCGCAAGCTCGTCGTTGGCGAGGAACCCGGTACCTGGGCCAAGGTGATTCGGTATGACGATGAAGTTGAGATGGACACTCACAAGGGTCACCACGGTCCCATTTGGTCCATCTCTTTTTCCCCTGACGGAAAGCTCTACGCCACGGGCTCCGAAGATGGCACCATCAAGCTCTGGAAGAACTGCGATGGTTATTATGGCCTCTGGCGGGGTGGAACGGAGCGCACTGCGGAGTAGAAGGACGCAGCCCGCAGCATCGTCTCATCAACACCAGAGGACCGCGACTCCAGCCACGCCGGGTGCCCCTGCACGCCGCAGAGTAGCCGAAGCTCAGAAATGAGTTATGAATTCATTGGCCATTCTGTCGAGAGTTCTATTGGACTCACGAGCAGGAGCACGAGCGAGGATTGGCAAAGCACTGCCAGTTGGAGAAAGCCCTCGTAAGAGATGGACTAGACTCGTGCATGATTGGGGGCATGGCGACGCGATTCACCAAAACAAGTTGAAATGAACATCTCATACTTTAGAGAACACAATCACAAATAAGCAACAGCCATGTATTTAGATGGTCGGGAGGTGGCCAAGGGGAGTGCTGCAAAAGCTACGACCGGGTCCAGTATTTTCGGATGCCTATGTTCTCGGGTTCTGCTAAATCATTGTCAATTCACTGTTCCAAAGTAAATGTACCTTTTCTTTTTTTTTGTTGAAAGTAATTGTACTTCTTCTGTATTTTAAATAATTCAAAAAGGAAATGGGCTCTCTTTATAGAACAGCCCATCAACCTCTGTTCAAACACGGTAGAACTTACACATTAATATTGTCTGCTTGTTTTGTTTTTGTTGTTGTTTTTTCAGTGAAGAGCGATTTCTAGTGCGTGCCCATTTACCACAAATGAAGAGCGAAGAAACAAGTATCGACTTTTTTCTGTTTTTTTTTCTTTTTCTTGGAACTTACAGCATCCTTCTCAGAAGGTATGTTATACCTACAACAGCTCTCCTCGGAGCGTCACTTACTCACTGGGAGGCAGCCGCATCTTTGTCGGCGGGTTTTGCGCGCGGGGGGGCGGCCGGTCGTCGTCTGGCGCGGACAAACTGCTCGATGTTCAAAAAGTGCAAGACCTGGCAGATTTCCTCGTGGCTCCGGCGGCAGCGATCCGCGTGGTCCTGCAGGATCAGCACCGGGAGCTCGTCGATTGGCGGGTGCGCCAGCACGACGTATCCCTCGTCCTTCACCGAGGACCCGGCGCTGAGGACCTGGGAGGAGGAGCAGGAGGCGTCGAGGTCCTCGACGTCGTCGGCGAGGAGCTCCTTTTGGGTTTCGGGGTCCAGGAGGCCCAGGTCGGCGATGTCCCTCGTGTTGACCGACGACCCGTGGCTGTCGGCCTCGTCGTCGTCGCCGTCGTCGTCGTCGTCATCGCCACCCTCTTCGCCACCTTCGTCCTCGTCCTCCTTGCTCAAGGGCTCGGCGGTTGCAGAATCGGTTGCTGCGTCAGCAAAGTCGGCAAGGTGGTCGGTCTGTAGGGTCTCTACCTGGCAGCGGATCAGAGATTGCGGCACAGCCGGGTATCGGGTTGCAAGAAGCCCGCAAGCGAGGTTGACAAGCTCGGCACGGTTTCGGCTGTCAGTCCTGTTGTTGCTGCTGCTTGCAATAATGGACGGCATGCTAGTGGTTGGGACGAAGGAACAGGCTGCGGGTCATCGGCGAGTGAGTTTCTTTGTTTGGATCGAGTCCTTGATGATCTGATCTTGGGGTGGGAGGGATCTTTCTTTTTTTTCTCGTTATCTTCAGAAATTAACAAGGGGTTTGAGCCGCTTGGCCACACTTTGAGTCGTATTTTCTACAAGGGTTGAGTTGTAATGCTCTCGCACTTCGGTCCATGTTTCTCAATGGTGAATTACTGTTCAAAATGAATAAAACATGATTCATTGACTGTTTTTTTTTTTTTTTTTTTACTTTTCGCATCACTCACCATGTGTGACCCCAGCTGAGATTAATGCACTTGGCAGCTGAAAAATGCGACTGGTAGGGGGGTGTTGTCGTATCGGGGTTTTACTACCCTACACAAGGTTGAAAATACCAATCCTCAAGTTCATCATGTCCGGGGTCTTCCTATTACTCTTTGAGGCTCGTTAGAGCCCCGGGGAATGCTCAGCTACCCCCGCAAATGTGCTATTTCTAAGCGCTTACATTCTTCCTTTCTCTGGGCCTGGCCGGAATCCGTCTGGCCGAGAAACGATCACGGCTGCCGACTCCCCACTGTCGATCCCAGAGGGCCCCCCTTTGGCACGCAAGTCTAGACTCGCCGGGAACACCGTTTATTACGTGTCGAATTCTGGTGATTAACATGACCCTGTAGGCGTGCGGCGTGCGACACGATTGGTATCGCATAGATGCGCCCCCAGGAAACCGAAAAAGCCACGAGATAAGTCTCTTCCGAAAAGCATATCGAGGTGGAGGTGCGGGACCCCCCCCCCCTGCGGCCCCGGGCCTGAGTGTGTGCCTCGGACCCCGGCCGTGAAGCGGGTCCATTCGGCGCTGTGCTGGGTCCCCGCAGCCGGGGACTGAAGGACCGACCGGGTTATCCGAACGGACCGGTGATGGAGGGTGTGTGGGTGATGGATATCATACCTTCGAAAAGAAAGGCAAAAACAAAAGACGTCAGATGCGATGTTGGATTTGGGTTGGCTCTGGCCCCCAAGCCTCATTAGCGGAAAATGGCAAAAAGCTGTCAGCTAAGGTCGGGGATGTGTCAAAAATCAAACGGTTGGTCCAACGGTGTGGGGAGGGCCGTTTGAATTTGGAATCAATAGGCTCGGACGTTAAGAAGAATTGGGCGGATTAGGAAATGTCGAGGACGATCACCTGTGGGCATCAGGAAAACGGGAAAGAGACAACAACCGTCTGCTGACGAGGGTCCGTTGGGAAGGGAAGCCATGTCTTTGAAAAAAAAAAGAGGCGCGCCGAGTGCGGCAAACGGCTGCAGCTCTGCCAGACTGAGGCACAGCTTTCGTTCTGTCACCAGCCCACCTGAGGCCATCCCAACCCAGCCCACCGGTTGTTGCCCAGGCAGGCCAAACACATGAACCATCCTGCCAGATCTCATCGAATCTCGCTCGAACCGGGCCCAGCAAAAAATGTGGCGTTTTTTTTTTGCTTCCTCTCCGCGTTCGTCCCCCACGCACTTCTGCTTACGGAGGAGGTGCAGCAGTTCTCTCTCGCCCGGTTGCGCGCACCCGAAGTCAACGCGGCATGCCGAAGCTCAGCCCGGCGTCGTCGGCGGTCCTGGCTGCACGGCGATGGGTCACATTTCCCCCCTCCCCTCTCCCTCCCAACGACGTCGTACTGATTCAGCGGGCTTTTCGGAAGTAAGATGGAAGTCACAATGATGCAAATCCCTTTTCTTTTCTTCGTTTTATCAGAGTTTTTTCCCCTTCTTTTTGGCTGCAGTGATACCCTGCCTGCCGGGCCTCCGCTCTGAAAGTGCATTGACCGGTTTGAGGGGGCGGGCGACGAGGGGTGTACGATACACTCGTTGTATGTGACGACTCATCTTTACCGGGCTGACGGTTGTGAGGCATCACATTTTTGTCGCAGTGCGCCGAGCACTTGCATAGTACCATTCGCAGCAGGTACAGGCCGCACATCGCAGGTCCGGGCAGCGGCAGATGCAACGGTCGGGGGTGGTAAATGGGACGCTGCTATGTTTGGCGTCAAGGCACAGCGAGGGGGGGAGGGGGAGAAGGCAGCGCCACGGGGTCTCAGGCCGCCTTCCTATGGACTATCTACGTTGCAAGCTGAGAGGGGAAGTGACGATCGCAAAGGATTTGTTTGGCTGCGCAGGCCTCACGCCCCTCCATACTTGGAAATTGGCGCTGGCGAAAAGCTAACCGAGCGGCATTGTCATGAATTACCTGTCCTTTTTTACCATTGTACATAGCTTTTTTATTTGGTTCATGTTTTGATTGACCTCGGCGCATGGCCCGACGGAGTAGCGTGTCCGAACTCCCCGTATTGCGGCTCCGCGGACAGAGCTCTCTCTGGCTATTCCCTATCACATGCCCGAGGCAGGCTTTCAATGCCCCCCTCGTGTTCTACGCATGGGCTGTAGGGTTCTCGGCCTTTGCTGCATTTCACCCATATCTAATGGGAAGTCGTGGCATGGGACCCGCGGAATGGTTGTGCGGGCGCCAAGGTGAGGCACAGCTAGGGAGGGCATGGGCCTAAAGTTTGTGGTGGATAACAATAGACGAGGACCCTGAAAAAAAAAAAGAGAGCTACGGTGGACTGGGAATGGCCTTGGAGAGAGGATTGGCAGCGCACACAGGGACGAGGGCGGTAATTTCGGATGATATCACCTTGAAAAGCCACTCGTTCGATGGCGGGGTTGAGATCATCTCGCACGCACCAAAGACACGAATGCCAAACGGGGGAGAGCACTATGGACGACAATGCCGGCGTGGGTGGGTTTGTAGGTCCTGCGCCGTGCAAATGGGTTTCGGAAGGGGAATTAAAGGGCTGCTTGATTTTGGCAGGCCGGGGGGTGGGCAGTGACGCCCTGGGGTTTGAGATTGGCGTGTGTTCCGATCGGACTTGTCCGGACACGCAGGTGTTGTAGACGCAGGCGCAGACGTAGACGCAAGCGCAGACCTAGAAGTGGGTGCAGAGCGGATACAAACAGCGAAGGAAAGACGAGATGAGAGGAGCTGAGTAGAGGAACTCGGAAGCGAAGATTTGCTAGACGAAAGCAGACGAATCCACTCTGCCGGGTTTCGAGCGGGAAGAAGAGGAGCGCGACGACAATCACCGCGGCCCTGGCCGAGCCAAGATTCGATAGTCGAGAGAGGGTCATCGAAAGAGTCTGTGCTTCGCACGATTGATTGATTGCGAGTTGCCGGGCTGGGTTGGGTGTGTGTGTTGGGTCGCCGAGGCTCCAGTCATCTCCACACTCACACGAGTCAAGTCGGTGAGTCGGGGAACGGGGACACGAATAATCGCGGGAGGGAACGGCAGATGGTAAGCGCCCAGGTCAGCAATGTCTAAGCAATCGCAAGCGGAGGGTGTGAATTGAAGTCCCGTTGCAGTTCTAGACCGTGTTGGCGATTGATGCAGTATGTAACTAGGTAGGGGAGGGAGTAGGTAGGGGAGAGAAGAAGGGGGGGGGATGCAATGGTAACTGCCGTGGATACACACCACCTTGAATTGACAAGAGCCGGCAGCAAGATTAAAAAAAGCAAAAAATACAAAACAAGGCAGCAACGGATGCTGCCCTCCACATATTCAATGCCCCAAACAGGCAACCCGGGAAAAGGCCGTTCTAACAGTCGGAGAAACAGAAGGGGAAATAATAAGATAATTAGGGAAAAAAAGAAAAAAGAAAAAAAAGGGCTGCTAACCCACATCCCGGCCCGTGATGCACGGCCGTTGGAAAACGCACATGGCGGCCCTGCTTTCTTGGTGCTCTGGGATATTCAGGCTGGAGCTTTGAGTTTTCCAGATTTCTCCGCCTTGGGCGGGCGAAGAACCTGACGCGTATACCCGAAAGAGCAAGGCGGCCTTGGAAATGGAAGGGAAGGGCCTTGAAAGTCACAAGAAGTTATTTTCGTACCATCATTCTTCATTGTCCGGTCCGAGAGGTTAGCGTTTTCGATCTGGATGAACGTCCGGGGGGTCTTGCAATCGGCATGCAAAAAGAGATGCCAGCCGCGGAAGGAAAGAGTAACTTTTGATTTGCAGCTGAGTCACGGATTGTGAGATGATGGTGGTGTTCTTTTTTGCGTCTATCAATTTTTGCTGCGCCGTGCTGGTCCCAGGGTGGGGAGGGGGGGTGTTTTGCCCTCCTCGTCAGGCTTGCTGTTAGGATTTCGCTTGGAGCTTGTGTGAAATGTCCGACAGGAAAGCTTGACCCTCCCTTCTTGGTGGTTTCCAGATCAAACAAAGAGAATCAGAAAAAGAGAGGCGAGACCGGAAGCGAATTAGCCAAGCGCCTTTGATTAACATCTAATCATCATGCTGGACGTTGAGCTGTGATTTGGCTTCTTTGTTTAGCTTCATGTGCCCCATCTAGTGGCCCAGCTGATCAGGCGCCGGGTTTGCTGGGAAGATTTGACTACGGGGAATAAGATTTTCGACCAAACCATCATTGTAGTCGATATGAAAGGAAAATGAAGCATCAAAACAACGCACGAACCTATGCCCTCGCCAATGATCATGAGAAGAAAAAAAGGCTCCATGACATGGACAAAACCCACCCCCTGGGTTCATGGTCGCCCAATTCCATCAGACAATGGGCACACTGCCACGCGCTTCTGAGACGCCGCTCCCGTTACCCGCTACCCGCCGAATTGGTGGGCAAGCTAGATCCCAGATTGGAAAACACCGTTTATTTCTTTTTCCCTTGTTGGTAAAGTTTGATTTGGCTCCGATCCGCGTGGTCGGAACTTCCCCATGGTATGTTGATGTCGTCGATAAACCGGGACTCTGGTCCCATCAACTGTAAGCGGTCACCTTGGGATCGTCACCGATTTTGGTGCGCACACACCCTCCCTTCTTCTTTCTTTCCAATTGACCTTGTTCTCCACTGCTACCGGGACGGAAACTCTTTCCCTTTTCCCCGAAGGGAAAGAAGTGTACAGAAGAAGTGGGTTTGGCACCATGAGCTATGGGGAACGGACAGGCGAAGACCGCTGCTTTGCTGTTTTGCGTGTGGCTTGGCTGCTGTGTGGGGAGGGGGGGGTGACTGAGCGAGTGAGAGCGGGTACAGTGAGCGAGGCTGAGAAGAGGCAGCTGGACTGAATGATGGAGAGAGCACAAAAAAAAAGGAGTCACCTGCCTTCGAAAACCGTTCCACGTATTCCCGAACAATCACATGGAACGTCTGGCCGTTACGACGAACTGGCTCCGGAACGGTGGACGATAATTTCTCGAGATGCCGAGCTAGGTACCGTCCTGGTGGGTGACAGGCGGGCCAGTGACCTGGGACGCTAGCTCTCGGGGGCCCTGGATGTTACCGTCCCAGGCTGGCCCGTCCGTTCCAGCCCTCTCCGCTCACGCGTTTGTGGTGGCTTCAAGGGTGGAATGGGCTGTTTGGTGGGAATCAGGCCACTTTTGACACATGTCGTCGAACGCTTGGGGACCTTGTGTTTTAATTTGGGTCCCCTCTTTTCGCACAGCCAATACAGGCTCCAAAACGCTGAATTGCCCATCTTGGGCGGGTTAGCGACCGATTTTTTGCTTTCGTCTAATGTCTCCATTCGCAACCCGCCGCCTTGGTCGTCTCTTGATGAGCAGAGCGGCCTTTTTTTTCCCTTCCTACCTGGTTTGCCCAGGGGTGGTAAGGTGCCATGTGCCGCTAGCCTCATGCTTCCCCATGCTCCGTCATGACCAACAAAGCGCGTATTCTTATTCCCGTCTTGATCTAGACGAGGTAATCGTGATGGTTTTTTGATTTGATTTGTGCCGTATGCGTCTGAGGGTTTTCGGCGTCGGGCTTTACACACAACTTCACGCACACCCCCCTCCCCTCAATCGAACGGTGTAGGATGGCCCATCATTAGGTTGAGGCAGGGGCGTTTTTTGTTGTGTTTTTACTTCCCCCTTCTCAAGAGTTGGGCTTCGATGCAGGGCATTGACCAGCCTGTGCGATGCAAATCGGGGCTTGTCGACTATGCATCCGCCTCCCCCATAGTCTGGAATCTAGAATGGCGTTGCGCGGGCTCCGATGCGTGCCACATTGCGGGCTGGGCTGGGTTGGGGTGGGAGATATTCTAGATCTCGCCGCCGCCCACCCATAATCACGAGGGTCCTGATTGGCTGCATGCGAGCCTGTCTCCTTCAATGCCTTGCGCACCGCGCTGGCCGGTCCTGCAAGTAAAGGAGGAACCGGATCTACGGATACATACCGTCGTTTCGTCACACGGGGGGTTGTCCGAGGATGGGGGCCGACGTGGGACTGGGCCCTTTGGCCGTGTGCGCTCTGGTGCAATGGGCGGATCCAACACCCCTCTCAATCCCCCCAATGGCTTGCTTCTTCGCAGCATGTGCAAGTGTCATTTTTTCTCTTGTTTTAATTATTCCCGCGGAAATCGACCGGAGAAGGCTAAGGTAGAGGGCGAGAGGACGAAAAGCAACGAGGCGAGTACATCTCTGACCAGACATGTGCGGTCAGTGCGCCGACAAGATGGGCAGTTTCTGCTCCGGTGGTCAGCGATGCGACCCGGCTCCGTGGGATGTTTTTCGGAATCTAAACCGCTTTCAATGCTGTGCTGGCCGGCCCTCCACCGCGGGACCCTCCCCTTCCTCCTGATCCTGCTATGCGTGTTGCCGGGTAGTTTGAGTGCACTGTGCGTCCATGATGCTCAATGCCGGCAGATGATCAGGATTAAGGGGTGGGTGGGAAGCGTCATCGTTCATTGTTTACTGCCTCATCGTTCGTGTTTCTGGGCATATCCCGCCTGTTGGGTTATGGTTTGTTCTAGACGAAGTTTCCGGGTTCAAGGTCTTTGTGACCGTCGGCGACCATGAGCGATAGTGATGGCATTGACGACAGTTACTGGGCCAGTCCTGTCATGTGCTTTTCGGGGCCCTTGTATGTGGGATGGGTGAATTCGCATTCTAGAAAAAAAAAAAAAAAAGGCTGGCGGGGAGAATCGCCATTGTTCCGAAGCTGGGAGAGAGAAGGGATGATGAGTCGTTTCGGGGTTGTGATTGGACGAAGGGGTTCTCGTCACCTACCCAAGGCGGTAACTAGTGTAATAAGAATGGAAAGTGCATCGTAGCCATGTCCAACCACAATTAAAGGAAAAGAATAGATTGAGGATGAATGGGATTATCAATGTTTATAGACTGCCGTCTTGTTCTATTTGTATCAGTTCATGAGAATCACCTGTTGTCAGATCTCAAAAAGCAGACAGAAAAAAAGGCAACAGCGGCAAAAAGGATGAACAGACCACGGATCTCATCTGCTTCATCTTGCAACATCACAGCAACTGGCAGCTGCCCAGGACAGCGTCCCCTGCACAACAGACGCGGCGGCACCGTCCCGAGGACCAAAATAAATCGGGCACTTATGGCATCCTCTGCCAGACCGCCACTGTGGTCGGGAAAGCCAACAACAGGCGGGGGATGCACTGTACATTGCAGTGCAGCTGTCAGGTCCATCGCCGACCTTACCACGGGTGCGTGCAAGAATCATCCCTGCAGCGAAAATTGAATTCGGCTGCTCACGCACGGCAAGGGGTGGTGGTCCCTCCTGTCGACAGAGCGCCTGGAACCATGCGTGTGTTGTTTATTTGATTATCAGCTAGCCGATCAAAAAAAAAAAGCAGAGGCCGTCACAACAGCGCGAAGCCGGTCTAGATCCGGACATCCGCGCGTGCGCAACGCTGCGGCACATTTGTTTGGGGGTTGACAGCATGTCAGACGCCGCAACAATGCCGCAAAACGATGCCGCAGCGGCGCATTGCTGGGATCGCACAACGCAGCGAGTGGTCTCCTTTTAGAGGCGCAGAAGATGACGAACCAAGGCGGTCGCAATTGATTGCCCGCTGTCATGCCCGCACAGAGTTTGGATGAGCGGCGACGATCTGTGTGTCCTGTGGTCCTCGTCGTCGCTGTCGTCGTCGTCCCGCATCCCACGATTTGGCCCTGTGGGAAAAGCAAAAAATGCAACGGTCCCCCTGACAGCGGGCTGCGGGCCACAGCGACAGTGGCATGCCCCCCGGCCTCCCGAGGAGACCCTAGATGTGGAAAAAAACACACCATGGAATCCTGGGTCAACTTTGGCCATGGCTTTGCCCAGATTCCCATGGCCCATGTGCCCACGGTGCCAATGGCCCACGTTCCCACGCTCCACGCCCCCGTAGTGTTGCCCATCCATCTCATCGCACGCCCATGGCACCCACGCCCACGCCCACAGACGCAGTGCAGCATTGGCCCGTCGGCTCCGTAGCAGCGCCCTGTGTGGCATGGCCGTCAGTAGGTGCTGCGCTGCGTGCTCCCAGCAGGGGCGGCGGGGACCAGACACCGCCTCGTCCCAACATCGTTGTCTGCTCGTACCGCCCCGGAACACGCCAAGCTCGGCACCCCCCGCCCGTCGACCGGCCTGTCATACGACGTGGACCAGATTCCTCGGGCGCTCTCGCTCACCTTTGTCGCGTCTCTGACCTCGCCGTCTCCCTTCCTGCGTGGCCAAGCTATATATCGCTCGCCCCGTCTCGCCATCCAAGTGTCTGCCCATCTATCCTATTTGGTGGCATTGATTGAATACATCACTCGAGACTCTCCCCACCATCATCCGCCACGCACCACCGACCGTCTGATATCGTCTACGAAAAGCTTCTTTTTTTACGACGACAACGGCTGCAACCCAGAACCACTTTGAATTATTCTCTGTGTCTCTCATCATACAGCTCGACTATTCTCATCATCTTTTCTTGATTCCGCCGACCCGAGACTGCGAGAATCCAACACCTACCGCACACCCCCCTCTCAGCTCAACACCCCACCGCAGCCACACTTTCCGCACACTTACACACCCCCCTTTCCTCCTCCCACACACACATACACGCACCTTCTTGGTTGCGCAACCTCGCCTGCCCACACCCCCCTGGCTCATCGAGATCTCAAAAAGCCACCTCCTCTCCACATACGGATAGACATATCTGAGCAGCAACCCGCACCACATCAGTCTACCATCGTCTCTCACGCACAACGCAATGGCCGACATATCATTCGACTACTTTGACCAGACCCAGGCTAGCAAACAGGTATGCCCTCATTCACTTACATGCTCTGAAACCATTCCTCCGTCCCTTAAGCCATTTCCTATGCATCCGTCGTCGTCCACCGTGACATGACCGATCCCCTCCCCCATCTGGCGGCCTTGGCCACCCCCCCTGGTCTGAGGCCTCGTTTTTATGGCACACATATGTCCCCCTCCTGCCCCCTCACTTGTCTTTGTCGTCAGGCACTTTGCAAGACAACTCGGGCCTATCTCAGATTCTAAATATCACACCAACCCACTCCCCATCTATCCCAATCCCTCTCCCCGTCTCTCAATACAACCCCATCTTGCACGCCATCCAACCAAACCACACCACGAGACAAGCCACACTTGGCCTACTCGCACACTTGCACATCAACATTGGTTTTTTCCGTTACCAGACTCAGCCTAACACCCCCCTTGCAGAACCTGGGTATTCCCTCTTCGCTCTACGACCCCGCTGAGTTTAGCGGAGATTCTTCACACTCACCCGAGTCTCCTCTCTCTCCCGTCTTTGCCAACTCCTACCAGCTCCCCGTCGCCAACGAGTGGGTCAGCTGGGACGACAAGGCCACACTATCTCCTGATCTGGACGCGCTCCCCAAGCAGGAGCCCTTCGAAGGCATTAATCTATCTACCATCCCCTCCCGCGCCAACATGGAGCTTAGCCCAGCCATCAACCCCAACGACCTCGCCGGCACCATCCCCGACGCTGTTCCCTTCGGCAGAGTCGGTCTCAACGACATTGACGCCCAGCCTCTTTTCCAAACCCCCATGTCTTCCATCTCTCCTCAGCCTCACATGCAGCAGCCCATGATGGCCGAAGCTACCTCCAACCCTATGCCCGCCATGCCCGCCGCCTCCAAAGACGCGCGCAACAGGTATCCCTCCAGGAAACGCAAGTCCTCCGGTTCCGGCAGCGCGTCTTCGCGCTCCTCCACCTCGCCTCCTCCCGCTACCCGCCGCCACTGCTCTCCTCCCAAGAAGACCGCCCACAACATGATCGAGAAGCGCTACCGAACAAATCTCAACGACAAGATTGCAGCTCTCCGAGACTCTGTGCCCGCTCTTCGCGTCATGGTTCACAGGTTAGAGTCGCAGGGCGCTGAGGGCATCGAGGATGAGCTCTGCGAGGAGGACCTCGGCGGTTTGGCTCCCGCTCACAAGCTTAACAAGGCCACAATTCTTAGCAAGGCCACTGAATACATTGCCCACCTCGAAAAGAAGAACAAGAGCCTCGCTCGGGAAAACAACCAGCTCAGAAATCGCGTTGAAGGATTCGAGATGCTGGTTATGAGCCGAGATCAGGCGCCGCCTGCTGGTGTTTGGGCATAAAAACAAAAAAAACCGCACTTCTGCCCATTCCCGGAGCAATGAATAGCTCCAGTGTTATGATTTATGAATATCCTGGAGTTTCTGGCGCACTAGAGTAAATGGGACATATACACTATTTGGACCTGAGAACTGGCGCATTTGATAGCGCCTGCCCACGGGCATATTTTCTTTTTTCTATATTTTTTTTTTTGGGATAAAATGAGAGGGATGGATATCTGTTTTGAATAGCCACATACCAATCTCCAATACAACTCTTAATATTTTTGGTTTATAAACAATTGGTTTCCTAACGCTGTGATTTCTATGAATTCAAAAAATCGAATCGAGCGAGTGGTGGGCGAATTCACAACCTCATGAGTTGTGCATCATGACTACAAACGAGGACGGTGATCAGCGAACGCAATTGAGCGCCAGCAACCACATTTCTGGCCGCATTTGCTGTTATTGGCGATCCCCTGTCCACTCATTGAAAATTACATGAACTTTCTACAAGATCTGGGACGGCGCCGGCATCGTGGTTCCTCTAAATGCAGAAACACATGTCAGCCACACTGATCTGGCGTGATGGAGGGGCCACAGCCGATTGACGTCAGACCACCATGGGCCGTCCCTCATGCTGGTGGGCCACGGCCCGGCCAAATGGTATCGGGGCGGAGACGGTGCGGCAAACGATGCATCGTTCCACTTTTCGGCGATTTTGGCGGGCGTGAGCGTGTGAGTCAGACAAAAGTTGTGTTGTGGGCTGGTCATGTTGTCATGACAGCATGACGAAAGGGGCGCTGCTTTGACGCTATGAGGCGTTTTAACTATTGAGGCTTTTTGAATGATTACCGTGGGAATGGAAAAGGACCAGGGAAAATTACGAATGCGAAGGGTGTGTGAGAAATAGGAAATCCGGCATGCCGGGGATGGATATATTTCCTCGGGATGAGGTGTGTTGGTGAGAACGACGCAAAGGACTAGGATCATGACGAGTCAAACAAAGCTGTTGGATGTTTCCCTCGACTGTTGAAATTGTTTAAAGTATTGCGCCGAAGTAGATTTATTTGGATTTATGTTGAGATTTACGTGTAAGTGGCGTTTAGTATCCATGGTATATGAGCTGACCGTTGAAGCGAGTCCAACTGGCAGCCCGGATGCGAACATGCAAAGAAGCCAAGATGACACTCTAGAGTTTGAAAAAGCAGGGGCATTTATTGATTCAATACACTATTTTGCCATTATATTTAATTCTTGGACTTGCCGAGATGCGCAAGTTGTCGATTGGCAGTCGCAAAGTCTGCAAACTAAGTGGGCGCGAAGAAGATCGTACGATGGAGGTTGACGGCTTCGAGAAGTGGGTTTTGCCAAAGTTGTCGGATTGAATACGAAAAATATTTTCCCGTGGGCTGAAGAAGGGAAACTGGGTGGGACGATGCAAAAGATTCAAAATGGCGTAGTATGGTCAATCTGCTCGGTTGCGGGACAAGGGGCCACTTCTCGCTTGGCCTGGGCGCGGGATGCAGATGGGGTGTGTGTGTGTGTGTTTTTGTTGCATCATCGTGAGCTCACAATGATGGTGGGTGGAGATGAGGTCCCGGAGGTGGTCGGGCTACTCGTTGGAGCAGCGGTAGGGCCGCGTTATACCCTTGTAATAAATTGTGAAGGGCTTATCGATAGGGAAATGGCTGGATAAAACGGGGATGCAAAGAATAATGCACATCATGTTTGCTTTTTTGACCCGTCAAAGGTCTGGCTTCTTTCTTACATTACTTCCATCACCGTTTCTCATGGGAAGCATGGCACGGCTCGCGTAGCGCGGTTTGAATTGCGGCATCTGCCGTGTTAAAGCTCAGCTAAAACTCCCCTGCAGTAGCGTCGCCAGAGCTGGAACCAAACTGGCAAAGCGACTGTAGGCATGCACACCTGTAAACGGCAGCCTGCTACGCCGAAGAGGAGTTTGGCTTGGTAGCTTTCATGGGCCGCGATCACATGACGACGCCCGTGATCTGGCCAGCTGCTTTGGGGAAAACCGTGGCTTGGTGTGGGCCCTGAGCTTGTGTGCTTTGGTAATCCAGCGTGACAAAGCACAGCAAGGCAGATTTTGTGTGAGGGGCTATCGACCAACCACGAGTGCCAAAATCGGCCAGGGTTCGTCCGCCCACCGTGGTCTCTGGTGAGGCGTGGGCTCCCTCGCGCTAGACACGGCACCGGATTGGGCCAAACAGCAAAAATGGAATGCTGCGCAGCATGTACCCGGAACACGCCTGCCAGCGATTACTAACAAAGCTGGCCGATGACTCAGGCAGCAGTTTTTGGCTCGATTCTCAGTCCTACTCAGCCATTCCAGCCAATCACAGCTGGCTTGGATGGCAGCCTAGACAGCAAACTCGCAGCCTGGAGGAGCTGGAGTACAAATCAGCATGCCAATGTTGGCATTTGAACAGTACAAAAAGAAGCACAGTTACTGGTATTGCTGTCTCTCACTTCCCTCATCAATCATTCACTCTCCCACATCAAAATTCTCACGCAAAATCCGATTCATTCAGCCTGCAAAACTGCCCAACTGGCCGGTCGCTGCTAACACAAGCCTATTCATTTCTGGCCTCGCTTCGCCCCATTCAGCCGCACTAGCTAAAACACTGGATCCCCAGGACGCAGCACTTGGCAAGGAAGGACTGATCGAAGGACTGGCTATATGAACAGAAGGCTTGTTCGCTTTTGAATAAACGTTTTCCATCTTCATTCCCTCAACCATCACTCGCAAAAACAACTAAATCGATACCCCGGACTGATTATCCACGACTTTACCCTCTCCCTTTGACCTGAGTGACACAGTTGGCTGCTCTCTGTTGCTGATACCGGCTCAACTTTTGATCATTTTCCCCTCTTTGATACCCTTTGCCAATAAAAAACAAATTTAAAAAACATTTAAAAAACATTCATCATGACTTATTACTCGGGACTTTTTTGCGGGTGCTATATTTTTGTCAATGCTGCCCCAAAATATCTCCCACAGCTCAAAGTCGATGCCCACACAACAATTCTCGACACCACTTCCCGAACAACACTCACACAGACCTTTATCAACCCCTACTCGGACAAATCTCTCAGCGAACTCAAATATGTTTTCCCCCTCTACGATGGTGTCTCGGTGGTAGCCTTTACCTGCACCGTCGCCAACCGCGTCATCAAGGGAGTTGTCAAGGAGCGCGAGAAGGCCAAGCAGGTGTACAACGAGGCAACAGCCCGCGGTGAGACTGCAGGGTTGTTTGAACAGTCACTCGAAGCTGCTGACGTTTTTACCACCACAATTGGAAACGTCCCTGCAGGTGAAAAGGTCAAGGTTGAAATCACTTACCTTGGTGAACTCAAGCACGACGCGGAGGTTGATGGTGTTCGCTTCACAATCCCAACGAGCATAGTCCCGCGCTATGGATCCACACATAGCCTTTCCCCAAGCACGGCTTTTCAAGAAGAGGGAATGACATTTACTGTTGATGCCGAGATGCCTGAAGGCTCCGCCATCAAGTCCATCCAGTCACCCTCCCACCCCATCTCTGTGAGCATCGGGACCCTTTCTACCGCCAAAGCATCCGACGAGCCCTCGCTGCGCAAGGCATCGGCTACCTTGTCTCAGGGCACAGCAAGCATCGGCACGGATTTCATCATTCAAGTGGTTGCCACAAAGCTTGGAGAGCCTGCAGCATTTGTCGAGACACACCCCACTATTCCTAACCAGCGTGCTCTCATGGCCACCCTCGTACCCAAATTCAAGCTTCCTGCTGAAAAGCCCGAGATTGTTTTCATGTGTGATCGAAGTGGTAGCATGAGCGGAAATATGCCCGATCTGGTTGCTGCTCTCAACATTTTCCTCAAGTCGCTTCCTCTTGGCGTGAAGTTCAATATTTGCAGCTTTGGCTCCAGCTACGGCTTCCTCTGGAAGAAATCCAAGACGTACAGCCAAGATTCCCTCGATGAGGCTGTTCGCCACGTCAACACCTTCCAGGCCAACATGGGTGGTACCCAAATGTACGAGGCCTTCGATGCCATCTTCAAACAGCGGTATAATGGCATCAACCTCGAAGTCTTCCTCCTGACCGATGGAGAAATCTGGGACCAGGACCGTCTTTTTGAGCTTGTCAACCAGAAGGTCGCCGAGACCAAGGGTGACGTGCGCGTCTTTTCTCTTGGTGTCGGAACTGGCGTCAGCACTGCCCTCATTGAAGGAGTTGCTCGCGCCGGTAACGGATTCTGTCAGACAGTTGGCAACTCCGAGAAGATGGACAAGAAAGTCGTTCGCATGCTCAAGGCTTCCTTATTCCCTCACATCAAGGACTACAGCCTCGAGATCAAGTATGAGGCCGCCGAAGCGGAAACAGCTGACGAGGAGGAGTTTGAGATTGTCGAAAAGGTGTTTGACTCTCTCAGTATTGAGACTCTCGTGGGCGAAGAGTCTGGAAAGAAAGAAGACAAGGAGAAAAAGACCATTTCTCTCTTTGATAACAACCTAGACGACGACGACGATACTCAAATGACTGACGCCCCCAACCCAATCGACTGCAAGTACGACCACCTTCCCAACATTGCCGTCCCTCGTTACCTCCAGACTCCCACCGACATTCCTTCCCTCTTTCCCTTTAACCGAACCACAGTCTATGTGTTGCTCTCAGATGAAACCCCGAACAAGAAGCCGAAGTCGGTCATCCTCAGAGGCACATGTAGCCAGGGACCCCTGGAACTTGAGATCCCCATCGTCAACCTCGCCGAAAAGTCGACGACGATCCACCAGCTGGCTGCTCGCAAGGAGGTTAAGGAGCTTGAGGAAGGTAGAGGCTGGCTTGTGCGAGCTAAGGATGATGGCGGTAAGCTTCTAAGTGAGAAGTACGAAGCTCACTTCACAGACATGGTGGAGCGCGAGGCTGTTCGGCTCGGCGTTGAGTTCCAGGTCGGCGGCAAGTGGTGCTCGTTTGTGGCTGTAGAGGAGCAGGGCGATGCCAAAAGGGACCTGGAGGAGCTTTCTGTTCGCCCTGCCGAGGCCGAGGACTTGATTGAAAGCAGCTCTGCTCCCAGGGCTAGGAACGCAATCGCGACAACGAGTCATAGACGCAAAGCAAAGAAGAGCACTGGACTCTTTGGCAATCCGTTTTCATCCTCTGGCTCTGCCCCTGGAGGCGGGGGCTTTGGCTCCAACTCTGCTACCGGTGGTGGTCTCTTTGGCTCCTCAGCTTCTACCAACAGCACGTCTTCCAGCGGCGGCCTCTTTGGTTCATCGGCTTCTGCTAACAGCACGCCCTCTCGTGGTGGCCTGTTTGGCAGAGTTGGATCTGCATACTCCAGGTTCAAAACTACTTCAGCTTTTGGATCCAGCTCTCCAGCTCCTCGTTCTTCCCAGATGAGTGCAAACGCGACCACGGCTGGGTTTGGTGCTTCCAATGCAGCTTCTCCACCTCCCGGATCCTCTGGTGGTCTCTTTGGTGGTTCATCATACGCCGCCCCTCCGCCTCCCTCCGCCTCTGGTGATCTCTTTAGTCGTTCATCATATGCCGCCCCTCCACCCCCTACAGCCTCGGCACCCTCTGCCAGCCTTTTTGGTGCTCAACCATTGGCAGCGAGACGTTCTAGCGGCTCAGCTTATGGCAGCGCCCCGGTGGCCTTTGGGTGCCCCCCACCACCACCCCAACAAAGTGCTTCCGCAGGTCTCTTTGGTGCCGCTCCTCAGGCAGAAATGTGCAAGTCTGCGGCTCCTGAAGCAGAGGAAGAGGAAGACGATGAGTGGGAATCGGTTGATAAATCAGCCCCGCCCCCGCCCTCGCTCCCAGGGCTTAGCCTCTTTGGAAAGCCAGCGTCTCCTAAGCTGGATACTTCCAACGCGCTCCAGGCTCTCGCTGCTCTTCAGACCTTTGTGGGAAGCTGGTCCTGGGATAGCAAGCTTGAAAGGATCTTGGGCACTACTTCTGCAGCTGCTTCCGCACTGGTCCTCTCTGGCCCTGTTGCAAGCCATGCCAACAAAGATGCCATTTTGGCGACCATGTGTGCTGTTGTCTACTTCAAGAAGAATCTCATGGCCGACAAAGAGGCCTGGGAGATGCTGGTGGAAAAGGCCGACACGTGGCTCGAGGATCAGATTGGTAGCGAAGTGGTGGACTTGGAACGGGCCGTTGATGCTCTCTTCTGAGAGTACGGTATTGGGCGAGTGAGGATCAGGTTCACGAATAACAATGAGGCTTATTTGAAAAGTATAATGAGACAATAAATGAAACAATATTAGAAACTCTGATTGGAAACCAATGTGAGGTGATTTTGGCCACTGGTAAAATTAAGTAGCTTTTTAGAATGTATAAGCACCAAATAAAACAGCCAAACATTACCAAACCCGTCATTCTTGCTCGGATAGTGACATCACAGATGGAATAATACTGTAGCATTACCATTCGAAGCTCATTTACTTACGATCCGATCGTATAGCGGTTGTTGGTATTGGCATATGAAATACCTGATGGATAGACTATTCTCCACGAGACCAGAGAAATAAACATATACTCAGTACCCGCTCGGCACAAACTTGACCACAGCCCCAATCAACTCGTCAAACACAACATTTTTGTTTTCCTTCTTTCCTTTTTTTTTCCTACACAAACCATTGCTCCACCACCTTCCATAGCCAACATCCTGCTCGGCCGTTTCCCCAATTCCTTCCAGGCAACCAGGTGAATGTATGGCAATCCTTGCGCCAGTTACTTGTGAAGCGCTACTGGACAACGCTGTTTAACCAATTGATTTGGCAGGTTTGGCGTAGTCTGCCCCCCCCCCCCCCTGTTTTTTTGTACTCTGGGGCTGTGCACTTACATGGCGCTTCCAGCTGCGCGAGCACGTAAAAAGCTGGTTCGCCCACCGTTACGACCTATGAAAAGGGGGTCATCGCCGAGAGAGGCCGTGTTGGGTCGGATTAAACCGCGCGGGGGGAGACACCAGGCCTATTGGGGGAGCGCGCGGAAGCAGACACGGCTTCTCTCGACGGCATCCGGGACGGGCCTCTACGGAGACGACGTCTCGGGCTGAAACAATTTGATGCCCCTTCGGACCGTCTTGCAGCACATGAGGCAGGACGCGTGGACCAAGTGTCTGCACTCGTTGCTCCAGGATTCGATGCACTCGAGGCAGAACTGGCGGCCGCACTCGACGACATAGTTAACGTCGCGCTCGTAGCACAGGTTGCACTACAGGAGCGAAGCCTGCTTGGTGGCGGCGGCGTGGCAGGGGACCGAGTCGCCACCAAGCCTAGCGGTGCCGAGTTGGAAGAAGCTTGGTCGACAGGCGGGTTTAGCTAATTCAGGCGAGCTATGGCCACAAAGTTGGAGTTCTAGATATAGTCCCTCCGCATTTGGACGAAGTTCGCCAACTCATGCTGGTTGCGCTCTAAGATGCGTTCCTGCGCTTCCACCTGGTGCCGCTCTCGCGCCATGAGCTGGAAGTGGCTTGGGAATTCGTCAAAGTGCAGCCTGAGCCCTTCAAGATCGTCAAACGTGCACCCACAGCCGAGACACCGCGCAACTTCCCGGCCGTTCCTCGTAATAGGGTGGCGGTCGAGGTCGCGTGCCGGATCAGAGCCCGCCGCGAGTTGAAGAAACGGCCGCACACGCGTCGTCACCAGCAAATACACCGAGACTAAGGCCGATGGTGTTGGTATTGGCCATTGTGCGCTTCTCGTGCGTGGAAGGAGGGAAACGTTTCATCGCAGAAGTTGCATTCAAACGTGGTTGCGGAGCAGTATGGTGGTGTTGATTGGTGTTGGACGAGCCCAGTCGTCACAAAACAAAGACTTCGAAAGAAAACAAACCGAAGAGAGAATAAAAACGTGCGGTCCTTCACAAGAAAGAGAGAAAAAAGACGCGGGGGTTGTGGCACCTTCAACTGTTTCACGGATCCATTTCGAACATATTCCACCATTAGGTTGCAAATGATGAATTAAGAAAATATTCGTATACCAGCCCAATATGCAGGTAGACCTGTCAGCCTTGTCAGTTCTAGACCCTGGTCGCTCCTTTGCAGGCAGCAAATAAGGCTGTCAGCCAAATTACCTCAGCAGAGATTCTAGGCTTTCACCCTCTTTAGTCAAATCCATGACACTCGAACCATCTTCATAAACCTTCCTTTTACATGAATTCCCAGGACTTCGTGCCCCGGGAACTCGGGCCGGCCGCTCAACAGATATGGAGCAGACTAGCAGACACAACGCCGAGACCCACGGTCTATTCCGCTTGTATCCCAACGAGTACAGTCCCGAGCAGTCAACGGTAGAGTACGTGGAGTGTTTTTTTTTTGGCAGCCCCGGAAATGATACTAAAAATAATGGAATATTCAGCATCGTAGCTATTCATGGCCTGGGAGGAAACCCTTTCAAGACATGGACCGATCCCACCGGACACCTCTGGTTGAGAGATTCTCTCCCCAGTCACATTCCTGAGAGCAGAGTCCTTACGTTTGGCTATGACTCTAAATATTGGTTCAACAACTCAAAAATGGGTGTCAACGACTTCGCAGTTGATCTGCTCAACAGGCTGCATTACCAGCGTCGGGATCCACGGGAACAGCGGCGACCCATCATTTTTGTTTGCCATAGCCTCGGCGGAATTATCATGAAACGCCTCATCGTCCAAGGTTGGCTCGACAAGGTCAAATATCCCCATCTGGCAGAGTCCATATTTGGTGTTGTCTTTATGGGCACTCCTCATCGGGGATCAAGGGCCGCGTCACCAGCCTCTATACTGTCAAAAATCATCAATGTAGCGACTTTGGGCAATGCTGTCCGCGCAGAGCTCCTCAGGCTACTCCAGGTCTCTTCCCACGAACTAGCTACTATATCTCAGCTATCAACCCCCGTCCTGAAGCAATTGTCTATAGTGTCCTTCTACGAGAGGAAGCCGCTGGGACCAACCCTGGTACGAGTTCCAACAGGCAAGTTGCACACATGCCATTGCTAATGTACCCTGTTCTGTAGATTGTGGAGCCATTCTCAGCCATCCTTGGGCTGCCAAATGAGCGTGCAATTCCGCTAAATGCAGACCACAAGGAAATTTCTCGTCCTTCCCCTCTGGAAGAGCATAAATACGTCCCTGTATGGAGTGTCATGAAGGAAATGGTTGAATGTGAGGATTTCGACAACATAATTCCCCAATGCTATCTTACTTACTCTCCCCTTGATAGCTTCTCAACTTAGCTCGTTTGCCGACAATGTCGATTTGCTGGACCAACTTTTTTGCGTCGACTACAAGGCTGCGCAACTACGGCCCCGCCAACCTCATCCTGGGACAGGTTCCTGGATCTTTCGAGACCCAAACTTCTTGTCCTGGCTGGAATACGAAAGCTCGTCAATTTGTGTGTTATCTGGCCCGCCTGGAACAGGCAAGAGCGTTTTGAGTCGTCACCTCGCCGACACAGTCATTTCTGGGAGCACTGAACAGAACACCACCATAGGCAGCCCGGGCATCACATTTTTCTGTTCCGATTTTAACGAAGCCACCAACTCAGAAGAATCTGTCCTCCGGTCCTTGTTACACCAGATTATTCAGATCAATCCGTATTCTGGTACTATCGCCAGAAACAAATTCACACGCCCAGGTACCCACATGCTAAGCTTGGTGGCAGAAGACCTGTGGGAGGCACTCAAGGACACTTTATTAATGGATGCGATGAAGAATGCGTTCATTGCTATAGATGCAATAGAAGAACTAGGGGTGGCCGCCGCCGAGAAGATTTTACTTGGTCTGGGGCGCCTTGTTGCCCAAGCTAATGATGAGAAACCCAGCCACAGGCTTCGGATTTTCGTATCTCGCAGATGCCAAGTAGAATCCGACGAAGATTCACCCTTCGTTTTCAGCGTTAGGGTGTCCAGCTCCGCGATGTATCGAAATGTGGAATTATACCTTCATAAAGTTGTTGAAGACTTTGCGGCTCAAAATTCGCAGTTTAAGCATGCAACAACGGCGGTTACAAGGCGCAACATCATCCATCGCATAGCAAGAGGAGCAAACGGTATGTTTTTATGGGCATACACAGCATGGGAAGATTTCCGAAAGGGACTGTTGTGGAGTCGAGATTTGATACAGCAAAAATTGGAGCAGCTTGATAAAAGCCCCCCTGGCATCAATCCCCTGTATGATTCAATCATGAGCAGAATTGACCCCGCGATCAAGGATGAAGCCTTGGATGTCTTCTTTTTTCTATCGGTTGCTGCGCGACCGATGACCGAGACCGAACTGGGCATTCTTCTAGGCATAGACCGAAGTCGAACGGCAATCGCCGATTCTAGGGATTTTGAGGCTATACCGTTACTAGGAAGCTTGCTGGAAAAGGATTTTGGGGATCTTATCACGGTCCACGATGACAATATCATCACTTTCAGTCACTTTTCATTCAAGGAGTATCTGCAGGACACATTTGAAGAGGACGTGTCAACCCGGCTATTTCGGGCACGGAAAGGCATCACTCGGGCATGTCTAGAGTACCTCAAGCTCAAAGATCTCTTGAATGACGCATCTAACGGCTTGTCCGAAAAACGTCGGTCTATCCAGTGCACAAATGATCAAAACGAAATCGCGACAATACTGACATTTTCCAGTTATTGATCTGAAGTATCCATTTTTGCCATACGCCCGGCGCTTCTTTCTCCACCATCTACTTACCCTTTCATATGAGGACCCCCTGTGGGTTTTCTTTGCAGGTATTGCCGGACCCGTGAGTATATATACTCTTGATGTGCTTATACCCGAGGGCATGTGGATCCCGACACCCTTGCGGGCGGTACTGGACGAAGTTCCCCATCCCAAGAAGGAAATGCTGGTTGGAAAGCTGGTAGGTCATGGGTACGACGTCAACGAGAAATGGCTTCCTCGCGAATACAGAGGCTTTGCGCTACAGTACTGCCTCACCAGAGCAAAGTATGAGCCAGATATGGGGGAGACAGTGCATCTACTTCTCGAACTCGGTGCGGATCCGTCCTTGCCCGAGGAGCCCATCAGATCAAACTTTAGGAGCGCTATCGAGGCGAATTCGTGGAGCGTATACGATGCCCTCCTCCGACACCCATGGATAGACCTTAATGCAAGAGACTTTTACGGGCAAACGGTTGTCCACATCTTAGTCCAACATGGTCCGATGTCGAGACTTTCGGATATACTAGACAACCACCACGTGGATGTCAACATTCAAGACGCAAATGGCTTTACGCCGTTGCACCTTGCCACTTCCCTCAATTTGATAAAAAAAGTCAGGAGATTATTGAAGACCCCCAAGATCCGACTTGATCTTGCGGACAAGGGCGGCCGCACGGCATTCACGCTCGCAACATACTGGGGGTTCCAGAAAACTGCCCTGGTTCTAATAGAGACATCACAAGCCTTTCCCGTCTCCGATACCGCACAATTGAGCGGTATCGTATTTGCAGCAAAGCAGGGCCACAAAGACCTCTGCTTCAAAGCGCTAGCCCTTGTTCATTACGAACACCTACGCCTCCACATTGACCATTCGGGGAAAGGTATATTGCACCACGCCGCTATGAACGACTGGGACGATATGCTTGAAGAGTGCCTGATTCGAGGCAGTCGGGATTTGAGTGTAGATCAACTTGACCATGCTGGCAAGACAGCTCTCCACTACGCCGCAATGTTGGGACACACAAGGAGCTGCTCCGTGCTGCTGCGTCACGGCGCAAGCACGCGGCTGCGGGATAGGAACGGTCGAAACGCGCCCCAGGCGGCGGCCGACGCTGGGTTTACAGATACACTTCTTGAAATCCTCAAGCTAGGCAACGTGGATCCGAACCAGTACGACATGGAGGGTCGTAACCTAGTTCACTGGGCTGCAACGATTGACTGCGTTGCTGCGGTGAAGCTCATTGCAGAGATGCCAGGGGCAGACATATCCAAACGGGACAGTCATGGGAAAATTCCAGCGGATATTGCATTCCAGTGCCAGTGCGCAGACGTGGGCAGGTTTCTGGACGAGGAGATGCGGCAGCGATCAGCACCGGGCTCTTCCTACTTTAGCATCTACAGTTGGGACAGCATGTACAACAGCCCTATCATAGACGGCCTTGATGAAGATGAGGATGTCCCAGGCACTGTAAAGCGTGAGCTTGCTCATTTCCAAGACCTGCAAGCGGAAAGCCGCAAGTTGGCTCTCAAGCAGTGGGAAGATTTGCACACACTATACCCAGAACAATTTTGGGGGTTAGTTGTTTACAAACCTCGCAACCATCCTGTGGACGAACACAAAGGAGAAGGGACAACCCCCTTCCTTCAAGTGAGGAAGACCCCAGAGAGCAGGGCCGAGAGGGGTGAAGATGAATCCGAAGTAGACTCAGAAGCATGGCTTGCTTACCAGAGGCGGCGGATGCAGTGGATGGAGGAGAGATGGGCTAAAAGGGCTCAAGATGAAGCCGAAGGAGAAATAAAAAATGCTAAGAGGAAACCGAATACTGAAGCAGAAGCAGAAGCTGAAGCAGAAGCCGAGAAATGAAGAGAGAAACCAAAGACCAGGACGAAGGAGAAATCAAGAGACCGGCGCAAAGAGGTTCGGAAAGACAAGTCTTAGAGCTGCATACATGATCAAGTCAGTGACATATCAGGCCACTCCGCTATCATCCCAATGTGAGCGCTCTGGTACGACGTTCGTCTGAGTAAGCGGCAAAAATAAAAATAAAAATAAAAACAAAATAAAAAGGTCCCGGGAATTTTGTACATGCGCATGCAACACAAGAGTCGGATGCTGCACATGGACAAGGCGGTGTGAGGTGCCTTGAAGATGAGCATATATTAACGAGGCCGATTATCTAACCGGCATCATCGACTGGGTCTTTATTTTTACCTCGCCTCTTTCCACCATGATAGAGGAGGTTATAAATAAATAGCAGCCCCCAAGTAACGTAACGTTAGCCTTGGAGCCGCATGCCCAAACTGGGGTTTCATGGGAAAGTTGAAAATGCGCTTAAGCTCCCCCTCCCACCACCCCATGTTTAGCGCCGGGAACCCCCAATAAAAAGAGAGGCACGGACTATTTCCAGAGCGATAAGGCTAGGCCCTTTTGTTGGAAGAGTAAGATGGGAAGAGGGACTATACGAAGTTCTCACGGTTGAGCCCTTTAGGGCCAAGGGACACTTTTGATTGCGCCGGCGACGATCACTTTGCGGCGGGTGTGGGTTTCGCGGGCAATCTCAGCAAATACGAGACAAAGAGGAGCCAAAAGCGTCAGAAGGGTCCTCGAAGAGGGAGCCCGTCGACCCACGCGGCTAGGCCCCAATGCGATCTAGCCCTTTGGTGCTAGCCAGATCTCGGCCTCTTCTTTCTTTTCTTTTTCTTTCCTTTCCGAGCCAGATCTTCAGTTGGGCGGGAGAAAAGTACGAAGCCGGAATGTCGGATGACCGGGGGGTTGGTTGCGCAGCATAAACACTCTACACAAAACGCTCACTGGGCAATTAAAGCTTAAAAAATGGCGAGCCTCGCAATCAATGTAACTGAAACGGCGTCGCACAGCGGCACACCACGTTTTCGGAGGGGGAAAAAGAGAGGGATCGAGACGGCGTGACACGCACAGGGATTCATTGTACAGGGACCTAGACCCATTCATCTGATGTTTTTCAGGCGGGAGTGACCCCCCTGGAGCGTACGTCATCCCCACACAGGACGGAGAAGCTGCTTTGTCCTGGCAACAATTGCAGGAGTAGCAGCAGCCGCCGCCGGGGGAGGATCGGGAGAGGCGATACCGGTGTGCAGGATGCATATGCTCGATAGAGGTTGGGGTTGAGCATTACGCGTCTCCTCTGCCCGCCTCCCTCTTTGTCAGCCGCCCACCACCCCCGTAGTCTCATGATGGTGAGACGGAGGCATACAGTAGCATGCAGACGATCACTCTTGGCTGCAGGACAGGAAAAGGGCGGGAAGCGGAAAAGTCACACATGGGCCAGGCAGTGGGAGAAGATTACGCGTCCGACGTCAATTCCTCTTCTTGGCTTGAAGACCATTTACTCGACGGTTTGTCTCATTCGTGTCTACATAGATGTATGTGGTTCGCGGGTATCTGTCTAATTGGTCATATGAATCGGGCTAAACAAGCGAAAAAATCCTCCCAAAAAATGTTTTTCTATGCTTTTTTTTTTGTGTGTATGTGTTGTGTTTGTTGTTGAAAAGTTGAAGGCTGAAAATGTTACGCATTTGTACTTGCGTGTATGTGTATATGTGCATGCGTGTCCCAATAATTACAAGGAATATATGATAAGTGCAACGTGACCGGAGGAGTCGTCAATTTTTTTCCAATGAGAGATCGTTTTGGCGTTTCTTTTTTTTAAAACTGGGCGAGGAGAACAGCAGCGGCAGCACCGAGGGTGACGATGACGCTGCTGGGGGAGAGGGCGAAGCCCAGCGAGACGCTCGAGGTGGCGGTCGAGGAGCCAGAGGATCCGGTAGGGGTCGAGGCGGAGGAGCCGGAGCCGGAGCCGGAGGAGCTGGAGCCAGAGCTGGAGCCAGGCGTGGCCAAGGCGGTGCTGTCGGAGGCGGCAGAGCCGGTGGCGGTGGCCTCGGACTTGGCGGATGTCTTGGTGCCGGTGGTCTCGGAGTCGGAGGCGGTGCTGGCCTTGGTGCTCAGGGTGGTCTTGGTGGAGCTCTTGCTGCTGCTGCTGCTGGACGACGACGACTTGGACGACTTGTTGATGGTGATGCTGTCGGCGGTGCCGGTCTGGTCGCTGTAGGTGTAGCTGGCGGCCGGGTTGTAGTTGGTGACCTTGATGCTCTCAACCGTCATGGTGAAGGGCGCGCCGCTGTAGTCGGTCTCGCCGCCCGCCCACTCAATGGTTCCCTCGGCGTTGTCGCTGTCGCCGCCCGCCCAGATGCCCAGCTTGACGCGCATCGGCGTCTGCGGGTACTCGCTGCTGTAGCTCAGCGTGCGCACCGACGCGCCGTCAATGTACCACGTGCACGCCTCCGACGTCCAGTCGATGGTGTAGTTGTGGCTGGTGCCCTGCGAGTCGCTCACGCCCGACTTGTTCTCGCCCGCCGTGCTGGACGAGTCGCCCTTGCTGAAGTAGTTTGTCTGCACGTACTCGTTCTCACCTCCGAGCCACTCCCAGTCGCTGTTGCATGGTGTCAGTTGAGAGCTGTTGTTGTCAAGGAACATGATGCAAACTTACATCTCGTCGAGATCGTCAGAGAGAAGAACGGCGGAAGAAACAATACCAGTGCCGCTGGCAGCCTTCATGTGCACCTCGACGCGGCCAAAGAAGATGTACCACTCCGACTCGATGGTGGGAGCGTTGCCCTTCTTGTTGATGGTGAACTCGGCACCGCTGGACGTGTAGCTGACATCGCCCGAGCCAATCGACGACCAGGCGGAGCTGTCCTCGCCCTTGGTGAAGTCGTAAGAGTAAGTGGTAGACAGAGCTGTGTCGTCGGGGCAGCCAGCTATCAAACAGTCAGTGTTGAAACTTCACACACAATGCACAACCGTGTAAGTCAATTCGACTCAACCGGCCCAAGTGCGTCACTCACTCTTCTTCATAGGGTTGCAGCTGCTGGTGGTCTGAGCAGCGACCCCTGTCATGAGGGCAGACGCCACCAAACCGAGGGAAACGTGCTTGAGCATTTTGGCTGGGGGTGGGAACAAGCGAGTGAGCTGGGGGAGGAGATTCTATAAGATGAAATAAGAAAAGAGGCAAATAGCAAATATTAATAAAACAAGAGACCGCTGTGTGATTAAAAAGCGAGTGTATGGTGTTTAAGAACGACCGACGCGGGAGTTTATGAAACAGTTTGGGAGTGAAGAAGGGACGGGTTGTCGGGGGCCACAGAAGCATTTCAATGAGCGGCAATACGAGCACAAGGCGGCAGCCCAAGAGGCCAAGCCTCTGGGCGGGCGCAAGCTAGACTCACTCACAGGCGCGAGGGAGCGAGGGAGCGAGGGTACCGGGGGCTGGGGTCCGGGATGTGAATGTGAGAGAGCAGCGCCGTCGCCGTCCAGAGAGCGGATGAAGCCATTAGTGGGGGCCCAGACAGGGCCAAGGGCCAGGGCAACCCCCTTTTTTTCTCTAGCGGGTGGTTGACAGGGGACTAGCTCCGTGACAGCTGGGTGGCTTCCGCCCCCAAGGGCTGGCTGCTGTTTGCTGCTCACCAGGAGGGCTAGCTGCTGTAGCAGCCGCTGGCGGGCCTGGCATTCAATCAAATCGGGGTGCGCGCGCTGCGAGATGGTGAGATGGTCCCCCGTTTGACGTCAACCGGCCCAGTTTTCCCGACGCAGGGAGACGGCGCTGGTGGCAGATGGTGCTCATCGATGCAGACTCGCTCGCTCGGTGCACCTTTTTTTCTTCTTCTTTTTCTGTGTGTGTTTTGGGCACGCACGGCGCCAATGTGCTTGTGCGTCTCCTAAACTCCGTGGGTATCCATCCATTCCCGTATCTCCCAAGACTACGTACGAGAGCGAGCGGGAGGGAGGGAGGGCAGAAGAGATAATTGTGGGCATTAGACGCACGCGCTAGCTAGCCATGCCGCGCCCATCGCACATTCTCCCCCTGGGCTGTTCCTGAACTAAACTGTCTTTTGCCCAGCTCTACACGTACGCATACACGTTCTCATGCAGCCAAGTCTTCGGGCCAAGCCCAAAGTCCCAAAGTCAAGCCGCTGAGTCACTGCGGAGAAGACGGAGCAGACCATCAGCATGTGGTGGCCAAGCCGCCGCTCACTCTTGGCCTCATTTTGTACGTGGAATATAAACTTTTTTCCTTTCTTGGCCGCGGTCCCTGCCTATTATTGTTCCTATGTAATCCTTATCGGCCTCTTTTCTGGTCCTCTCCAAGGGTGGAGGGGGGTTGATAACGGCCCGTGTGCCTTCCATTGCCCGCCGCTGCGAACCAATGGGGCGCCATTTTTTCTTCCGAAGCTCCCTGCTCACCCCACGACGTCTCGTGCCTGCCCTCGTCGCCGCCGCTTTTCTTCTCTCGGTTCTTTTCTTTTATTCTAATTATAATCTGTTCCCAATCTCCTCGAGCAGCTGGACCTCTTCCGGCATGAGAAACACGTGCGAGGGCAGCACGAGCTTCCCCCGGCCGATGATGATCTCGTGTTGGCCGCGGTCCCGCTCGCGATCCTCGAGCCTGGTGCGGTCGCTGCCGCCATCGTCCAGCACCGCCTCTGCGCCGCCGGCATCTGCATCCGTTCCAGCACCCGAGTCGCCCTTCTCCGCTGCCGAAGAGCCGCTGTTGCTCTCCTCGTCTTTGGGCCCCGACCCGCCCTTCTCGGGACGCCGCTGCCGTCGCAAGTCGTCCGGGGTCCACCAATACGAGGGGAACGTGCGCTGGACGTTGTTGATGGCAAGCGCCACGCCGAACATGATTGCGCAGTTGAGCATGACAACAGGCACGAAAAACCATCCCAGGTGCCGGATCTGGTCGTCGACGACGGCAAGGAGCGCCGTAGCCCCGGCCGGCGGGTGCACCGTCTTGGTCAGTGCCATGACACATGTCACCGTCGCACATGATACGGCGCCGCCGGCCCAGCGGATTGACTCAAAGTCGTCGCTCAGCAGAAAGAGTTTGCAGATTCCCATGCCAATGATGGCCGCTAGGATCTGCCCGACAAAAAAGTTGCGCGGTTGCGCCAGGGGCGACTCAATGGCGTAGAACTCGAGCACCGCGCCCGCTCCCTTTTTTGGGTCATTAAGGTTAGCCAATACCCTTGTCTTCCCACTACTGCTTGTGCTTTTGTTTCCCCAGAGCAAAACCCGCATCATACGTCACGTTACATGCCAAGCAGACATAATACGGGGTGGGTAATATGCCGTGGTAATATGCCCAGAGATAAAGAAAGAAGGGAAGGGGTGGGGAGAAGGTAAAAGGAAGTATGACGACAAACAAAACAAATATCCGAGATGAAGGTGTTTTTTTCCCATCTTCTCTTCTTTACTTACAAAACTGCCAACTATGATGGGAGCGCTCCGATGCTTAAATTCCGGTATTCTTTCCGACACGGCGATGATGGTGCTGATGGCGCAAAAGACACCCACAAAGGCCCAGAAGATGGGCACCACGTTGCCAATGTCGCGAGGCTTGGCCTTGCGATGACCCAGCATGTAGGCAACTGGGTATGGGAGCATGTCCCATGGCGGCGGAGGAACGAAGCGATTGAGGATTCGGTCAATGTCGAACCTCCATGTCGTCGGATGTCGCCAACCTGGTGACGACATTGGCGGTGCAGAGAGCGCGCGCGTCTTCGTGACAGCGAATGTCGGTGAGGGCCCGGGCCACTGATGACTATGTCCAAGCAACGAGTGTTGTGGGTCAGTGTGTGATGTTGTCGTCGATGGTTGTTGTTGGCAGGTACGTATGTGTGTGTATGTTGGTTGAAAGTTCTCTTTTCTTTTTTTTTTCTTTGCTTGGGTCGTCGACGCACTCCAAACAAGAACCGTTACACACAGACGTCGGATCTTTTCCCCCTTCTTTTGTTTCCTGTCTTCTCCACGATCCACTTCGGTCCAATGGTGCAAGCCAAGGCCAGCTTTATAGCGGAATTCCTCCGGAGTTGGCCACCTAAACTGGTCTGGGCGCTAGGGCGAAGCTCGGTGATCCATTTCCACCGAGGCGGCTTGTGCTGATGGAGAAGGGGGGCGGTTACCAAATGAAGGACGGACACGCCGGAAACAACAAGAAAAATCAGAGGCCATGCTCTCTCTCCCTTATTTAAATAAAGGGCGATGCCGCGGAGATGTCGAGACAGGCCGAGCACAAGATGCAAAATACCCGAGCACACGGAGCTCTCAAAGAGGGGGTGGCCCTGCTGCCATTGGCATCCTGAGCGTTCTATTTCGTAATTGAAATCAAGGTTGACGTTGAGGAGCCTACGAGAAGCTGTGCTGCTTTGCTAGCCAAGACGGGTAAATGTGGGGATCCGCACCGCCCTTTCCCTAATTGGGCCCTGCTCCCCCGGACTAAAGGCATTTCCCCCGCTGAACGAACCCTTTCAGCACTCTGTTGCTCTGTAATTTTACTGGACTCGCCGAGGAATGCTGCGGGTGTGACCTCGGGAACCCGGCATGGCGGGCCCAAGGCCGTCGGGTTTTGCTCGGCCATGGTGACTCAGCGTGCGTTTTTATGACTCCAGCATTTCAAATCAAGCAAGTGCTTTGAAGAATTTTTAATGGTTCTCTCGGGTCTAACCGCTCGGGATGAAGTAAGCGAAAAGAAGAAAAGAAAGAAAAAAGATTGAATGGTGGCGAGTACCCAATTGCCAATTGGCCAGCCATTATTGTGCCATTGTCGACAACAAAAAAAAAAAGACCAGCAATTGTCATGTAAGTCTCCATTTTGACCATGACGACATTATAGGGTGGGTGGTACAAATCGGGGCCTGTTTTGGTGGCATGTAATATGGGTCAATCTGGCATACCGGACACCATGGGTTGAGCAAGATCTGGGATACGCCGTCTTGGATGGTGACGTTTCATTGGGCCGACATTTTGAGCCTCATACGATTATCTTGTCTTATCTACCTCGTTTCAACTACACTCCATTCACTCTATCCAGGATTACTTGCATGTCTTTTGGAACAAGAAAAAACAATACTAATTCGTAAATAAATAAAATAAACTTACAACAAGCGACCAAGTCGTTTGGTAAGCTTTTCAACATCTATTGTTTGCAATTAGTTAGATGCGAATGTCCTTAAAATATTATGCCAGCTGCTTGGAGCTTTTCAAACGCCTCAAGCCATCCCTCAATTGGCAGTCGTTCCTCCTTAAATCCAACGTCGCGCAGCCGTGTGGCGCTCAGCTGTCGGTCAAACGTCAACCACCACCCCACGCTATCCAGCTGCTTGTAGCCGGTTCCCACACCAGCCGATAGCGCCTTAGGCCGACCGTTTTCCTCGAATACGTGTCTGTGTTGCTGAATGTATTCTCCTGGTGGCCTGAGGGAGCTGTCACTGGAAGGCCCCACGCCTACGAGGCCGAACCAAGCGGCGATGGACGGCCACAATTGACGAAACGTGGTCGGTTGAGCGGAATCAAGCATGTTGATTACTTTGCCACTGCATTTCCCCTGGTTCAAAGCGGCATGAATGGAGATTTTACCAATCATCTGAGAAGAGACTGGGGTGAACTGCGCATCGTAGGCCTGCTCGTTTCCCGGAAACGGCACCTCTACCCTAGACTCGGTAGAGGTCTCGGATACCCGGGCCACGCCATGGTTATGCGCATAAAGCGAGAGATACTGAGCCCAGTGCAGCGCCAGCGAAAAGTTGGATCCGATAGGGCTGAATCCTACCACGGCGTCGGGACAGACCTCGGACCAGGTCCAGTCACTCCCGCGAGAGGCGTCGGTGAGAATCTGGCGGTACCATGGGTACGCAACCGTCTGGGCGTAGTCGGTCGGCAAGGTGTCGGCCATGGACTCCTCCAGCGGGGCCGTGAACGTGCCGTTGGGAACATAGATGCCGTAGCCCTGGAAACGGAAACGGGAGTGAGAGTTAGCATTGCGAACTTGTGCAGGCAGGGGATGCTGGGTTCCAGACTCTTGTGCCACCAGAGTAGACAAAGGACTTGAGACGCGGGGCAAGCGCGTTGAGCGCCGCTGCAACCCTGCGCATCATGTCACAATTAAGCTCGCATTCCCGCCTGTGGTCATCGTCGAATGGGGAAAACACTATAACATGGTTGTTAGCTCCTCAAGACGGATTGAATAGTGTGTGGGTTGCAGGGTAGGTAGGGAGGGCACAAGCTCCAACCAAAGTAAAAAGCATGGGTGACAAGGTGGATAGTTTCGACCTTGGAGCGCAATTGGTCCTCGAGGTCGTCGCTGCTCAGGTTGACCCCGGAAACCTGGTGCAGCTCTGGAGTCTCATGGCCTGGGGCGGTGGTGGGCCAGAACGAGCTCGATGCGGGGATGGGGCGATTGCTGAGGGCGGTGACGCTGGCGAATGAAGACGGCGGCCGCGGCGCGTTTGGAGTTGATGGTGTCGTCGTCGTTTCTGTGCGTGATGCGGGGGAGGTGGCCCCAGCAAGGAGCTGGTCCACGACGGCCCAGCCCAGCAGGCCAGTAGCGCCAAAAACGAGGGCGTGATGCTGGTTCTGGGACATCTTTTTCTTCCTTCTTTGGCACAATGACGGATGTGGCTGCTCAGAGCTCAGAGCTGGTTCATGCGCAATTGAACTCGTGTGCTTGTTGGGTCAAAGAATGCAAGATTGGGCTCTCTTTTTTAAATGTCTACACTGTCTTGTGTGGGCTAGGCGCTAGGTGAATGGCGGAGCTTTCCCCCTACATCACTATGAGCCATAATGATGAATCTGGTCAGGAAGGAACCATGAATTCCATTAACTACTAAAACACAGACGAAACCTACGCGGCAGCTACTGATCGAGAGAAGGTCTTAGAGAAGGAAGAAGAAAAAGAATGAAGGAAAAAAAGAGCCGCCTTTTCTTGGTGTCTGTGGCGTCTGCACGCTGTCTCGCCCGGTTGTCACCGTGATTCTAGACAGCTGCTGGTGGATGCTATGCATGCGGAGAAAGGGTTGTACCCCCAGCTCATCCCCTCCCCTAGCTCCGAAAGAGAGGCTGGGACCATGGCCCCGTGCGCTGGAGCCGCCAATGAGGCGAAGCACATGCCTGAGAAGTTCGGGGAGTTGCTCACTGTACTCCCCGCCGGAGCCTCCCTCCCTGTAGCGCTTGCGCGGGTGAGACCTAGTGCTGGTGGCTTTTGCATCAACATTGGTGATTGATATCGGAAGTTGACCAAGGTGCAAGCGCACGAAACGGGTGAGAAATGGGAGCGGCTGGTTCCGTTCCCAAATTCGCCTTGAGAGAAAGCCAAGTGCCTGTTGGGAGGCTATCCAAAGTGTGCCTCTATCTGAAGCCTCGGTTCTCTCTCTCTTCCCTTGGGACGCCCACCCCGACCTCACTGGTATATTCGTCTCTCAAACTGACACCCAAAGCTGCTCTCCCCACGTCAATGCAACAGCAAAACTCATCACCAGGCTCGTCGCCAAGAACCAAGTCGATCCAGCCCCAGCTCGGCTCACAACCTCCCCACACTCCCCTCCCCCTCCTCCCAAGAGCCGCGTCCAACGGGGTTGCCACCTGCGGGGTCACACTACACTACCTACGCTGCGGTCCCGACATGGATGGGAGCTTGGGCGCGCGCGAGACCTGCAGCGGCGATGCGACACTGCGGAGGCACCCGGCCCACTGAAAAGGGTTTTGAGTTGCGGGTGCTTGGCCCCAGAGAGGAAAGATGTGTGCAATTTGCTCCTGTTGCCGCAAGATGAAAGGACGCGCGTGGATGTTGATCTCTGGCCATGGGACGACAAGATCCAAGTTGAAGGGAGGCACCCAGTCCCCGCGATGCCACAACCAATGCGACCATGATGGCATTGGCTGCGTCACATGGTGTGGTTTCTCGGGACGCATGTCATGGACGACTAGAGCCATGGCGTCGCCGCCTTCACATGCGCTAGCTGGTAAACGGTGGTCGAATCAGACTACCTACGCTGGGTTGCTGCTCATCAGCTCGAGCCTGAGACAGCGCACCAGCAACCAAGCCAATGGCACCGACATCGCGGCACCCTAGCAAGGTTGTTTGTTTCTACCTCACATGTTCTCGTCTTCCCCTCCCGCCCGGTTCTTGCGCAAGGAAGAGCCTTGGGAGGGCTTTTAGAGAGGGAGGGCTCAGCGTCGTGCCAGAGCGGCCATGGGGAGCTGGGGCCCGGCAAAGGCTCCAGCAGAGGCGCTACCATCAGCCAACCCATGCCCGCCGTCACCGCCCTTGCTGGTTTCAGAGCGAGATAAACAGCCTCATGGCTCCGTTACCGCCGTTTGCGACGGGTAGCGGCCGGTAGCCTCCCTGGACGCATCTAGAACCCCCCATTTCGCATTGCGCCGCGAATCATGACCAACAACCCAGCGACGTCATACCAAGCTCGCCAAGCCCTCTTCCCACAAAGGCTGACAGCAACAGTGCGCCCCCCGGACGACGCCTGGATGTGATCCCGTGCCGCTCTGGTCGGCGCCCGGGGTCCGCGATTGCACAGGAGACGGCACGCCCCCGACACACTCGCCCTCCCGTGGGTGCGCCTCCATGGACTAGGCTAGGCCTTTGCATCTCATTCCTGTGGCGCGCCACGGTTGGCTTGCAGCGCATCTGGTTGGAGTTGGAGTCGGAGCACGTCCATTTCCTAGGCCGCTGCCAACGATGTTGAGCTGTCGAGGCTACTACTGCAGCTGCAGTTAGTTGCCATCAATTGATGGATGCATTGTGCGCTTGCTGCTGCTCCCGCCGAACTACACGGCGTGGGCGCGGGCTGCTGGTTGAACAATGCGTATCCGTTAGCGGCATCCTTGTTCACGCCCCCGTCCTCACCCCAGATTCAGCGCCCGTTGTCTTTTTTCGCCGCCATGTGTGTGATACGGCCACGGGCGGCACAACATGGTGGCCCCCCCAGCTGCATCCTTTCTTTTTTCGCACCTTGGCATCCCGTGAGTAGCGAAAGGCAACCGAGATTGGACCCCAGGCATATGCCCTTGATTGAGCATGGCCCCGGTTCCTTAGTGTAACCAGCCCGTCGAGTTCTAGCCCGTCAAGCTCCATCTGCCTAGGGACCTCCCCTCACCCGCTTTTCTTGACTCCACTCTGCGTATGCTTAATCTTTACAGATAAAAACTGTCCTGGAGCCTTTGCGATTGTTCTGAGTTTGCATCTCCATTGTCACCTCTTCCTCACCTCTCCCCTCAGTCTTGCCGCTTTGTGTTTGGCAGGATAGCAGTTACCAATCACCCTCAGAGGTGTTGTCCCCCCCATCGCGGTATCACCGTCCTCCCCAGAGAAACGAGAGGCGCGCAACAGCTTCCTTGTGTCCGCCATCACCAGTAGGCACCGTTGCCCGTCATGTCTGCAACGACGACGAGCGCGGCGGCGGCCGCTACCAGCGCGCATCCCCAAGGTGGCATTCTCGAAGGCCTCAACCCTATCAAGTACAACGCAAAGGATCCCATTGCCCTCTTCATCGTCCAGGCATGCATCATTGTCGTCTTTTGCCGCATCCTGCACTACCCTCTCTCCAAATTCGGCCAGCCTCGTGTCATTGCGGAGGTCATTGGCGGCATTGTCCTCGGACCGTCCGTCATGATGCGCATCCCCGGCTTCAAGGACAACATTTTCCCCACAGAGTCCATGCCCGTCCTGTCCATCGTCGCCAACCTCGGCCTCCTCCTCTTCCTCTTCTTGGTCGGCCTCGAGGTCGACACCCGCATGTTCAAGAGCAACTGGCGTGTCGCCCTCAGCGTCGGCCTCGCTAGCATGATCATCCCCTTTGGCCTCGGTGTTGCTTGCGCGTGGGGCCTCTACGAGGATTTCCGCTCCGAGAGCAAGATGGAAGACATGTCGTTTGGCACCTACGCCCTGTTCATTGGCACTGCCTTGGCGATCACGGCCTTCCCTGTCCTCTGCCGTATCTTGTCCGAGCTTCGCCTTCTTGGCACCGCTGTGGGTGTGACTGTCCTTGCGGCCGGCATTGGCAACGACGTGACTGGCTGGATCCTCTTGGCGCTAAGCGTGGCCCTGGTCAACAACGCTTCTGGCCTCACTGCCCTATACGTCTTCTTGACCGCCTTTGGTTGGGTGCTCTTCCTCGCCTACGCTGTGAGGCCAGCCTTCCACTGGATTCTGCGCCGAACTGATAGCATTCAAAACGGGCCCTCCCAGACCATTACCGGCTTGACACTGCTTCTCGTCCTGATTTCTTCATGGTTTACTGGTAACGTTCCCCCCCACACCCGAGGTCTGACTCGCGTGTATACACTGTGCTAACTCAAACCACACAATAGCCGCTATCGGAGTCCATGCTATTTTCGGCGCTTTCCTGATCGGCTTGATATGCCCTCACGAGGGTGGCTTTGCCATCAAGCTCACAGAAAAGATTGAAGATTTGGTGACAGCTCTCTTGCTGCCCCTCTACTTTGCGCTGTCCGGTCTCAACACCGACCTTGGCCTGCTCAACGATGGCAAGACGTGGGGCTACGTGATCGCCGTCATCACCTGCGCCTTTGTGGGCAAGATTTCTGGTGCTGCCGTCGCTGCTCGTATGAACCACTGCCTATGGCGCGAGAGCTTCACCATTGGTGTTCTCATGAGTTGCAAGGGTCTGGTCGAACTGATTGTCCTGGTGAGCTTTGTTCTTGTCGTTCCAGCTAATTTTGGCGAGGCACTAACATGATTTTGAACAGAACATTGGCCTTCAAGCCGGCATTCTCTCTGACCGTACTTTTACCATCTTCGTTGTCATGGCATTGGTATGATCCCGAAACATGGAAACATGGCTGCGAAAAACGACACTTGCTAATTATATGCACAGGTTACCACTGTTTCAACTACACCCTTGACACGCATGCTCTATCCCATGTGGTACCGCGAGAAGGTTGACAAGTGGCGCCGCGGCGAGATTGACTGGGATGGCAACGCAATTATTTCTGATGCGCAGGCCTCCGAGAACAGAATGGAGCAGGTTCTTGACAAGGCTCAAACACGCCGCCTCGTTTTGCAGCTCCGTCTTGATGCCCTCGGTGGTCTGTTTAACTTGATTTCGCTTCTCGGAGGTTCCAAGAGCGTGACCGAAGTCGTTGAGCCTACCAAGGAGCAGGAAGAGAATGGCGCCTCCAGCGATCAGCCACCCACTCGCCCGCTCGAGGTTCACGGTGTTCGACTTCTCGAGCTCACAGATCGTACCTCCTCCGTCATGCAGTCTGCCGAAGTTGATGAGTTTGCTAACCGCGACCCCATCTTTTCGGCTTTCCAGACCTTTTCTCGTCTCAACGGCGTCTCCGTCGCTGGCCAAGTCTCGGTTGTACCCACTTCGTTGTACGCTGAGACACTCGCCAAAAGAGCTGAGGAGTCCAAGTCCGACTTCATGCTCATTCCCTGGAGCGCCCACGGAAGCCTTGCTGAAGACAACCTTGGTGTCCCCGTCGAAGCCAGCTCGCCAAACGACAGATTCTACAGCCGAACCTATATCGAATACGTCCAGAGCACCCTTGAGCGTGCCCAATGCACAACTGGTGTTTACATTGGCTGGAACCCCGAGAACTCGAAGGCCGCCGGACGCCCTACCCTTAGCCGAAGCCCGTTCACCGGCCTGTCGGTACACAGCGCTCATGATTCTCCCGTGCTCCACTCCGCCGTCAACATGCGCCAGAAGATCTTCATGCCTTTCATTGGTGGTAAGGACGACAGGGCGGCATTGCTGTTTGTTCTCCAGCTGGCTCACAACTCCAACGTGTCTATTACCGTCGCCCACTTCATCTTTACAGACGATGCCCTCACTCCCGGCAGCGATGAAAAGCAGATTTCTGGTGAGCTGTCGGCGTCCGACCTTGAGCTCTTGAGCACCACCAAGAACAACGCCTCCAAGTACCTTGAGGACCGTGTGACCTTTGTTGATGTTCCGGTTGACATGGTTCGAAACCTGCCAGACAGCGCCATTACTAAGGCTGGTGAGCTTGTGGGCAAGTCTCGCAACAATGTCGGCGATTTGATTGTCGTGGGCCGAACCCACGAATGTCTCGAGGACTTGCTTTCTGCCGATCTCGGACTTGAGCGAGACTTCCAGAAGACTGTGGGTGCCCTGGGTGACAGGTTTGCCCGTGCAGGCATCAAGGCTGGCCTCTTGGTTATCAACGATGAGAAATCGAAATAAGCCTGGCATTGATTACATGAAATCATGTTTTTGGCAACGTGCATTGGACATCCCTGGCGTCTTTTTTGGATTTTGGATTCGGACTATAATGATGATGAGATTTGAGGATATGGATGGATTGGGTATATGTCCTTTCTTACGGATAAAGATTGGAGCGATTCCACGTCGTTTGAGTAGACGGAACATTAGGTGCGATGGTATATAGCGCCGCCTCTTTCACGAGAACCCTACTGGCTACGCCCAGCACGGTTACGAGATACGATTCAATCTGAACTATAATGATGCATTTAAATGGCCAAATGACTTGCTGTTGTGACAGACTGGAGAAAATACTATTGCATGCTCGAGGGTGGGAGTAACTATGCAATGTTTTAGTTGGCTTGTTGATCTCACATTTCAATAAATTGAACCTAGTCGAGCATTGCGAGAAGGCTGATGCGGAAGCTGAGACAAATCACAGAGGTAGCTCCAACGCGATATTAGTCATCTCATTTTGAACAACCAAATGTGCTGGACTTACTTTTGTGTCTGGCCCTGCTTGGACTAGAGCAGTCCCTTGCTTGTAGGGCTGAGGGTCATGGTTGACCTAGGCTAAAATTGCAGTGCACATGCGCTGCACCACATGAATGTGCATGGAACATGGCTACTCTGGAGGGGCTAAAATTGCAGTGAAGGGGGTTTTGTGGAGTAGATACCTCTCTACTGCCTTCGCACATTCAAAGAGATGCCCGTCGTAATAATCTGCATGCCAACATTAGTGCCACATGTGTGTCACATTATCATTGGCAGGACAAGCATATCGTCGGCTCCAATAGGAGTCACGCCTAGCCTGAAGCTAACAAGCAAGGTGAGCTAGAAAATATCACCATTTCAAGGAGAATTAGAACCAGCACGCCTGAAAGCCTGGCTCATGGCTGCATTTTGTACCATGCGATTAATTGCGGTAGAGACGATGATGTTTGGGACTTGGTATAGATATGACTACAGAGGCTGGTACAACATTTATCCAACATGGCTCTAATTGTGATGTATTCTATTTAGTGATGAACTGGGGGTGGAACATCCAGCGTATCTCGCCGCGCTCTACCACGCGATGGCCTGCTCGCTGTGCTTGTGGCGACTCCTTCCATGACCTGAGGTTCCATTTCAGCTTCATCCGAAACTGTGTCGTGTGGTTCCGATATCTGAGACCGGGCACCATGATCGCTGCTGCTACGAGACGCCTCGCTTCGAGCGATGCTGCCCGCGACCGAGCTCGCCCTGTTCTTGCTTGCCTCCCAGCGTTCCTTGCCACGCTTTCTGATTTCGGGAATCAGTATGTTTCGGCCAACCTCGCCGGGCACCTCCGGGTACTGCCGGGCCTTGCCGCGCTTAAAGTTGGACGGCTGAAAGTAGTCTTCGGTCGGGTTCCCGAGCCACTTTCCCATCTTTATGAGTGATTCTGCCACTCTGTGCCGGCTGCCGTGAGGCTTCATCACGCGGCTCGTCTCCGAGGCAAAGGTGCCGCGAGACGAAAGGTGCGATGTCAAGGACGAGTCGCGGCGGCGCCCGGGATGCAGGCTGAGATTGCGGTAATGGCTCAGAGAGCTGTGGCTGCTCATCGAGCGGGTTCTGGATCGTCTGGGCTCTCTCGAACCTCCTGAATTGCGCCGATGAGGACAATTACATTCATGCTCGGGCGCGCTTGGGTTCATTTCTTCCTTGACAGCCTCGACGTCAGCCGCTATCCAGGCGTACAGCGAACCAATCACGGCCATGGCAGTTCCGCAAATCGGCGCCCACTGCCCTACAGATGCTATAGGTTCTGTTTCATACTTCATCTGTCGGCTCCATAGATTGGATTCGCCAAGCGCCAGAACAGTGAGACCAACCCCGCCAAAGACGGGGATGGCGGCAATGGTCCTGTAGTACTCCGTCTTCCCATTAATTCCTTTCATCATGGACTTGGTAGCTGGGTAGCCCTCATGGACGCGCTCGTCCAATTTCTCATTTTGTTTATCGTGGTTGCGCTTCCAGTTGTGCTTGATGACCCTGTTCCACATGGTAACAAGGCACAGGAGGGCGTGGACGCTACATGCAGCAGCAATCAAGGTGGTGGTGCCAAACGTCAACTTGTCCGGCGCGGGAATGATGTAGATATTGTCGGCTGCGCCGCCGCGCATGGGCGAGGCTGGGCTGTGCTTGTCGATGGAGCAGCTGAAGGGAAGGTTGCAGCTGCTCTCATTCCCCCACAGAAAGTCGGAGAAATTTGACGTGACAGGGGCGCCATAGGCCGTGGTTGGACAAGGGATGGTTTTGACTCGATAAAACTCGATCGTCAGACACACGAGTCCTGCACATTCACCAGTTAGACACGGCGCCAAGGCGGAAGAAGAGGCATGTCTCAGTTTACTGACCAACCAGGATCAAGAGAATCCAGATGAAGATGGTGTTTCTCCCGGGAACATTAAAGTATGTCCGCGATATCATGACTGTTACAGGGGCTGCTAATATTCCTATCGAACAAAGCTGGAAGGCCCCGTAAATGTCCATATCGACCGCATCTAGTGATTGTTAGTCGACTTGTCTTTCAAAGTCTTTATTGATGAGTAGTCTCACTCTCAACGTGCAGCGCTGCAAGGACAATGCCATGAACGGCAGCGACGGCGGGGAGCAGCAAGGCGGCGGCCAAGCAGGCATTTACTAGCCACTCGGCCCTTCTTGCCAAGAGGCATGCGGCTATGAGTGCATAATATCTTTGCAGAGGTAACAATTTTAGGGTCAGTTTAAAATGTAATGCTGAGCAAAAGTGGTTCCATGGTGGATACAGTAACATACAGAACTCGTGTTCCAGGACCATATTGGCCAGAAACCGGCCAGGCGCAGACAACACGCAACACATTTTCAGTATCATTTGAGGCTGAAATGGAAGCTAGGTGGTCGAATGTGATATTTGAAGGAGTGAGAGGCAACGACGGCATGTCCACACATGTTTCTCCAGACGGGCAATAAGAGGGGAGGAAGACCAAGGGCGAGACTGAGACACGGGGAGCGAAGAAGAGCGAGCTTTATTGGTAACAGCTGGAGGAAACTGAGTCGTGTGCCTCGTTTCCATTTTCAGGCGAAAGAGACAACCAGAACCCCCCGAGGCCCGTGTCACAGGAAGGATTGAAAAAGCTACCCAGGCATACGTAGCACTACAATGTAGGACATGTCATCTATCGCCCATGCTCCCGGGCACTCTTTCAATTCACAGCTGGCATGGTCCAGGCGCAACAGCTAGGCAAGTTGTGGACAAGGGGGCACGCGGCCTCAAGGACGAACCGATGGAGAGAGATGGGGGCGAGGGATGGAGGCGTGGCTGGCAAATGACGGCATCGGTGGTTGCTCAATCTGACTGCGACAGCCTCAACGACGACGCTTGGGCCGGGCCCGGCCATGGAGACATGAAAAAGGCTGAGAAGCCGGGCAAAGGCGGGGTTGCACCGGGCCTCCACACCGAACTAGTGGAGCTGCGGCTCTTTCCAGGCAGCAGAATTAGGGGCGAGGGGACTGGCAGGTGCGATGGGCCGCTGTCAGCTGGCTCGCCACCTTGGGCAGGTGCGGAGCAGGAGATCCCTTCCAGAAGCACGCCGCATTGGGGCGGTGCTCCTTTTAGGGCGAACATAAGCCTTTGCAGCCCGCGCTCGTCGATGCGGCTACTAGTCGATTGGGCTGAGCGGCCGCGATGAGGCTTCGAGTCTAACTTAAATACAGGGCAGGGCGGGCTTCGATTGTCGCTGCCGCATGGAGAGTCCTAATCCCGCTGTCTTTTGCTCTTCTCGATCCCTGCTGCCAAAAGTTGCATTGCGCTTTGAGGGGGCGAGTCATTTGGAAACCCGTCAGCTGCCTGCCTGCGAGAACCATTGATGATTGTCGGCTGCAGCAGCTAGTGCGAGCGGGGTTTGGTTTGCAGGGAACTTCTCTCGCCAATAGAAGTCGCAACAAGACTTGCCGGCCCTAACGTCATCATTTTTTTCTCGCTTGTGCAACGTCAAAAATAGACAGCGAGCCCCCATGTTATAGCTTATTTCTACAATTGTTGAGGACTGCGACACAAGAGAGAAAAAGAAAAATGGCCAATTCAGGGGACATTTCGGATTGGAGATCCATCGTGACACTCATCCTCTTCGTCGTCACAAGTGAGTTTGCCCACCCCACGCGCCTGTGCGGGTTTAATTGATGGACATTGCGGCTGATTTTGCCTGGGGGAAACCCACAAAGACGTCATTGTCCTATTTCCGTTTCATATCCCGGTCTACGTCCCTCGCGTAGTGTCGAATGCCGTCCTGGACCTGTTGGCCGCGCTGCGGGTGATTGCGAAGCGGAAAGTTGACGCCCAACATGGCCAGGGAAAGTCTAACGAAGACACTGGGTCTTTTGTGAGACTTCGGTTTCCCATGAACTTTATCACTGCGCCTCTGATTTCCGACCTGTTTCTGCTCGCCATCAAGGCCATCGGTAGGCAGGAGGTCCACGATGGCACAATTGGGGCAAACAACATCTCCCCCATAGACGTAATGGTCTTCTTCATCACCCTTGCCTACATTGCCATCTCAATTGACGCATCCGGTTTGATCAGATGGCTCGCCTTCAAGGTGCTCCAGTGGGGCGGCAAGGTTGGCCATAGGCTGTTCTTCTACCTGTACGCATTCTTCTTTGCGCTGGGAAGCTTCATCGGCAACGACCCAATTATCCTGTCGGGCACTGCTTTCCTCGCCTACATGACGCGGGTTTCAAAGAATATTGACCACCCGAAAGCTTGGATTTACAGTCAGTTTGCCGTGGCCAACATCGCATCGGCCATCTTGGTGTCGTCTAACCCAACTAATTTGGTACTTGCTGGTGCCTTTGAGATCAAGTTCATCCACTACACCGCCAACATGATAGTTCCGGTTGTCATAACAGCCATAGTTTTGTTTCCGTTTCTCCTATACATTGTGTTTCACGACGAGTCACTCATTCCCTCTTCCATTGAGATGGAGACGCTCTCTGCTGAGGAGCAAGCCAAAACACCCGTCAACCCAAACATTCCCTATGCACGCGGGCCTGTTGATGAAGAAGATGGAAGCGTGAGCGGCGACGATCAGAGGAAACTACTTCCGCTGGAAGAAATCATGAATCCATTCTTGGACAAGGGAGGAGCAGCGTTCGGGGCCGTCATTATGGCTGCGACGCTTATCACTGTGCTGGCACTGAATGCTGCCAGTACAAGCAGCGGAGAGCACCCAGTATTTTGGGTAACGCTCCCAGCTGCCTTTGTCATGTTCTGCTGGGACATTGCGTTTGGCTGGTATAACAGAGCCGAGACGCGCGACATTGCTCGAAAGGGGCGCCAAGAAGTCATGCGGCTTCGAGCTGAGAGAGCAAGGTTGGAAGAGGAAAAGAAGAGGTGTGAAAAGTCGGCTTTAGCAGCCTCGTCGCCAGACCAACAGAGTCCAGTTTCTATGAACGATACAAGCACAGATAGCCATGTGCCTCTGACGAATATTGTTGGAGACGGACCTCATCCCCACCTGCAAAAACCGTCCTTTGCTCTGATTGCCGCAGGAAGTGAAGTGGGACACGCCATTGACATAGGTGAAAGTGGCCAACCGATTGAAATTCTCGAGAAAAGTGACGCAGATGTTTCAACGACCAAAAAGGAAACTCCTGAAACAACGCTGAGTGAGAAGACGACTCGACACAGCCAAGACATTGAAAATGCGACACAGTCTCAGGCTACGCCGCCCACCACGTTGGTGTTGCTCGCAAAGGAGGGGTACATATGGCTACAAGACACCTTCCCCACGGCTGCAGCAGTCATTGCGCATCTGCCATTTGCCCTCGTGCCCTTCGCCTTTGCCATGTTTGTTCTGGTCCAAGCCTTGGTTACAAAAGGCTGGGTGCAGATTTTCGCCAAGGGCTGGGACCACTGGGTCGATAAAACGGGCACACTGGGAAGCATTGCTGGCATGGGCTTTCTTTCCGCCATCCTTTGTAACGTAAGTAAACCTCCAAGCTTGGAGAGACTTTTGAGCTGACGGCAGCCGTAGTTTGCGGGGACCAACATCGGTACCACGATTCTCTTATCTCGTGTTATCCAGGAATGGGAGTCGCTGCATCAGCAGAATGGCACCACCATCAGCGACCGGACATTCTGGGGCACCGTCTACAGCATGGCCCTCGGCGTCAATTACGGGGCCTTCAGCACAGCCTTCAGCGCCTCGCTGGCCGGCCTTCTTTGGCGCGACATCCTTGCCCGCAAGCACATCAAAGTCAAGAGCGTCGAGTTTGCGCGCGTAAACTTTCCCATCATCGCCATCGCCATGACGGTGGGCTGCACGGCCCTGGTTGCGGAGATTTACATTATTAGAGACAATTCACCGTACAACGCATAGACGAATTATGATCTGCATTTGAGGGATCAGTATAGGCGTTCAAGGATAGAGAGGAGGTTCGTTTTTTACTAATATATATGATAGAGTTGGAATAGTTGATGTGATATTGAGGTTTAGAAAGCATAAAAGAGCAAACAATGCTACCGATGTGACAAATTGCTGGGGCTGTGGGACGAGTGGACAATATTGAGCCTGCTATAACCGTGTCAGCGATTACAAATTCGAGCTTGATTGGCCTGGCGCTTCACTCATGAGGACCATGGTCTGTGACTTACTCGCCGTTTCCAAAACCATCATAACTCTCGTCGGCCATGTCGAATTGTCCGGCACAAAGAAAATCTGTTCGCCTGCCCAGAATAATAGTTGCGCTATTGAATCCCATCTCCCTCATTTTATTTCTTATAATGGCATTGGAAATTCGCCTTTCAACACGTCCCAGGCAGACAAGATGCCCCCAGGAGATATATGGCATACGAACTGGCCTGTTCGTTCCACCTTGAGATCTCTCCTCAGCGATACCGTGTACGGGTGGTCACGCGCGTAAGCCAGCAGGACCTCTGGCGGGGTGTTTGTGTGGCAGTCGGTGTTTGGGCCGAACTTTTGCTGGAGGGACTCCCAGTACTCCTCCTTGAAGGAGAGGAGGAAGCAATACCCGTTGTCGGGTTCCCGTACCTTTGAGAACGACGAGGGCTATCAGAAGTCGTTTTTTTCTTTTAGCACAGCCGAAGTCTCCGTGTGCTGACATGGTTGTTGGTTGGGTTCAACCTACCTTGCAGGTCAATGTACGTGAGTTTTGGGCAGAATGTTGCGCAGGCTGGAGGGTCACTATGGTGACGCAGGTAATAATGCCCGGCGACATTTGGGGCGCCAGATAGGTGGGCTGGGCTTGTGTGTAAGAGCAGGCGCAGGACCAGTGCGCGCAACCCATGGTGTGCGCCTGGGGGAGGCACAGTTGATGCAACCGTGTGTGAGTGCGCGCGCGCGCGTGGTTGTCTGACAGAGAGTGTATGGGTGAGATTTGAAGAGATACACGGACAAGGCCGAGAAGACAACAAAAAGATGGCGACGAGCTGACGAGTTGGGTATGCATTGCGAGATATCCTATATCCTGGGGGAAGAGTGAGGCTGCCGGAGTCAGCGTAGGGTCGGACGGGAGGGCGAGCTCCGAGGCCGAGTGACTCTTTCCAATTGATTCCAGTCACTCTCATGTTTCACAGCAGACAACCGGGAGCGCGCAATGAGTCGGGGTTGTCCGGCTGCCTGCTCGTAAGCTGCCTGGGGCCCAATCATGAGGTGTTTGTGGTTTGTCCATGCTGACATTGTTTCGTTTTACTTGCTTCTGTCGCCTGCGACCGGTGTGTTACGCCCGGATATGATTCATATTCACAGGCTATGGGCGTCGTTTGCGTTGAGGCTGACGTAGTGGGCGGCGGCTGTCCGAAGCAAAAAACGGGCAGCCACCCGGCTAATCGCAGCGCGCGAGTGACTTGTCTGAACTTGACCCTGCTGGGCTGAAGGCTTTCAACACCGGGGATGCGCGCCTTGATAATACGGAAGAAGAGAAATACAGCGCTCCAGATGAAACGGCCGGTTCGGATGACATGCGGGAACCAGCAGCGCCCGATGCCTCGTAGGTGTGGGTAGCATTGTATCAAAATGCCGAGGAACACGCATCGATGACTAGCTGCTATCGGGTTTAATGGTATAAAATATAGCGGACATGCTTATTTCCCACGAATCATGTGGAATGAGAAATGCGCAGCCTTGCTAGGCTGAGCATGTGCAACCGAACACGACATTGGCAGCATGAGACCCCTACAAGAGACGGTACGCCTTTTGCATTTTTAGACAAAATAAATATAAGTAATAGCTCAATAAGACTATCTATATAAAATCTCTTGGGAATTTTTAAACATATTCTTATTCAGGCATTGCAGTTATTTTCACTGAGATTAATGCTATACAGTAGCCATGGCAAAGAAACAGTTTTGTTCAGCCAGATCCTATGAGCGTGAGAACGAACGACCAACTTCAAAACCATCGCTCTAGCATCACCACTAAAGCCGTCAAAAATTGCATCCTTTCATCTACCCCAAGATTTAATTGTTTTGTCAGCCTAGACAAAAAGATTCACAAGCCCAGGCCTGTTGCCGAACACGACTTGGACGTCCCAATTATAGCCTGCCGCTTGTTCTTTCACTGGAAATAAATGACTCGGGCTCCGCAAACCCATACTCTTTTATTAGTCAATCAATCTGTCAGATCACCCAAATACTCCCGAAAGCAGATGCCCTGGCAGCCAATGGTCACACATCCAAACAGCAATGGGAATTATTTGCTTTTGTTAGTATCCACATGACATGGCAACACGCAAACTGTTGCAGTACCGGAAACCCCGCAAATGCCGCTTCTAACATGTGTCCTTGGGATAAAAAGGAACTCGGATAACCACAGCATCGTAACAGACATGGTGCGAGGACAGACAAGCAGGAGCAAGCCCAGTGGATATCGTGGCGTAGATTCCTGCACATTTACCTGCGCATCCAGAGGCTCGGCAGTTATGCTGAGCTATGATTTGCGGCTAGCTGCATAGCCAATGGCAATGCAGGCTATTAGAAAAGACAGCCGAACTTCTCAGGCTGAAGCTGCATGGCACCAAACCTGGACATTTCACAACATCCAACATCTCCCCCATCCATTCGTCTGCCCTTCCATCACTCCCATCCCCGTTGCACGCTGGTCATCGGAAATCGCCATCGGCACATCTTTTAAGCGCCGCCGCCAGTCCAACCTGGGATAGGATGAACGTCCTGCACTACTGCATCCCAGAGGCCATATGTAGGCTCTGCGGCTTTGACCTCTCCGATGGCCAGTTAGCGTGTGCCGGTGTGTAGCATCCAAATTCCATCCTTGCATAGACTATGCTGACACTCGGCAGTTATTGGCGAGCATGGCATCTCCGAGTTCCCGTTTCGCCGCTTCTCGACCTTTATGGACGAGAGCCTCGGCATCAAAGTTCACATGTGCCTCCGTGGCTCCTGTTTCCGTCGCCACGAGTCGACTATAGCGCTCCACCAAGAGTGCTACCGATATCCGCTTGCTACGGTGACATTTCCACTGCTTGCCATCAACAGCCATGATTTTATACCATCGGCCGCCGAGCTGCAGCCGCGTTCCCAGTATATCAAGGAAGCGTTGGCCTCGAATTTAAGTCATGCGTCGTTCTGGCCTTGTAAGGTTCCCAACGAAATTTGGCTCAATGTCGCCAAGTTTCTTGTCACCGAGGGCGCCATTCACACGTCACAGGCACTAGCTGCTTCGTGTAGCAGAGCTGGTAATATTTCTGTGAAACTCAAACAGCCTATTTACGCTTTATATACCAAAGTATATGGAAAGTATTACGTCAAAAGCTTGTCCAACAGCCCGAATGTAGACGCGGGCGAGGTCGGATGTCTCCTTCTACCAGATCAAGCCCAGCAGGACAGGACCAAAGTGAATTTGCTGATGGCACGGGATCATCTAGGCATTCGTCAAATACTTTTCATTCTATCAGGAAATTGTAAAAACTGGTGCCGTGATCAATCAGTGACCCCAGGTGTGTGGTGGAAGCACATTGCTGGCGAAGAACTTCCCTCAACCATTTCCTTTAAGAGCGATGTATGTATCACACCTCGGCCTGTCGGCTCAAAGCTGACAACAAAACAGGGCCTCAAACTACGAGATATATACAACATACCAAATCCCAGGGGTGAACCAAAGACTTGGCTTAGTTGGCAAGTTCCGGTCTCGCCCAGCCCCCCTGTAACGAGGCTCATGCCTCGTGGGCAAGGGTTCCAATACTCGGGGTTTAGAATGCGAGCATTTGACTGCAATCACCCTGATGTAATTGGGTATGCCGTAGCAACTGACGGTGCCAAGATCCTAGCTGTTATGAGCCACAAAAATGGCGAAACAATCGACACCGGCTTGTACGAGAATGTCGACTCTTACTTCTTCTGGATGTACATGCCTGTTGAACGAGATGAACACCTGGCAGATATTTGTCTGCGAACAGCAGTGACTGTCTATCGACAAGAAATCATTGGACTTATGGTGACACGTCCCCTCCCCTTGTTGTTGTACGTGCTAATATTTTGTTTCAGTTCTCGACGAGCAAAGGACGATCCGTCGTGTTTGGACAATATAGGCACGAAAATACTCACCTTCGACGAATCTTTAAGCTGCCGCAAGCGCCATGCCGCCTCTACTTCAATGAAGTAGACCCATTGGTCAAGGCCGACACTGTTGCTATCGTTGCTTGTGAAGATGAGTCGGTTTCAGCGATGCCCTATCAAGGTGAACTTCCAGGTGTGCCTTTTTCTACAACGACATGTCCAAACGTGGTGGAAAACGATCTGTGGGTATACTCGTCGTGCTCAATGGCGGACATTGCGGAAGTCCATATCTGCGTCAACAATACCGTTTCACATCGACCCATCATAGGCATGCTCTTGCATTACACCGACAACCATCGCGAATGCGTGGGTCAAATCCGCCTGGATTGGCTCAAGAAGCCTCTTTTGCTCAACGAAGAGGACAAACTGTATATTTCCAGGGACAAGACGGACAAAAACTGGGCTTATATATCAGCCGTGGCTACTCAGGCACCCTTAGGTCGGGCAAATGGTTCGTGGCTTGAAGTTAGCCAAGCCATGACTTTGGAGTGGTGGTTTTCATCTTGGCACAGCGTTTTGGACTACGACGGCCACAGATTGGACTGGAATTGACATGGCTTACCGGATTGACTAAATCCAACGAGCTCTTCCAATACAATTGCGCCGCATCTCGGAAAGAATTAATCGGAGCATATAGTTGGCGTCTGAGATTTAATTAATTAGTCAGTATGAGGTGATTGCCAGCAAAATCACGTCTAGCCATCAGTGTAGGGTAGCTAGGCCGAGTCAGTTGAGGAGTTTGGGAATAATGATGAACTGAAGTGGTTGCATACACGAGAACCACTCGGTAGTCCTTGATTTAGATTTTCTATTTTATCTAGGAAGAACAAGAAGAAAAAAAGAAAAATTAGTATTTTTATGATATCCTTGGTTTTTATTTTACACAATTCTCAAGTCGATCTAATTATCACAAACTGACTGAAACTAGGTTACCATTCATCAGCAGCTGTGAAAAAGAACGAGAAGTGGTTTAAATGTTTATGCCTGAACCTTCCCGTCCTTTCTCCGCCTTCTCGACCTAGTGATACTTTGAGGCTTACCCCATCCATCATACTCCAAGTTGGTGCAGGCGTAACCAACGCAACGATTGCGTCCATAATTGCATCCTTTATACGCCACAGGAAGCAGAAGAGGACTTGATTGGGTCAACCTCATCTAATGGGGGTCAAGAGAATGGGAGGTGCTGAACAAGGGCGGGCGCATCTGGGTATTTGTCAATAACCCCCATTCCCTCAGCCGAGTCGTGGGACTATCTATCGCTGCCATGGCACTTTCACGAAGAAGAGTTATAGGACACATTCGCACCATCTAGGGTTGCGCAAGGGCAGCGAGGGCCGAGTCACCCAGTGCATATTCATTTCTGGCGCGAGACCAGAAAGCCAGCGACCGGGGCAAGCAGTGGTTGACGGTTACACGACCCGTGGGCAACCACATGGTGCACACACGCGGTCCATTCAGGGTTCAATGCCAAGAAGATGCGAAGCGCTTCAATATTCTTGTTCAGGATTTAATCCCGACAGACCGGAAGAATCCGAATTCTCAGCGCGCTTTGCATTCTGCCGATAAAAAGGAACATTTGCTGACCACCACATCCCCCACACGCCTAACACTTCCGCTCACACCAGTTTCCTCAAGCGGCCCCCCTCCACCCCCGTATTTTTTCTTTCATAACTCTCTGCCATGCTGCAACCCCTTCGCCATGGCTTATGCTTAAGTGAGCCCGCGGCGCAGCCACTTGAGCCTCACGTCTTTTTCCCTGTCGGCTGTGGCGGTTATACGGGATCGGCCATTTGTTGCACCAAATACAACCTTGTGACCTTACTCAGCAATGGGATCTGACCAAACTAACCAGGCAAGTTTGACTCGGAAACACGGTTGGTTGTTTCCATTTTTCTTTTCATTGATTATCAATCGTCGCGACTTGCTGGGCCGTCATGTCGTTTCTTTAGGCGGGCAACTCGGATCCGAGCGTAAGCCTCCTCTCCCAAGCGGGCAGGTCGCTGGTCAAGCTTGGATTCCGGCTTGCCCTCTGCAGGACACGTATAACTTGGGCTTGCAACAAAATTCAAGCCTCGCTGCCAGCGCTACGGTCAAAGAGGCACTCGTCCGAGCCTAGATCTGCAACCAAGGCGCGTCGGGATCTCTCGTAATCGCCTGTTCGGAAATTAGTCGACGGACGTAAAAGCCAGACTGACGCTTTGTCTTGGCCCCGTCGTATAAGCTATTTCGCCAGCGCAGTAGCGCATGGTTGTTTTGCTCTCTGCTCGGGTTTTTTTTGTGGCCCTAATCCGCTTTCCGGTTTGCTCCCCTAGCGACTTGATTCCGAAACCGAACAGGTCCCCCTCCTCCCATCAGGTGGTTTGACAAAAGGCCCCGCTACTGAGAGAGGGGCAAAACCCTGGCATAGAAGGGAACCAACCCGCGAATGAATGGGGGGAAATCAACCATGGAAGTTCCTGATGTGTGTGTCGTGTGGACTAAATATGGACCAATCTCGTTTTGGTCTTGGAGCAATTCCCAATGAATTGGTTGGTGGGTGGAGCTCGGTGCGGTTTCTGACACGAATAAGCTTATCTCGTACACTATTGAGAAGGGCATATCGTGCCAGGATCTTTTGTAGACCACTTTACGTATTGTTATCTGGCATTTCCGTGTCGTGAACCAGGTAGCCGTAGTTCAACTTGGCAAACACCGAGTTGACCCAGTTTTACAGCATCTTCTTGCGTGATTTTTTTTTTTATGTTTGGGCCGAATTTATTTAGATTCGATAGACTGGGCGGCAGTTGATGGATGGCTTTTGGGTTATCGGCCACCTCCGTTCCGGTGCGGGCTCTTCCGTGTGGTTCTGCTTGGATTGATGATTGCTGTATTGTACCAAAAAAATCTATTCATCATGTTTAAAAAAAAAAAAAACACTTGCCATATTTTGCATGGACTGCCCGGTGAATTAGGGCTCCGGAAGCAAAAGACGAGTCGACAGAAGCAGTTTCAACTCTGTTGGTACGAAAAGTAAAGACTTGGCGTTGCGCTAGACAAAGGGCCCGGGGACCTTTGAGCAGGCCCTCACAGGGGAGGGGGCCAGAAGATCGTTGCTCCATTGGGGCCTCCAAAAGTTCCCCTGCCAGCTTTTTTTTCCCTGTGCGCGCTGCGAGTGGCATTGATGGAGTGCGACGAGCGCTAAATCCTGAGGGGCGGAAGGGCCAGTGAGGTGGCAGCGGGCACCGGTGGACTGGCGCACATGCGACCGGCACGAGAGCGATGCGGCATGGGATTGTGAATATTTACGGGGGAGATGCGTAGCCGAGGATCGATTGCCACAGATTGAGAGCGTGCTTGTTCCTTTTTGTTCGCGCATCGGGCTTTCCCCGCAGACCCCATGGGGCAGCGAATCTATTAGTCACGGTTTCTGGAGTGCATCTCGCGGGTTGACATGTCATGGCTTCTCCCGCCCAAACAATGGATGTAGAGTGAGTAGTGAGTGCTGCTTTTCGCTTTTTCGGCGTAGAGAACTGGGTTTGCGATGGTCTGCGTTCTAGAAGGGGACCGGGCTTAATTTCCGAGGCTTTTGGCTTGGCCGCGTGCTTGGCTGTGGGGGAGGGAGGTGCTGTGGTGAACACCCGACCGGTACCCGAGAATAGCGTCGATGATCCGTCCATTAGCAGTGAACCAGCCACGATAAAGTCACGCCAGTGTTGTCAGGGTGCTAAGGAGGGTTGAGCTGATGTCTGATGCGACCGTTGATGCCGAGGGCGTAAGCAGCGCTCTGCGTTATCTCTGTTTGCCCCTCAGGGGCCAATATTTCGCCTCTTTTCTTCCCTCGCTCGGTAGCCGTCTCACCACGGCAGCAACATGCTCGAGCATCCTGAGAGTGGCCGACTACAGCATCCACAGCACCGGATGTAGGTTGGCGTGCGCCTTGCCAAGCCACAAGAAAATGGTCGGAGAATGATTTTGCGTAGTTCGCATTTTTTCGGCTGTGGCCGCCGAAGCAGAGACTTCCCATGCCTGGTTTAGGAAGGTTACTGGTTACATCCGGGCGGGTTAACCTGACGATGAATTGACGAGGGAGCGATGGCGTGCTGGTAGATCACGTAACAAATTGAAGGACACGAGCCAACGTAACTCGAGAGGTGAAATTTTTCTTTATTTTTGCGCCGAACGCCGTAGTCGTCATTTTTTGACATTCTTGTGCAATTGTTATGTGTCAAGCCAAATTTCAGCGGCATGGGAACGCATGGAGCCAACTGAGTGAGGATGCGACAATGGCATTGTGGCCTGTCTTTTTTTTTTCTTGCTTCGGCCATTTTCACAAGGCAAATTGTAACATGACAATGGTCCTGCCACTTAGAGAGGGTGGCACCTTTGAGAATCTTGGCATCATAGTATGTGGTGCCGTCATGCAGGGGGGGTGTTAAGCCTCCCGCGCGGTGCCATCGCCAAGATATGGCCCCCCGGGGTGATCATGGGTAAGGCGTTGCAACTGGCCGAAGGGTGCAAGCCACAAAAAAGAAGAAAAGAGAATACTTGTTTTTGCATTCCAACCCTGCGTGATTCGCAGTATTCCCGAGCTCTCGCCCTGCTGATATCATGGTGCAGGATATGCTACCTGGGGCGAGAGGTGGTGCCGTGTAAGTCGTGCCATGAGGGAGCTGCTTCATTCCAATCCCTGATTTTTCGGCAACAGCTGGCCTGTCTAGCGCCATTGTTGCCCGCGCCCAGCGGCCGCCATGCACACAGAAGGCAAGAAAGCCTGCTGCTGCTGGGTGGTGTGAATGCTGAATGGACCAGCGGTGCAGCCACAGACGTTGGCCGAGAAAAAAATGGGTGAGATCGCCACGCCACTTGGGAGGGAGCTTCGATTGCCGGACTGCGCGACTCTCCTCTAGCTCACGTCGGAGAGCCAATCACGGGATGGGGGTTGTCAATTTCGGAGCCGAAGCTGTGGCGGGCATGACACCACCTAGCGCTTTGGTTGGCTTTGTTACATCTGCATTCAGCTCCCTCTGGTAGCGAAACTGGTTTCGGCCGGAGAGAGGGTGGTGGTCTGTGTTGCTGTGCCTCGGCATCTGGGACTGATGAGAAGCAAGGAAAGAACCCACCGACGGGGACAAATTGAATGTCTCAGCAAAGGGGCAGTTGAATTACGACAGCGTCCAATTTTAGGGGAGGGAATTGCAGGTAATTAGGCGCATCGTAAAGTGGTCACATCGTGCGCGTTCCAGATCAGACGCATCAGTCACTGGGATGACCCTCGCTTGACGCGCCTGCCTTTGTTATCTCTTGCTTTGATAGACCTGTGCCGCAACGGCCTTGGAAAGAAAAAATGGTTCCAGAAGAGGAAGAAACCGATGTTGGGCATAACCAGGTAGCCAAAAAAAAAAAAAAAAAGCGATCGGGACTCGCCGTTTCTCCTTTTTTCCCCTTTCTCACTTCTTTTCTGACTCTGCACACCCTCATGCTGCAATAGAAACGTCTTCCCGCTTGTTCGGTCGCATCGATCTGCGAAGTGCAACCACACTCAGCACAGGCGACTGTTGGGCTTATCGCCAAAGCCCTGGGCAAGCTGCGCAATGGCGATCCTTCCAAGGCCAAATAAGAACCATAGATGCATTGTTAAAACGGCAGCATGGGTTTGGCACCTTCCGTTCCGAGGCTAACGCATCCGACCAAATAGGCCCGAAGGCCATGGGGGACCCACCAAACGCGCACCCTGGAGACGCTGGGGCGATGGAACCTGGCACCTCTTTCCCGGCCGGTTGGGTTCTTGCCTTGGAGGATTCCCCCGCGGGTGAGCTTCCCCAATTTGTGCGTGGCGGTCCCCCGGGGGAGTGCCAAGCTGGGTCAAGCGCCCATCGGCAGAGCGAGGGCGCTATCAATTGAGGTGCCGGGACTTTTGTCGCAGCGCAGCAACGTCCGTCCTCTTTTCCGACTCGTCTCGTTTAGTTTTCTCTCTTGCACCAAGCCAAGCCCTGGACCTGCCCGATAAGGGCACATGGACCAATCCCTTTTGTCGTCCTGTTGGTCCTGCACAGACGCAGTCGAGCCATGCATCCTTGGCCTGCGAGGCCAAGTGAGGTGAGGTGCGAAGCAACCTTGGATGGCGGATATCGGATGGTTGCGTCGCTTCTGGGGTGGCAACTCGCAAACGGGGATCCCGCGTGGTTCGTGGATACCTGCGGTAGAAGGGAAGCCTGCAACACGCTGTGCTATCGTCCGCGTCGCCAGATGGATATGGATATGTATAAGATCTACCGCTTCCGTCGTCCCCTCTTCCCTGTTCCGTGTCTCTGATTCCTCCCTCCCATCCCTCTTACAGGTCTCGTTCCTCCAAGGCCTTCTCTTTTTCTCCCTCTCCTCCCCTCTGCTTTCACCACTTGCCCCCCGTTTGCGGGCTTGGAACAAGCAGAAACAGAGACAGAATTGCTGCCCACCATGGCCACCACCGACAACGACGCCATTGCCCAAGCCGGGCTTGAGGACAGTGGCCTCGCCCGGGGCTCCATCGAGAAGGGCGCCCATCTCGATGTCCGCTCGACCAGCTCCGACTCATCTGACGACACACCCACAGAGGAGGACCTGCGCACCCTGCGCCGTGTGTCGGGTACCATCAAGTGGAGCATGTACACCATCGCCTTTGTCGAGCTGTGCGAGCGTTTCTCCTACTACGGATCTTCCGTTCTTTACACCAACTTTGTCAACAAGCCTCTCCCCGATGGCTCGACGACCGGTGCTCCCACTGACCCCTCGGCTTCCAATGCCCAGGCTGGTGCCCTTGGAATGGGTACTCAAGCCGCCCAGGGCATCTCCCTGTTTAACCAGTTCTTCGCTTATGTGATGCCTCTTGTTGGGTAAGTTGCGCCTCCAATTGGCTCATATCCAGAGCCAAATCTTATTACTAGCATTTTTTTTTTTAATGTCCTTGAACATCTGATTCTAACATTGACCCTAGTGCCTGGATTGCTGATGCTCGCCTTGGTCGTTTCTGGACTCTTCACATCGCCATCGGTATCTCCACCATTGCCCACGTTATCCTCGTTGCCGCCTCAGCCCCCAATGTCATTGTCAAGCCCGACTCTTCTTTTGCCGCCTTCATCATTGGTCTCCTGTGCCTGTGCGTTGGTACTGGTTTCTTCAAGGCCAACGTCTCGCCCCTGCTTGCTGAACAGAACGAGGATGTGCGCATGCGTGTCGAGGTTCGCAACGGCGAGCGCGTCATTGTCGACCCTGCCGTGACAAACACTCGAGTCTTCCTTTACTTCTACTTCTGTATCAATCTCGGCTCTCTGACGGGCCAGATTGGCATGGTCTACATTGAGAAGTACGTCGGCTTCTGGCTCGCTTTCTTGATCCCCACCGTCCTCTTCCTCATCGCACCCATCATCCTCGCCATCAACAAGAAGCACTACAAGCTGTCTCCCCCCACCGGTTCCGTCCTCTCCAAGTTCATGCGCATGTTCATGTACGTCCAGAAGCGCTGCAAGCCCTTCAAGCTCAACTGGGACCTGGCCAAGCCTTCCAACGTTCCCGTCGAGGAGCGCCCCTTCTGGATGACATACGACGACGCCTGGGTCGACGAAGTCCGCCGAGGTCTCTTGGCCTGCAAGGTCTTCCTCTTCCTCCCCGTCTTCTTCCTCGCCTACAACCAGATGACAGGTAACCTCACCACCCAGGCCTCCACCATGGAGCTGCACGGCACTCCCAACGACGTCATCCAGAACCTCAACCCCATCTCTATTGTCGTCATGGTGCCCCTCATCGACCACCTTCTCTACCCCGGTCTCCGCAAGATTGGCTTTGCCTTTACCCCCATCAAGCGTATGTTTACTGGCTTCATCATCGCTGCTCTGTCCATGGTTGCCTCGGCCGTCATGCAACACTACATCTACATGAAGAGCCCCTGCGGCGACCACGCCAACGGCGAAGACTGCGACCCGGCTCCCATCAATGTTTGGGCCCAGTCTCTGCCCTACATCCTGATCGGTCTCGCCGAGATTCTCACCAACGTCACCTCGCTCGAGTACGCCTACTACAAGGCCCCTGAGAACATGAAGTCGCTCGTCATGAGTGTGAACCTCTTCATGAGCGCCATCTCGGCCGCCATCGGCCAGGCCTTCACCCCTCTCTCCGAAGACCCTCTGCTGGTCTGGAACTACACCGTGGTTGCCTGCATTTCCTTCGTCGGCGGTGTCGCCTTTTGGTTCTGCTTCAACCACCTCGACTCTGAGGAGGACAAGTGGAACATGCTTCAGAAGTCCGAGTTCAAGGGCGCAAACCAGCCTACCGCGCTCGAGAACAAGCTTGCTGCCGATGATGGTGCCGAGAAGGCTTGAGATGAGTTTAGGATGAAACAAAAAGAAATACCCCAGTATATTGATGTAGATACCACAAGTTAATAGCGAATTATTCATGATTCTGCCTGATTGTTCCTCCCACCCCGCCCATGAAGTGCATGCATGCAAAACTGTACAAAAATTATGACACTAACCCACGGCCATCATCATTATCATCATGCTCGTCTAAGTCTTTTCACGTTTCATCAACTTGAGAGGATTCTTGGCTCTAAATTTCAACCACGTCGCAGCATACACCACAGCATAGTTGAAGACAATAAAGGCGCAGAAGATGCCAAAGTCGCGCCAGATATTTTTGTAGTAGACGCTGAAGCCGGCGCCAAACTCATCTCCAGTGGCATACTGGCAAAACTCGCACACCCCCTGGGCACCCGTCTGCACGTAACCCCCGGCCTGCTCAATGTACGACGCGGCGTAGTCCTCGCAGGTCTGGTTCTGAGGCGCCTCGAAGCGGGCCAGCTCGCCGTCGGCACAGCGCACGGGCTGGTCGTGAATAACAGCGGCAAGCATGCCCTCGACCAGGTAGTGAAAGGGGGTGAGCCAGTACATCCACCTGCGCCAAAAGGTCGGGAGGGCCTCGGGGGGAACAACGACGCCGCAGAAGCTGACGACGAAGAGGAAGAAGATGGGGACGAGGAGCGAGGCCAGCAGCTCGTTGGGCGAGAAGGCGGCAATGGCCTGGCCGAAGCTGACGTAGTACAGCTCGAACAGGACGATGAGCAGAAACACGAAGCCCGAGGTGAAGCCCGAGGCGCGGTAGCCAAACACGCCCCACCACCAGCAGTTGTAGTAGATGGCGCCGGCGACGACGGCGTAGGGCAGCTCGGCGGCGATGGCGGCCGTGGTCCAGGCCGACCAGCTGTATATCTTGGCCTTGCTCTCGCGCCACTGGAAGATCTGGCGCGAGTTGAGGAAGACGGGCTGCAGCTGCTGGATCAGCGGCGGGCTGATGGTCAGCGTCATGAAGATGGAGAAGAGCCGGTTCTGGTAGTCGACGCTCGCGAAGCCCACCTTGTAGAAGGTGAAGCAGTTGAACAGGCCCGTGAGCACGTGCAGCATCATCTTGCCGACGACGTAGTCGGGCGAGCGCCAGTACGACACAAAGGACCGCCGGAGCACGGCCGAGACCTGGGCCGAGAGCGGCATGGCGTACTCGCGGTCGTCCCGCAGCGTCTTGGACGGCTCCAGGCCGCGGCGCTTGGTGGTCATGTCGTGGATCTCGCGGGCGCGCCTCTCCCGCTCCGGCGACCGCTCCCACGTGTCGCCCCAGTCCTGCCCCGCGTAGTTGGGGTCGCCGGCCCCGATGGCGTCCAGCATGTACTCGGCCGGGTTCGCGGCCGGGCCGCACCTGTCGGCCCCGTTGGACTCGAAGTACCGGATCAGCGCCTGGCTGTCGGTCCCCAGCGGGCCGTGGTAGACGACGCGGCCGCCCGACTTGAGCAGCAGCAGCTCGTCAAAGTGCTCAAACAGCACGGCCGACGGCTGGTGGATGGTGCACAGCACCGCCTGGCCCGCGTCGGCGAGCTTGCGCAGGAACCGCACAATGTTGAAGGCGGCGCCCGAGTCCAAGCCCGACGTCGGCTCGTCCAGGAACATGAGCAGCTCCGGCTTGGACGCCAGCTCGACGCCGATCGTGAGCCGCTTGCGCTGCTCCTGGTTGAGACCCTCGCCAACCCTGCCGATGATGGCCCCCGCAATCGCCCGCATCTCGAGCAGGTCGATGATGGTTTCGCAGTAGTCCATCTTCTCCCTGACCGGCACTTCCCTGGGCTGCCGGAGCAGGGCGGAGAACTGGAGGGCCTCGCGCACTGTCGCTGTTGGCTCGTGGATGTCCATTTGCTCCGCGAACCCTGTGGCGCGCTGGAACGACTTGGGCAGCGGGCGGCCGTCCACGAGAAAGTCGCCCGTGATGGTGCCAAAGCTGAGGCGCTGGGCCAGGGCGTTTAGGAGAGTCGTTTTGCCGGCGCCTGAAGGGGGAAAAGTTTGGGTTAGTAGATGTTGGGGAAACCAAATCAAATCAAACGTACCAGAAGCGCCCATGAGAGCAGTCAGTTTCCCGGGTCTAACGTATCCTTGGATATTCTGCAGCAGCTTCCTTTCTCCGTGTTCATATGGAATGGTGTAATTCACGTCCCGGAACGTGAATACCGTCTCGTTCTTGGCTACTTGCTTGGTAACGCCCCCTTCCTCTTGTTGTTTCTCATTGTCAATGCCTTCTGTGCTGTCCGTCGGCCAAGTTGAACCGGACTCTTCATCCTGTTTGGTTTCCTTCGTGCGTCCACCAGTGGAAATGGCATTCTCCACCGTCTTGGGAACCTGGCCCCGTTTAAAAACGGTGATGGCACCGCCGCCCTGGTTGGGCTTCATCAACTCCATTCCCAGCGCGGTCAAGAAGACAAAGGCCAGGAAAAAGGCCCAGAGGAAGCCAAAGTTTCGCCACATGTGAGCCCTAGTGTAAGTAAAGGAGGCCTTGATGTAAGACGCACCGCTGACGGTCGATTGGCCCAGCTCGGATCCAGCCAGTGTGCAGCCCTGGTAATCTGACGACACGCCGGGACCCGATGGGACGAGATAGGGCGGGACGCATTGCAAATCGAGGGCGTAAAACTCGTTGGCCATGAGGCATTCGAATCCGTACTGAATCCAGTTGATCCACCGCAGCCAGCCAAACCAGGGGGGCATGGAGTCTGGCGGGATGAGGTAGCCCGTGTAGACGACGAGGATCTGAATGGCAACGCCCGTGAAGCGGGTTGCAACGTCGAGCGTCTTGCACCAGGCGGAAATGGCACGGAAGAAGGCATACGTGACCATTGTGACGAGCCACAGGATGAGACAGGAGATGAAGAACTGCGATGCGGTGCGGGCCAGGTTCGCCATGAAGTATATGATGACGTTGAAGAGGACCACCTGGATAAAGACGAGCGGCACGTCGACGACCGTCTGCGCAATGGCAAAGGCCGCGGGGCGATGGAAGGAAAACGACTTGTGCTTGAGCAGGATGGGCTTCGACTCGAAGGCGGCCGTCTGCTCGGCGAGGGCGAGAAGGGCGTTGAAGAGCAGCAGGAAGAACAGGGCGCCTCCGCGGGGGAACGCGCCCTGGGCCGTCTGCGGCAGGTTGTAGAAGAGGCTGCCGACGATGAGGCCCTGGAACAAGAGGCCGCCCCATTTGCCAAAGAGAGAGGCGCGGTCGCCCGTCATGACGAGGAACTGGCGGTGCGTGCACGCCATGACCTGCTTGTGGAAGGGAATCTCGTAGTTCTTCTGCTGCGTGCGCTCCGACTCGTTCTGCCGGCGCTCCTCGGCCTTGCGGCCCAGCTCCGACTCGAACTCGTCCATGTCCTGCAGGTTCTTCCTGTACACGGCGCTGCGGCGGTAGGCGGCGTGGAACTCGTCGGGCGTTCGCGGGATCTTGGTCTCCCACCCCTTGCGGATGCTGCGCTCGTGCTCGTCCGTCACCGACGTCAGGAAGTCGGCCGTGGTCCAGCGCTCGGGACACTCGAAGCCGAGGTCGACAAAGTACCGCTTGGCATCGTCGGCCGGCCCGTAGTAGAGGCACCGGCCCTGGTCCAGGAGGAGCACCTTGTCCACCAGCTCGTACAGCGTCTCGCCCGCCTGGTACAGCGAGACGGCCGTCGACGTGTTGGCCATGTTGGTCATGGCCCGGATCGACTTGACGTACTCGACGGCGGTGCTGGCGTCGAGCCCCTTGCTCGAGTTGTCCCACCCCTGAACCGACGCCCGCGTGATCATGGCCTCGGCGATGCTCACCCGCTTCCTCTCGCCCCCCGACACGCCGCGGATGTACTCGTTGCCCACCTTGGTGCCGAGCGTGTGCTCGATCCAGAACAGCTTGGTGACGACGCGCAGAAACTCTCGGGCGTAGTCGGATCGCGACTCGCCCTCCAGGCGGGACTCCTTTCCGGGTGTCCGCGTTTGCAGAGCGAATTGGAGCGTTCTCTTGACGCTGAGCGTGGCGTAGTGCAGGTCGTCCTCCGGGTTGTAAATGACTTCTCCGCGAAAGTTCTTGGCCATCGTCGCCGCGTCCGTGCCGCCGTACGTGACGTCTCCTTGCACCTCCTCGAATCCCGCCCGCTGGTTGCAGAAGGCCTTGAGAAATGTGCTGCATCCCGCCCCCGGACGCCCGAGGACGAGGAGCATCTCACCCGGTCGCACGCAGCCGTCCATGTCGCTGACGAGGTCTCGCACTGGAGGCTTGGCAATGGCAGCCTTGGGGCCGTGGGTGAAGAGCTTGGCCAGCATGCGAGGAAGCCCGAGGAACAGGTCGCCCACTGTCGGCTGCAGGCTGGCGCCGAGACCAACGCCCCGGACTGTGAGATTGCGAAATATTACACCGCTGTGTCGTGTCTTTTCCGTTTCACTTTGTTCTTGGCGCTTTTGCCCAAAGATGCGCGACATCAGGCGCTCAATCTCCTGCTGCTCTTCCTCCTGGTTGGCATCTAAAGCCCCGGTCGCTGTTGACCGACGTCGAGACAGGGCCTGGAAGAGGTCATTTTCGTTTAGAGGGCTATATGTCCTCTGTAATCCTGAAGTGTGCGATGTCGTCCTCCTGTGAGACGTCGTGGTTGTCATCACATTGTGCGAAGAATGGCTCCCCGAGGAGTACGAGGATGCATCATCTGCCAGAGGCTCCTCTACCTCTTTCTTCAATGCCGAACCTCGCGAACCTCGTCTCGAATTCTTCGAAGACGCGCTATCTCCATCGTTGGAGTACGCGAGGACAATGGACCGTGGTACACTGTCTCTTCTGGCCTCGTCTTGGTCATAGTATGTGACTGTCGCTCCAGCCGGCGCACCATTCTGAGAGTCAAGCCCCCCCGCGTGTGGAGTGTTTTCCAATTCAGCATTCCCCAAATCATCCTCGCTGGCCTTTGCAGTCGTGTCTGACCTGATAGAGACATTGTCGGGCGTAGAGATGGGTGTCTCGGGATACCCTCCCGGTATGTCCCCAGGCTGCGGAGTATTCATCGGGACGTTGTTTTTGGCTGTCCCTGGGGAGTCGGGTCCTTGGATCCGTGTACAAGATTTACAATTTTACAAAGGGGAACGGATTGGCATTGATTGACGTTGCAGCTGAACATGATTGCCTTTTAACCTAGCTGCCGCCACGGGAGACCAGCTTTGCGCGCGTGTATGACGCCACCAAAAACTCGGCCCAGCTGCAGCCCGTTTCCCACGATGCTGGATTCGGACATCGGCCATTGATGAAAGCGCGAGGGCTGCGTGAGCGACCCCCCCAAAATACTTTTCACCATCCGTACCGTCCGAGTCTTATCGGCCTGGTCGAGGTGATCATTGCCTGCGAGCTTACAGCCCTTGTGGGGCGCAGTCGTCATAGACTTCAGATCCGTCCGAGCTACTGTAGTTGGGAGACACATTGGCCGCGATGGTGAGTTTTTTTAGGGCCCAACAAAGACTTTGTTCTAAAGAACAAAGCATCTTCTGTGTCATGTGCGCAACATTCCACGGGTTTGAACTCTGATAACTTTGTTGCGTGAAGCGGGGGTAGGGCATCTTGAACTCGCGTCTCTATTCACTAACGCATATTTATGGCAACTGCTGCCGGCGAAATTAATATGATGCAAAGCAATACTCGCACATAGTTGGACAATGAAAGAGCCTGCTTAATAATTCCAAATAGTAGTTGCATGCGGCGACTCGGGACGAACGGTGTTTTCGTCATCATTTTTCTTTGTTCGGTATCAGCGGATCATTACAGGATTGGACGTGCAATGTCTCTTGGGGGTGGGCTGACGACAGCAGAAATGCCAATGACATTCACCCATTTCTAGGCGGTAAGCAAGCTGCAGCTGTAGTTGTGTCCGCGGACAATGTCAACAGGCCGGGATTTGCAAATGTCCGATCGGCCCGCGATGACGACGATGATCACCGGCCTTAAATCGACTCTCAGAAGCACTCATCGGTGCGCCGGTTGATTGGTTTCGATGGATTGATTACTTGGACGATTGAGACGGATACCGAACGCGCGGGTAAGCTAGACAGAGGTGCCACACCTTGTAAATTTGATGGAATGATGTTTTTATGGTGTAGATGATCTTGGAACTTAATCAAAGGATCAAGGTCTTGCGCCTGTTTGATTTTATTGAAATGTTTGGCATCGTAATGTGCTTAGCTTACGCGGTTTTGTCATGGCTTATTGACTGTTGGAGCAGATTTGCTCAACCATTGTTCATGTATTTTATTTAGTTAGATTGAGTCGACGCTATAAAAGGCACGTAATTTTATATTGGTGATGGATTTTACAATTGATTTTCTTCCTTGCATGAATTTCAGCCTACAAGATGGATCAAATGTTTGAACCAGGCGTGAATCTCAGCTCTCGGGTAGCAGTCACGTGCGTTGTTTGCTGCTTTGACAGCTGCACCTCTAAGCGGGGCAGTTCAGCCAACTCATCCCACCAGCGTCCTCAGGTGTGTGATGACAAAATCTGTCATGGAGATTGGAGTGGACGGATTGACAGCGGTGCTCACAGAACCAAGCAACCAACTTGGAAGAGATCCAAGCTCAGGCATTCAACCGCATTCAGCTGCCGATCCTGAGCAGAACAATCTCCCAGCCGCTCTCTCAGCATCTAAAGTTGTCCCGGGCATAAGATTAGACCTCGGTCGCCCAGAAGAGCTTGAGGATGTTCAAGAACTCGTGAAACTTCTTTACGTTGCTAAAATCCCGACTTGCTTTGTCGGGGTACGCGCGTTGCAATATTTTGGCGCTGGAAGAGTTACCTATGTTAGTTTTCGCTGTGATACCTTGATTCCTCGCACCAAGTCTTGCTAGATAAAAATGTTGACTGGCAGTATAATAGGAGTGGGATGTATGTATCCCAACAGAGCAACTGGAAGATGCGAAGCGACTTTTTGCCGAGCATGACCAATACGAAGCAGCCAAGGCGCCACCACCAGTGCACAATTCCCTTCGCCATCTCAACCCCATTTACAAACTCAAGGATGCCTGTTTTTGGTTTATACTTACTCCATCGAACCAATGCGATATAGATCCGGAAGCGCACGAACTCAGCAAGAATGGCATTCCTTATCCGCGAATGCCCCAGTTCGCTCGCTCTCTACTGCTGCAGGAAAAAAGAACTGATCTAGCTGATTTTGTGGATGGCATGGACTTGGACGAGGAGTGGGGCAAGGAAAACATCAATTTCGATGATTTGAAGCTGAAGGGTGCTGAGTTTATAAAAGACCAGAATGCGGACCTCTCAGAGAGAGGCAACGGGGCGTTGAATGTGAAACTGAATTACCGGGATGTGTGGGACGAAATTACCAACACCAAGGATAAGCGTATTGAGCCGATGAAACGGGGAAGATACAAAACACGTTGGCGAAGAATAAACAATGACAAGGATCCAAGGGAGAAGGCGTGGTAGGACGACACGCCACGAGGTTTTAAAAAGCATATTCAAAGAGACATTGTGAGGCCATTCTCGACTTTCGAATAGTAAGTCTATCACACTGTGGTGGACACCAACACAGCGGGCATCTTAAGCGCCCATCGCACGTTCTGCTCAAGCAAGGGATCTCGTATGAGCACCTTCTCGATGAAGCAATCCTTCCACTCTTGATGAAAATCATCGGCGGCTTCTCTCACGAGTGATGGGTATACCTCGTCTGTGCAGAGGAATCTCAAATCGTGATAGTCATCATCAGTTTCACGACCATAGTGAGACTTGATTTTGGCCGCCGCGAGTGGCCCGACGGACAGCAGGTTGCAGTGAAAAGGAGGAGTGGTCTGCGTAATGAGAACCCTGTCGACGGCTGAGGCGATATCCTGAGGGATTAGGTGACCCTCGGCTCCCTTTTGTTTAAGATCCAACTGCACGAATTTCTTGTCCGACAGCTTCACAAAAACCCTGGCAACACCAGAACTCCACAGCATCAAGTTTTCCGGAAGGTACATTCTATTGCAGCATTGGGTTAATAAATGAGACGACTATGCGCAGAAATTCCATTCAAGGAAGTATAGCACTGATATTTGAGAAGCTGCTTACCTTGGATCATCGTTGAATCTATTCAGTAGCTCAGCTGTTCTGGGCGGGTTGTCGACAGCAATGTCCACATCAGTACTTGCGCGGCCCGAGCCGCGAAGGAAAAAGTTCATTCCTCCTATAACACCATAGGCAACTTCAACTTCCTCAAGGATCCCGGCTACAATTTGCAGTGCAGCCAGTTGGTCCCGCGGATCTGCTGCCGTAGACATGTCCTCAAGGTCATCAAGGCCCTCAAGTGTGTACCGGGGCATGTTGGGGTCAGAAGAAAGAAAATTTGAAAAATATGCTGTAGATGATTGATGAACAAGCAGAGTGCAGGATAGAAACGAGAATAGGGATGCTCAATAAGTTACCTGCTTCTGCCTGCGGAATCAAGGCGCGCCCGCTGTTATGTACCGACAACCTACAAATGAGGTGGATGCAAACCCGCTCGTGTCCTCTCAGCTTTTGTCTGGATAGGCACAGATCAGTTTAGGCGTCTGACAAGCCTTGTTCCTGGTTGTATACTATAGATGAATACGTGACAACACGATCGCACCATGCATGACGGAGCCAGAGGAAGGAGGGCTGCTGCCTGATTCAATGCATGTTGGTTGCGTTTACTGTGGGCCCATATCCCCCGGCAAACTGCTAAAGGCGAGAAAGAAAAACCCCGGCTCTCACGAGAGCAGCGCCTTTCTGCCGCAGCACAGGGACGTCATCGTGGGAAATCCAAAGGAATAGCAGTATTTGAATATGGCTCAGTGCTGGTAAAATTAGCGCAACTCCCCGATTGGCATTTTGGCAACCGTAATCAGTCAGCATATGAAGGAGGGAATTCTGATACCGGAGCGTAATGTGAGATAGCTGGAGACATGGTTTTGGCTCATAAACAGACAGCAAACATTTCCTGAAATTCACACTCTATGTGCATGTACATTGGTACCAACGCCATCTACCATTGATTCAGCATTTGACATGCCATTCTACATCCTCCCACCCCTTTCTTACTAATATCCTTCCTCCGAGGCCCTCTCCATCCTTCTTGGGCCCGACCGCGCTAATCATTAGCCTCGGAGGCCGCTGCTCTACCTCGCCGAAACCCATCCCCATAGGCTCAATATCAAACCCAAGCAGCATCATGGCAACGAATCCCATTACCTCTGAAAACGCAAAAGTACGGCCTGGGCATAGGTACTTGCCCCCTCCAAACGGAGAGTATGCTGCTTTCCTGTCCCGATCTGCCTTGATCGCCTCGGGCGCTGTTTCCTTTGCAGCTGGATTGGATGTTGGGACAAAGCGATGAGGCACGAACTCTGCCGCATCGCTCCCCCAAATCGATGGCTCCCTTTGCGTCACTCCTGCAGGGAGCTGTACATATGTCCCATTCTTCAGAAGAAATGGTCGGCCATCCGGTCCGTTGAGGAGAACATCGGAGGTGAGCTTTCGGAACCCAACAGTATCGGTTGAGAGACGCAGAGTTTCTCGGTAGCAGCTTGTCAGCAAGGGGTTATTTTTCTCCATCTGGGAAACGTCTATAGAAACTATTCGCCCCCCGGTGTCGGTTTTAGTTATTGTCGCAGCTGCCTCAATCTCAACCCGTAGCTGCGCCACCAGTTGCGGCCTGGCAAGGACATAAAGGAGCATCCAGTACAGTGTTGGCACCACATCAACAGTTGCTACAACAGTGAAGAAGGTATCAAGCTCTCCAAGTTGCTCGCCTGTGAAGCCATGCTCACGAAGGAGATTGGCACGGTGAAGAATGAATTGGGAGGTTGAAGGCTCCTTGATATCTTGCTCTGTGACGTAATATTCTTGCATGACTGTATGAAGGATTGCTCGGGCCCGGTGTGCCTTGGCCATGGTGATGGATGGGAATGGAGTGATCATGAAATCCGCAGCTGCGTTCTCGAACGTCCTAGAGCACATTGTGTCAAATGATGCTCACCAAAAGCAATAAAATTACGTACCATGCCAGTTGGATTAAAGAAGTATCACGGGTAAACGGATCGTTGCGACCATATAGCGCACGGGTTGAAGATATGCTTATGATATATCGAAACCAAAGGTAGAGATTCTGCACTTGGATACCGTTGGAGAGAATTGTCTCTTTGCCTGGATTATCAAGGTCCACAATCGCGATACCGCGGCTGATTGGTGTTATTTTTGAGGCGACCCCGTCAAAGTAAGTTGTGTTGACCTTTTGAAGCAGCTCAGGCGCGAAGCTGGTATGGAAGCCGTGGATAAGCTTAGGGAGGAGCCCGGGATCCGAAATGAGCTTCTCAACCGTATTCGTACTAGCCCCGAACATCTTCTTCACCAAATGAGTACCCGGGAGAATGAATGATGCATCCTTATGCCTTAGTAGTGTTTGCATGAGGTGGGGGTCAAATACGGTGTACACCTTGCCATGTAACATGGGAAGGGTAACAGCGGCTTGTGAGGGATTGGCTTCACTACCATTATAATCAGCAATCAATCCCAAACGAGTGAGTTTAGTTTCTCCCAACGTACTGGATCACTCTATGGTAGTCAGCTTGATGCCAAATCATACCAATTAGATGGCCAACAAGAGGAATCGTCGGCCTGATGAGAGGAGGTTCGCGCGGATCCATCTGCCATGCCAATAGTTGACTGATCAGCTTGGTTGTGCCGACAGCTAAGATGACCACTGCAAATATAATGGCAGTGCTAGATCTATAAACGAGTGGATCTAGTAAAGCCAAATTCTGAGCACCAGCAAGATGATCGTGGATGGTGTTGTTCTCCATGGCTGTTCTTGATGCTGCTTCGTGAGATGATTCAGGAATTTCAAGGTAGGAGAATGTACACTGGTGACTGAGGTGAATTCGGAATTTATAATTGTTCTATGTGTAATCTTGGAGATCATCGGACTTCAAGAACCAGATATTTATACTTTGTTCACTCGGAGGCTTATTCGTGCCACTCGACCGATGTCTTCCTTATATTGTGGAGCCGGCATCCGGTTCGGCACCCGGCTCTCACTAGGATTTACGCCATTCCAAGCTCGTGACTCTACATTCCACCGTCTCGCGGAACCGGGAGCTGACATTGAAAACAATTTAATGCCATGGGCCAGCTATAGGCGGCTGTAGACAGACTAGCAAAGTATGAGGGCCTGGTGATGGAATTATCCGCTGGGTGCCTTGCTGAGACACCAGTCACGAGCCGCAGAAACGGTATTGATCTGCTCAAACACGCATGCCAAGTCATCGATGTTTCAGATTATGCTACTAAACTGTCGATCAACCGGCTGGTGGTCTTTCTATTTCTTCTCAACTGCCTGAAACGTAGCGACTGCCGTGTTTGGCAGTATTCTACCGAACATGCCGCCAGTTGTTGCTCATGGATCAAGGGCCGGGGGAGGCATCTTACACTTTTCCTTCTCCTTCCCCCCCCGACTCTGCCTTTTGCTTGCATACCACGCAGTGTTCTGGGCCCACGTACGTGGTGTCGTCGATGCGCTTGACGTGGCATCGCCTACCCGCCCGAGAGTCTGGGCATGTGACCCTCCTCTCATCTACGCCCACACGCCTCTGGCATTGGGTACAGTCAAGTCGGTAAAAGGTTATGGTGCACATGGTGTCTCGGCGCAAACGATAGTGCTGGTGTCTGACAACTGGTCGACTAGGCTTGAATGGGCTCAATGGACTTTTTTGAAGCTGACTTTAGTTTTCGATGTGTTCCGTTAGTGCTGAGCAGTGCCTCCGTTTGAAAGCGGTGGCTGCCACGGAAATTTAAATAGTTGCTTCAGAGAGTGCAATGATGGCAATTTCAGCCCTGTGAATTCGGATGTTGGTCAAGCGCGCACATCCTGTTGCGATTGCAACCACATGATGGGCAAGTTTGTGCATCACTATCAAGCGAAGAAATTCCCGACATGATTCACAAATAAAGACTATGGAAGGCCGATGTGTAGCACGGGTGATACACTGCTTGCGGTTGGTGATGAAAACAGTTTGATCTGAAACATCCTCGTGCAGGGCAGCAATTAATTATTGGCATTCGGGGCCACAAGCCCAATAACTGCATCATTATTATTGCTCCACTTTGATGGAGTTTACAGGACACAATCGCATTGTTGGCAAACTTTGTGGCCTGTATGTATGAGACAGTCCCACCCTCCTCGGACGTTGTGCCGCCATCAACCATTCAACGTCATTTGCTTCACTGCTGTCTATCAAAGTCTCCGAGAGGTGTTCTCAAAGGACATCAGTTGAACGGATATTTGGAAAATGGAAAATGAAAAAATGACCAAAAAAGAATTTCCAGTTGCCCCCACACAGGATTGAACTATGGACCTTTGCATTACAAGTGCAACGCTCTACCACTGAGCTATAAGGGCAAGCTTCTTAATTGGAGGCTGAGCAGTTCTAATAGAAGTATATGAGCTTAGCACCTTCCCACTTGGATGAGGCGGATTACTGACAGCAAACTCGAACATTGACCCAGTCTTTGGTTTTGACCATCCTGTGCCATAAATAACTAAGGCACTGTTGGAAGCTCTGAAGGGCATGAACGAACCCAAATTCGCAAAAAGAGAAGAAGAAGAAAAAATAATTATATTTCATTCCAGGACACTGCTAAAAATGAGTAACCTTCCTTATACTCCCGCATCTACCTGTCTACCTCATACCGAGCATGACTATTTCCAATACTTGGACCATAAGTAAGGATTCTGGCTTCACAAAAAGGGCCATTAAAGCGCAAAAGTCTAATCTGTACAGGTTTCGTGCCCACCCCCCGTGGCTTGTATTGGTGGGAGGCTGAGACTTGGGGCACCAAGATGAATCAAGCCAGGCATGAATCATTATTGATCGACCTGTCTTGTGTCATGGCGGCGTTTTCTTTGCGAAAAAAAGTCTAATTCTCCAGCGCATGTTCAGTTCGGCAGTTGCCTTGAGCTGAATGTCTCCGCAGTGCTACGATGGTAGTGTGATTGTGGCACATACGTCAGTGCTGTAGCATATCAGAACGCAGGTCTATTTTGGGACACTTCTCTGGCCCTTTCACACTTTTGGGTCTTCTAGTATTTTTCAACCTCGTCTCAGGCAGCCGTCTAAGAGCAGGCAGTGCATGTAGTTTTTGGCTGTCCTTGATGTTGAATAATGCGGGGTCTCCCATGTGGAATAATATCACGCATGCGCATATCGGACAATGACAACGAGATTGCATCCCGGCCAAAGCATGTTGGCTGAAAGCAAACATTGATATTTTCACACTGACACCGGCAAGTGCCGAAGATTGACTACCACAGCGTTGCGGTCGCGCTGAGACGAGACAGCGTGGACACCAGCGCCATCAATGTCGCTTAATCAAGGAGGAAATTTGGTCGCTTCACCACCCGACGGCGCCCAGCAACAGACACTTGGTCCCGCGGCCTGAATGCCTTGTAGCCTAATCAGGCTGTCGGGTCAAGAGGTGCGAGACACGTTGGCCGCCAGCACAGACAGCCACAATCTCCACCACGGCGAACCAGCGGATTGATGCTTGAAGCCTTTTTGGTGTAGGACTTTCTCAAACAGGACTTTGGTCTTTTCTAAACCCGCCATTGGCTTGGCCTCATTCGCTTGATGCCGCCAAAAAATTATGACCATCTTTGGCATCGTGCAATTGCCGCCTGTCAGAAAAAGAAACATGGCATTTCATGGCATGTACACAGGACACGGCGTGTCACTACACAACGCCCGGGATTGCGCCTCAGAGACTGCTAGTCGCAGTAGTTGGCCACAGCCATGGGTGGCCCCCGCTCCAGCCGCTTCAGCTCGACGCCATGGCGCACCAGGTTGCCCAGGATGCCGCTCTCATTGGGGAGCTGGGCAAATGGGTGTGTCTGGGTGAGCTGGGATGGGAATTAAGCCATTCTGGGATTTCCCTCGGCTGGCAACGCAATGAGAGCGGTGAAATTGAAACAGCAATTCCCCATCTGGAGCCACCAAAGGGATTCTCCACTTCGTGGCAAGAGTCCTAAAGAACCATGAAACACAGCCGCAGCCCTACGCCTTACATGCCAAGAGCCGACGTTGTGGATAAGATGGAGATGCTTGGCTTGCGGATGGAGAGTAAAAATATCTTCGCACGTACCGATGCAGACATCAGACGGTCGATCAATCTCCACGGGCCTTCAGCTGGTTTGCCAAACTCTAGTCCCAAAAGAAAAGCAAGGGTCCAAGACAGACCCCGCCTAGTCACCTGTTTGAATGGCTTCAAGATTCATCCATATGTCTTCTCTTATAGTCCCCAGAGCGCCTTGACAGGAAGCCATCCACAAGCCTGCCCTACTGGCTCGTCACCTTAATGCCGCCCGATCCTGAAATCATAAACTGGCGCCCTCACTAGTTTCCAGATACAGCCCGTGGTGGCCTCCATGTGTGGCGGTTTATTGGTGGGAGGCAGAGCTGCAGGAATGTGGCTTCTTTAGCCTAGGCCCAGACTCCAAGAAGGACCCTCCGTCCGCCCAGTCCACGCAGTCACTCTGCTAGTCCCACAGCTTCTCGTCGACCCCAGCAAGGGAGGCCAATGATGGCTTTTCAATATCCTCACAGCCTCGCCTGGCAAGCGCACCGCTAATTTCTTACATAACAAGAGCTGTCCCCCTTCGCAGAGGAACCCTTTCCCTGCGGCCCGCCCGGAGACCGTTTTGTCTAATTCTTCGCCAAGGCCGCCTGTCCGCAATGCATTTCTTGGCCATCGCCAGCGCCCTTGCGGTGCTGGCCACGGGAGCGAGCGCAACACAGTTTGTCCTGCCCGGGCCAAACACGGACGGCGACGACGTGATATACGCTCAAAATTCACAATACAAGGTTGGGCAGACGGTGCCGATCAAGTGGGAGTCAAATTGGACGACGTTCGACCTCTACCTACTACTCGAGTACCCCAGCGAGCTCTCGGTCCAACTTGCGGGTAAGGAAGCTTCGAGACGGTGGCGTTGGAGCCGCAATGGAGATGGATGGGACTGACGAGGAACGCAGGGAACACGACCGCGCAGCACTTCGACTGGGTCGTCGGCCTGGAGAACTATTCAACCAGCATCCCCGATGGCGAAGACTACGTATTCTGGTTCACGCTTGATTCATACAACGACAACCACGACAATGTGGAAAATGACGACTCCCTCTTCTTCAATGTCAGTGCACCTGCCAAGGGTCTTTCCACCGGCGCAATCACCGGGATTGCGGCTGGCTCAACAGCAGGCGGCCTGATCATCATCTTTGGCTTTATTTTCTGGAGGCTATGGCGGGAATTGAAGCGTCTCAGAACCTGGAAAAGCCAAATTGAGCAGCAGCAGCAGTCCATGGCATCGCCGAACCTGTACTACTACTCAGGGGATCAAGGGCAGTCCATGTATCAACCGATCCCGCCATCTGTCATGAAGACGGAAGTGCCCAGCCAACACGAACTGATTTCCCCCCAAACTCCTCACGAGATGTATGTAACCCCTTCATGATGATTGCGACACTGAGTTCAGATATGATGGTGAAGGGCTCGCGGCGCATTGTTGTAATACGGTCATTGGGACTTTCTTGGGAAACGACACGATCGAGGGCATGGGAGTTTGGGCGAAGATGATACTCGGGCAAGCGACTTGGATTATAAAGTAATCATAATGCCAGCGGATTCATGCAAGCCCCTCTTGCTGTACTATGGAACCGACCTACGAGAGTGTATTGCTCTCGATAATACCAATGGCGGCAAGCCATGGTAATTTGGCCATGGGCAGGTGGGAGGGATATTCTGGTGTACAAAGAGACGAACATGGACTGCACCAGCAATGGAATATTATTGCATGGCACAATTTTGGGATTCGTTTTTTTTTTCAAGTCTATTAATGGCTGTATTATTTACAAAAAAAGAAGTCTTGGTCGGATTTTTGAGCTCCTCGCCGTTACTTTGGCCACCTAATTTCCGCCTCTAGCGCCTCGCGCATCGTTAGCATCTTAGCTCTTATTATCCACCTTCACACCACTTTCATGGCCAACCTCATCCTTGTCGCCATCAGTCGACTTATTCTCATCCAGCTTTGCCTCGTTGACGTTTTCGAGATTAACCGTCTTCAGAGCAAACATGACGAAGAGCATCAGCGATAGCGACACCGTTGCGGCAATGGCCAGGAGTCGCTGGGTCTCGCGATAGGATCTGTCGATGGCGGCTCGAACCGGCGTGCCCTTGGCAAACTTCTTGGCGACAACCATGGATTTGTATATTTTCGTGGCATTCTGCTTGGCGTTTTCGGGGAGGTATTCCATGAGCTTGTCCGGGAGCACATTGTTCCAGATGGCACCGCTCACGCTGCCCGACCGTTAGTGTCAAAGTAAATTTCCGCTGAAGCCAACGACTAACCTGGTTCCAACGGCACCGCCCAAATTCATGGCCGCATAATACACACCCGTCACCACTGCAACATCCTCCTTGGCAACCAGTGCTTGGATGGAGACCTGCGCAGCCGTCTGGTAGAAGGATCGGCCAATACCAACCAGCGTCTTGGCCGTGACAAACGAGGCTTCATTCGCGGTTCCCCCGTTCATGTTGACGAAATAAATGAGAAGGCCTTGCCCAAGAACCATGAGCGGCACGCCGATGTAGACAAATATTTGGGTTCGCTTAGTATATTTCATCAGAATTCCAACCAGAACCGAGCCGATCTGAAAGGCCACGCGCAAGGCATTGCTGGCGATTTGGGTTAGACCTTGAAATTACGGGGAGGGGGTCAAGTGGATTTCTTACTCGATTCGGGTAGCATGTCCTGGACTGAATCCTCCAGCCACCTGGAGATAGCTTGGGAAGAAGATGGTGAAGACGGAGTAGTGGAAAAAGTCGAGCATGGACAAGACGCATGCTGCAATGACAGTTCTCTCCTTGATCATGCGGAACGGCATAAATGGAACCTTGGCGAACTTGGCATCCCAGATGAAGAAGATGACGACAATAACAATGCCCATGACCAACATGGCAATGTACGAACCCTTGTCCCAGCGATCGCTGTTCTTGGAACCAGTCAAGGACAATGGAATCAGGGTCAGACCGAGGCCAAGAGTCAAGAGCAGTGCTCCCAGAATATCAAGATCGACCCAAAAGATGGTGACAAGACGCTTGGCTAATCCCTGTGACTGGCTATCGGAAGCCCACCAGCTTTCCCTGTGGAAGCCATTCTTTCGCGCCCGCCTTTGGAGGACATAGAGAGTGACGATAAGTGGAGCGGCGCAGAATGGCAGAATAATGGCCCACATGCCATAGCCCCAGCGCCATGTCGAGTGCGCTAGAACACTATCTCCAACAATGGAGCCGAGATACAAGGTCGGAATTGACGCTACAGATTCGGGGAGCGAGGCCCAAAGACCGCGGTTGATGAGGCTGGTTGTGTCTGCGATAAAGACCTGCTGCATGATGACGTATCCGGTATCGCCAATGGCCTCGAAGATTGCGCCAGCCTATCTAACAATTAATTCCCAAGATTGACCATGTTGAGATGAGGAAAGCTATGTTTTTGCTCTTACAAAATACGTGCCGATATCTTGACAGGCGGCGTAGAGGATTTGCGAAAGCACCAGGAAGCCAATCGAAAAAGTGAGGCCTTCGGCTCGGCCAAACACCTATGCACAAAAATAAGCTTCTTTTTAACCTAGTTGTATGCGTATTCCAACAGCGCCGCTTGCCGCTTACATTGGAAAACTTGGCCATGATGGGGTATGTCACGAGGCCGATGATGGTCGACACGACATTGGCCGTGGTGAGGGCCGAGTGCTTCTCAAACGCACTGGTGGCGTAGGCATCGTACACTTTGGTGGCGTACTTGAGAAACGAGGTTATAAATGTTGTTGCGAACAGGCTAAAAAGGCATGTTAGCGGGCTTGGTGACGCAAAGGCTTTTTGACTTGACTTGCCCAGTAAAGGCGATAATCAGATCCTTGCGAGACCATGATTGTCGTAAGATTTCTGTATTTTCTGGAGCACGAGCGGCATCCGTCTTTGCCTGTTCAACGTCGGCCGAGGTGCGAGGGTTCGAGGCCGCAGGGCTAGCGCTAGCAGATTCAGCAGCTGCCATCATGTATCTGTTGACGCCAACGTTTTTAATAGCCTCGCAAGAATTTACAGCTGCTCTATTGGTATTTCTTCTTATTCCCACGGCTTTCCTGTATCTTATAGTGCATGCATGTCATGTCCCTTGGCTCCAGAGCACGGCGACAATTCCGCACACCCACAGCACGAGACCACCCCCGTCCATGGTCGGCTACGGGCGTCATGCCACCTTGGGCACAAATCCTTGGCTGATCAAAAGTCATCTAATCTTATCAGATCCGCGCACGACCGGTTCGTCTGACGTGGACCCTGCGGGGCGCGAGCTCTTGTCCGCGCCAAGACGCCGTCGGTTTGGCGACAATGCGCATCAGGTGCTGTGGGCTGACTTTGCAACCGGTTCGCCGGGACTAAGGCCTTGGCTGCGTTGAGGAAACCGTGATCGACACGGGATGCCGAGCCATGCTAGCAAAAAGTTCTTCCTCAGCGACTAGCCGACGGCCAAGTTGAGAATGGACTAGAACCGCCGCCGGCTTCCACGGAAGTTTCTAGTGCTAAATACCCATCAGACAGCCCACGTCAACGTCAACATCCCATCTATCCACCCACGCTTCTCCAAACTATCATGGAATCAAATCACCTTCTTTCTCGTCTAGAGTACAACAGAAGGCAGATATCACAATCTCCTAAGAGCCACTTCCACAGCCGAGCTTGAAGAATGCCATGCTCCACACCGACACCGACAACTGATCCTGGGCTCGGATCATGGTTGCCCGATTTGTCACAATGGATCCGTGGCCCCCCACGAGCATATTGCCGAAGCACCAAAATTTTACCAGGCCCGATAAAAGGAACTAGAATGGCGGTTTCTTGATGGCATTTTCATGTGATTTGCATCGAAGTATAGGGCTGAGTTCGGCTGTTGCCAACTTTGGGAATGGCGGGTCATTGATGGCCGCATGGTCTGGCCTAGATTATCCAGTCAAGCATGATGGCCGAGAGACTTCAAAGAGAATTCCCGGAATTATGTTTTACACCTGACTCTCATAGCTGGCACGTTCATTTAGCTCCAAATTCATACTCCTTTCATCAATATCATCACAAGTCGCGTGGTCGTGGCAGCCCTACACCATCAACCCCCACCATCGGTTTCCATTATGCTGCACGCATGCCCAACTAATTATTTGAGCAAATTCGCCGTGACTACAAGACTCTTGGCAACGGCCATAGCTCGGCAATGCAAAAGTCAAGGGACATGGCTCCGTCATTCGGCATGTCACCTGAAACCCTTCCCACTAATGAGCTAGCAAGGGAATCTCGACCCACACCAGGGCCAAAACCCCTCCAACTTGGACACACGTTGGACTTTGAAGACGGTTTAAATGATTGTTTTTTAAATGTATTTCATTCTAGAACAAGATTTATGTCAGTAGAAAGTGTTGGTTGATTAATAAGAAGAATGAGGCAGAGAAACTTCTTCCTTTCATGACGGCGATGCACTTTTTAGTTATTTGGTTACCGAGTGACCAAACTGTGGATCTTTTAGTACGCGGAACCAGAGCGACGGAGATGGGTCCATAGCAGGTTCAATGGGAACGGGGCCATGAATTCCGTAACCGAGCTTGACCAGCACTGGCTTCTCAGACCTGTATGGGTCACTCCACGTGGAAACGTTTGCGCGGCCCGGCGTGCCAAGATATCGGGAGCTACAGTAGAAGATTTGTTCTCAGAACCATATCCAGTAGCTTCTATTATCGTATGAGAGATGCAGCACGGGGTTGTCAGCTGATTCAAGTCGTCCCTAGAATAACAGATAATCAGCAACAAATCATGAATAAATGAGGGATAGATGGTGGCATGAACATGCCTCAAACTTTTTGGTCCTTTCTTTTGCCATGCTTCCCTAGGGCTTCTTTAGACAAACCCCAGACACGCCGGTGCAGGCCCCAGTAATCTTATTAATCAAATCCTTAATCACTACTTGCACCGTCTTACGCGGCCTCTCAAATCATTTGGATATTTAAATTCTAAGCTTAACCACATCTGTCATCACTCAAATTTGGCCGCCAAATTCCAATCTCCGTTGCGGAGACGTCGGTTGAGCTTTCCGAGGGCACGTTTACATGGCCTTTTACATCATCACACATCTACCTCAGGAAGGTGGTGCGGGAGAAAAGAAAAGGCACGGATGATCAATAAATTAACAGTAGAATAAACGGGTTGAGTGTTGAAGGTATTATTGTTTATTGTATTATCAAGTACAAACTTTTTTTCTTTCATCTATTGCTTCGCTCGTCATAAAAAGCAATCCCAGACTCCATGTATATGCTTCCTGGTGAGGTCTTTTTTCAAAACCTCCAACTATGTACAATGCAAATCGCTGGCCCCCTGTATTTACAGATTCTTCGGGGACATTTCACGAATCTTTGCGCCGTAAAACCGGAAGATGACGGGTACCGGCACCAAAAGCAATGTGATAAATCCCAGGATGCTGTTTCCCCAGCCCACGCCAATCTTGTCGTACATGGACAAGCCGGCCAGCGGAAGCATGGCGCCGGCAATGGATCGGAGCACGGTGACGGCGGCCACGACGGATGCAGCGTACCGGATGTATGAATCGAGCAGGTAGATCTGCAGGCACATCTGTGGACTGTTGTTAGCTTGAAACAGACACGTAAATGCGGAATAAAACTTACCATGATGCCCATGAGCCCAAAGCAGAAAAAGGCCACTCCAATCATGGGGACGATCCAGTGCGTATGGGCCTGCGCAGACCAGCCGTACCAAAACATGGATGCGACAATGATGATGCCGCAGGGAAGCGTTAGCCAGACCGGCACGCGATCCTCTGGCACCGAAGCTTCTCCCTTCTCCATCTTCTTCTTGACAATGATATCGGAAATGACGCCAAACGTCATGGTGCCGATCAGCATGCCCACTCCGGTCGGCACGTAAGAGAGACCAATGGTGCCGGTGCTGAAGCCGTACTGCTGGGCAAAGACGAAAGTAAAGGTGCTGAACATGAGGTACAAGGTTCCGTAGACGACGGCAATGTAGAGGGAGATGATGAAGACGGCAGGTTGGGTGAGCAGCATCCTCAGAGGCCGGACAATGGCGTGCTCAAATCTCTTCTTGCTGCTAATCTTCTTTTCGTCCAGGACGGAATACAAGTCTGGGTTGCCCGTCTCCTTCTTTAGTCTTTCGACCTTGACTCGAAGCAGAGCTGGGTGGAATGTTTCGGTGACGAGGAAGTAGCACACAACTGAAATAACACCAGCCTAAGACAAACTACTGTTTAGTATCCGGTTTGATTTGGTGTACATAGCTTTTGCCTGGTGACAACTTACAGCAATGGCAATGACCCAAAACACCCACCTCCAGCCAATGCTCTCCACCATGAATCCGCCAGCGACGGGACCGATGCAAGGTCCCAGCAGCGGGCCCATGGCCCAGACAGCCATGGCCTTTCCTCGCTGCTCGACGGGGAACATGTCGGAAACGGTGCCGCTGCCGTTGGTGATGGGCGTAGAGCCGGCGAGCCCCATGAAGAAGCGGAAGGCGATGATCATGCCCATGTTCTTGCTCAGGGCCGTGGCCACGGTGAAGATGATGAAGAGCACATTGGCAATGTTGAAGCAGGGCGCGCGGCCGTAGATTTCGCTGAGGGGCGCGGCGATGAGAGGGCCAAAGGCGAAGCCGAGCACGTAGATGGACACGACAAAGGTGGCGAGGCTCGTGTTGGTCGACTTGAACTCGGCCATGATGTCGGGCACGCCAGGCGCAAACATGGAAGAACCCTGGAGATCAAGTTAGCGCGCGCGTGCCAAGAGATGCATGCATCTGCTCTGGGGGAAGAGAAACTGACAAGGGGCCTATCGGAAGACGACGTGGTCAGTAAAAGTCGAAAGATGGACTTGAAGGAGGGTTGCAAGGTTTAGAGTTGGACTCACGTCAGCAGGGTCATGAGAGACAGCGCAAGGATGTTGGACCATTTCTTCTTGTCGGACCAGTTCATCGGGTTGTTAGGGTCGTCGGGGCCATCCCACCCGATGGCGTTGGGATCGTCGCTGTTCTGAGCTTTCTCGGCAACAACGTCTTGCTGGGCTGTCGACGTTGGCTGCGCGGCCTCGATATCCTTTTCATCGCTCCTCTCCTTGCTGGGCGTCGAGGGCTTGGAGCTGGCCGTGGTGTTGGACGGCGCCAGTGTGTGCAGGCTCGCTGGACGGGCAGAAGCAGTCACGTCGGAGGTGCTGGCGATGGCGGCCTTCTCAAAGTCCGACATGATGGGCCGGAAAAAAGGGCAGGACTTTCAGGACCAAAAAAAAAGTTTGATTCAGTCGGTTTGATCTGCCCGTGAGTTCGCGCATGGGAACTTTTGGGGGCGCGCGACGGGAATATTTAAACGGCAAACAGTCATGATTCTGGGCAGCGAATGCGCAGCCAATCGGGCGCGACACAGTACGACGGGAAGCACCAGTGCTAAAACCCGGGCAGATCATTAGCCTGATGGACTCGGTGCCGGGCCATCGGGTCTGCTATCATGGGGCGTGGTCACCACTTGGCACCAGATGGCTCCATCTGGCCCAATCTGCTTCATCTCATTCCGGGCGTGACGCCTCTCTATGCAGCCCTCATCCCGGATGTGGCTGGTTCCGCCGCGCGGTTGTGCGTGCTTGTGCATTCTGTGCAGACCGTTTGCTCCATGGCCGTTCCTGATTGGCGTCGGCATGTGGCGTCTCCGCTCTTTGTCGACAGGCTGAACGGCTTTAAACGAGTGAGCGAGCGAGCGAGTCTGCTCCTTGCTGAGCGATAGCGAGACCGAGACCGAGTGCTACACTACCCGAGACCAAGTGCCCGTCGGACTTGTTTTCCATTCGTTCGCTCGCACCTCTGAACTTCTGTTTAACAGTCATCACCTCACGGGTTTCTGTGATCCATTTCTAACTGTGGGGAAATATTTGTGCTAAACCTAAACGTCTACAGTCCAGGCCACTGACGACGGAAATTGCAGTCCGGTGCTGTGCTGTGCTGTGCTGTACTGTGCTATGTGTGCTCTGCTGTGTTGTGCTGTGCTGTGTCGTGTGTGCTACGTGCTCTGCGGAGGTTTCGTATCCCTCGTCTCGCTTGCTCTGCGAAATTGCCATCGGGTGAATAAAAGTGATGAGGGTTTCAGAGTAATTTACAACCCATATCAATAACTGCCCATCATTTCCGACTGAAACATAACGATGAAATATGACATCACTCGTCCTCGACTTGAAAGTATAGGAAAAAAGTCCTGCGTCGGAACCGATACTGTTAGTTTCTTGGCTACCACACAAAGTCTATCGGTACGGCCCGTATCACGACTGTCCCCACTGATGCGACGCCATGAACAAGGAATCCAGGGCCATATGCACATAAAAACGGTACCCTATATAGAGGTAATGCGACAACTATTGCCGTTGTTTTGTTTTCGTCTGTTTCGTGGTGAATAGGGACAACTTGACAGTGGGATACATAATTTGAGGCCTACAGCGTTAGTGATCTCGCGACCCACGATCCACAATCCCACTACACTATTAGTTCTTAGCCAACAAGAAAATTTCTGCCGGATGACCAAACTAATATACTTGTGGCAAAAACCCCTATTTTCCCGCTTTGAGCTGCGGAACCGACATTTTTCTCTCAATTTTGCTTGTTGTTCCGACCGTTATGGCCGAGCGAACATGATCCGAAACCGAACCCCACATTGAGATCGACCCTGCCGTGCATCTAGAAACATCTGCATTCGCCTTGCGCAATGATTAGAACTTTATGAATTGGGACAGGGCCCTGGCCCGAGCTGAGCGTGTACGAGTTTCCTCGTCACCCTTACCCTACATGTGGTCAAGGGAAACATTGTTAAAAGGCTATTGGATCAGACCAATATATTCTTGCAGGGGCCATGAAGACGGCAAAGCGATTTCAGAGGGCCCAAGTACGCTTTTAACAGTACGTATTGCATCTAAATGCGTCTCGCCATCTTGGCTTAGATCGCCACCACCAACATAAGCCCCGTGTATCCTGCTGAGTGAGTTGGCGGTTGTACCGTCATTTCTATACTTGGTGATGTCAAGGCTTCAACATGGACCCCTTGGAAACGAAACCTGCAAATGTAAAGTTGCCAAAATATAAAATAGAAAGCCGACGTCGAAGCCTACTGGGACGACGATTTGTTTGACTTCGTCTTTTGTAGAAACAGGCAAACAACATTCGGGCCTGGCCTGGCCTGATCAACAGGGCGCATGGGCGAGTTTCCATTGACTCGACCTTGCTTCTGGGCTTACAAGCTGATTCTTTTTCCTTTTACCTTTCCCAAACACGCAGCCATGCCAACCCGGCGGATTGGCCGAATTCTAAGACTACGATTTGCAGTACTATTCAGAGGACGGCGGCTTGAAAGATGGCCAGCACAAGACTATGTCAGCACGTGGCTCAGAAAACTTCGCGAGCAGGGCTCAGAACCTTGCCCCAGATCCATGCAGGAGGCATGGGTCAGGAACTCGGGCTTCCAAAGCGTCAGCCACCGCATCTTCAGGACTCCCATTGAGTCGTGAGCAAAGGACGAATGCCTCAAGCAGCTGGGGAAGCTGACCCTCGCCCAAGTGCTGGAAAAGCTCGAAGCCATGCCCCGGAGAATCTTTCTCAGTCTTCTCAGGTGGTCTCCGGACCGGTTTCGAACGCTACTGGATGACGAGCCGAAGAGTGGTCAATTCCACGCCACTCTCACCTTGTAAAATTCCTGTCGATTCATGACTGAAACTCCCGGCCTGGAATGGTTACTACCCTTTTGGCTCTACAACCGTGTAAATTATGGCCAGAAGCTGTGAGAAGACGAGGCGAATAGAAGCGTGTTTTACGCTCTATAGGGTCATCGCGTCGAATGAATGGTTTGGTTTGATGATTGAATGTTTGTAGCAACCCTTTTGAGATATGATTTGGAATGAACGACCAGATTGCAAAAACAAATGCTGTGTATCTTTCTTCAAATATACATCAGATAAAATCGATTCAATATTTACTCATAGAGAGGCCTCGCAGCAAACGATGTGGAGCTGCGCTGTAGCTCATCGCCCATCTCTTCGTATACGAATGTACATGGTAACGCCATTTACATACATCCTATCCATAAATCATGAAACATTTTGCATCAAACTTCCGCCCAGAAAAAACAAAAAAACCAACTTTTACGCAGAACAGGGTCTGATTGACCCCACTGCCATGTAACGGCTGTCACAAAAAGTCTGTGCCCCAGCTTTCAGGAGAAATCTCGGGCCAGTACAATCCCGGGGCTCCGTCCTGGTACATGGAGGCATTGATGAACTGCAAGTCCAGCACGGGCTGCGACAGAAGCTCCTGCAGCGAGGGCTCCGACAAGGCCATTCCCGCCGTGGCCGTGTCGCCCGCCACGCCGCTCTGGCCGACGTCAAAGGAGCCGAGGGAAGACTCCATCAGGCCGGGCGCGGAAAAGGTCATGGAAAAGTCGCCCTTGCGCGCCTGCGCGGCCGCCATCTTGACCTTGGTGGCGTCAATGTGCTGGCAAAACTCCTCGGCCGCAAAGTTGCCCGTTTCCTTGAGCTGCTCCAGGAACGGGACCGACGACTCAAACTGCTCCCTGTCGCTGCGGCTGTCTTTCCAGTCCAGCAGGCTGGACACGGCGAGCACCGTGATTGCGGAGAACAAGTACTGGGTGTAAAAATAGTCAAACGTGGCAAAGGAGCCGTCGATCCAGCATTCCACCAGGAGTCGGCACGAGTGTCGCGCGCATCGTACGCATGCCTCGGCTAGTGTCATGGCAGAGGCGGGCACCTGAGGTTCCGCGCTCAACTTGTTGTCCCATGTGGCGACGTGCGTCCTGAGCACATGTAGCAAAATAGGTCGAGTTGCACTAATCACACACTGTGGATTATGGATTAGCGAGAGGGATAAGATAGTGCTTGAATCGGGGCGCTTTTACCTGATTGAAATAAAGATGGAGCGATAGTGGTTTCGGACTCGGCTCGGTGTTGCTATCCTTGGACTCGATGTGCAGATGGGCCGGTAGCTCCTCAACCCAGCTTCTTAGATCTTTCAATGCTTCTTGAACTCGCTGGGATAGCGTAGTTGGCTGCGGCTTCCTCGTGTAGATGGAGTAACTAATCTGGCCAGCCAAACGGGCAAGGCGGATGCTAGCAATGAGGTAGGTTGAGTCAATGAAATCGTCGTGCCCACCGACCAATACCGGATTGGAAGGGAGTTCCACTTCGATAAACTCGTCCTGGATCGCGACGGGATGACCAAGTCGCGACGCCCACATTCGGTCAAAACTGTATGCCGTCCACCACACTCGATTTCTGTGTTCTCGAACAGCGGGGTCTCTCAATTGGGACTCAGGAACGTTGAGATGCAAACCCATGACCACAGACAGGCGCACAGCTGACCCAGCCAAGGCATACGCAGTGTAGCGTCGGTTCAGGGCCAGTGAGTAAAATGACTAAAAGAAAAACGGTAAGAGGAATGAATTCATGACGAGGTGGAACGTATCTTGCTTACTAGGAGCAGTCGGATTTCAATTGCATCAATTCTAGGTCGTTCACTGACAATACGTAGAATTCGAGTTGCCCTCGCAAAATATGCCATGCCCGGAAAGTTGGTTTCTGCCGCGGCTGTCCTCGTCGAGTACATTTCGCCAATGGCAAACAGTGCAAACAGCTTGCTCTTGAGCAACGAGTCGCTTGACTGCGGATTCTGGATGGTCTGCTCCAGACCCTCAAGAATTTGGCTCTTGCGTACGATATGATAGCATCGGCTGACATACTTGATTGCGACATTCACGAGAAGGCGAGCGCGGGACGGGAAGGGCCATGGGCAGTCAATGTCCGAGAGAGCCAGCAGGCGCTCGTCGGTTGCATAGTTGACTCTGGGTATGTGGTTGTGCTGTGCATCCGATATGGCCTGGCGGAAGCGGGTCGCAAAAGCAACGTCGGACGCCTCTCCAATCAAAACAGGCGTATGGGGGATGTTCATATCAAAGAACCAGGGGCGTTCTTCTAGCGACGGCCCCTGCATGCTGGTCGCAGAGCTCGCATTCTCTGTCGAGCCGCGCGTGGAAGCGGCTGAGACATCTTTCTGCGCCGTCTCGCTGCGAGTCCGGCTGCTGCTTCCTCCTCCTCCGCCTCCTCCATCGCGATTGCGGAGCTTCTGGTTCTCGGCAACCAAGTCATCAATGTATCTGGTCCCACAAATTAATGATAAGATTTCCCTTGGTATTTTCGGCCAAGAAAAACATACTGCTGGCTCACTTTCACAAGCCGGTTCTTGCGGGGATAGGAGCACTCGGTGGGCTTGCCCGCGTGACGGCAATTTTCACATGGGATACCACCGGAGCACTTTACTTTGCGAGAGTGACATCGGCGGCAACTGGAAACGGAAGAGAAAAGTAAGTAAGTAGTGGCTTCTTTTTGGGTAATGCCCTCATTCCAGTCTAATGGAGCGGGGGGAAAGGCCTCTTACGCTGTCGACTTGGTCTTTCGGCCGGGCCTGCGCGGCGCAGACTGAGACACAACTTCGTCCTTGCTTACCTCCGGATCGGATGGAGTGGCCGATCCGCGGCGGCTGGCGCTCGGCGACGTCATGGCCGGCGACATGGTGAAAGCCCGGGCTCGGTGAGGCGAGGACGTGCGGTCAAGAGACAAGTAGCCGGTGTGCGCTGGAATGCAAGATAATACGACTCGAGCAGTGGCCAACCAGCACCGGCAGCGCCATGGGAAATTTGGTCCAGGCGAGAGGTACAAATCCGGCAGCTGGTCTCGTGCCAATTGGTTCGTGTCGTCGTGAGGCGTATTTGCGAGATGTGGTGAAGTTTTTGCCGATTATCCTCGGCCAAATCGGCCCAGACGCCGTGATGACTCAGCACGGATCCCGCCGACGCGGCAAGCAGGGCCAAGGCCGAGCGAATGGCGCTTGGCCCTCGGTGTCTCCCACCACAGCCAGAGTCGGCTTCTCGACAAAGGTGCGACCGGGAATAACCTCTTGGCTCGTTTGATCCGTAACCTTTTGGAGTCACACAGTCGGGGGATCCATCCGACGTCGCAGCAGACCGTGTCTTGGGGTTCCACTTCTCACCGTGATGGCGAACTTGATAACGAAAATTTCGTTCCCCCTGGGGAGCGGTGACTAGACGTGCATGTATATATGTACTTGTTGGGCGGCCGTCTTTAACCGTGGCTGTGTCAGGTGAAGCCGTCTAACATCTTCTTGATTCAAACCTTTCTCCCATTTCCTCCCCATGTAACCGGGGAATTAAAACGATCGTCGACCTCTCTCTTCCTGTCCTGTCCCATCCCCGCATCCAATAATAAACCCTTTCCTCCCCGGACGAACCCCATCATGGGTGCCGAAACAAATACTCAGACATTGGCATCACTCGAGGATCCACTTCCTCCGGTACGAGCCATTGACGACGATGTGGCTGAGATTCCTTCCTGGAGAAAATGGGTCATTCTGTTTGTCGTGTGTTGGATGCCGCTGCCCATGACTTTTTGGAGTACAGCCGTCATGCCTGCGACACAAGAGATTGCGTCCGGTTTCGGCGTGCAGACAACGACAATCAACACTGTCAATGCTGGTGTATTTATTGCCATGGCTCTTTCGGCTCTTATTTGGCTTCCAATTAGCACAATTATTGGTCGTCGAACAACATATCTCGTTGCGAATGTCATCCTGTGCGCTTGCTCCATTGGTGTTGCTCTGTCGCCCAACTTGCCATGCTTTGGGACCCTCTGGATCATTGGAGGCACCACTGGGCCCTTCTTCCTGGTCGCAGGCCAAACAATCCTAGCCGACATTTTTGAACCCGTAAGCTCTTCTATTGTTCGTGTTCGGCACCGTTACTAATGCAATCAGACGGTTCGTGGAACCGCAGTGGGCTTCTTCCTCGGGAGCTGCGTTAGCGCAAACACGATCGGTTAGCCGAAACACCCGCCCCTCCATTGACCGAACCAAACACTGATAATCCAAAGCTCCACTGGTCGGTAGTATCATCGCGACATTTACAAGCTGGAGGGTCATTTTCGGCGTCGAAGCCGGCATGTCCCTGCTGGGCCTGGTCCTTGCCTTCTTCTTCATCCCTCGAGCCAGCGAAATCGCAAACCCCAAGCTGACCGACACTGCTCCACCAATGACCCGCAAAGACATGGTGGCGGCCTTTAACCCAAAGCATGTGTTCATTCAGTTCACATTCCCTCGCATTCTCCTATCTGTAAGTTTTTCCCCCTCACCTTTAAACGCTGAACATGTACTGAATGGACTAGAATATCACCTGCGGCCTGCTTTCATTCAACCAGTACGGTTTGCTCAGTACTGTTCGACGTGTTATCAACCCTCGGTTTAACTTGACGTCGCCGTTAATGAGTGGATTGTTTTATTTGGCACCAGGCGCTGGGTTCTTGATTGGCAGCACTATTGGTGGCAAGCTGTCAGATCTGACCGTGAAGCGGTATATCAAGAAAAGAAATGGTGCTCGACTCCCCGAGGATAGACTCAACAGTAGTCTGCCCTCGATACTATTTGTCCTGCCGCTCGGAACCATGTTATATGGTTGGAGCGTGTAAAACAAGGTGGGGGGCATGGGCCTCCCGATTGTGGCATCCTTTGTCCAAGGAGTGGGCCTGATGTCTTCCTTCAGCGCACTAAACACGTACGCGGCCGGTAAGTGCATCGATTCGCTGAACACCAGGGCCAAGGCTAATTTGATACAGAGGCACGTCCTATGTATAGGACAGCCGTGATTAGTGGTAAATATGTGGTCCAGTATGCTTTCGCAGCAGGAAGTGTTGGCGGGGTTGTGCCCATGATTGATGGTATTGGAGTTGGGTGGGCCTTTACGATAAGTAAGTCAGGACAAAGCTCGCTATCACTTTTAAATGCCGTTGCTAACAGCGTGAATAGCGGCTAGCTCAGCGATCATTGGCGGAGCATTGGTGTTTAGCATTGCTCGATTAAGTAAGAACTGGCGACAGCAATGAAGATGTGGATTTGGATGGAGAAAAAAATAAAACAAGCAAATGAGGAGTCAAGTTTTCAATTTTCGCAAAAGGAAAATGCAGCTGATGATATATGGGACAGAGTAAATAGATGTGCATTACACCCCTGCAGAGACGGGCTAGAATGGGAGAAGGAAAGAGCAAAAGTTAATATTTATCGGGTTGATATTCGATAGGGAAGATATAAGACATAGAAACGAACAAGTTAATTGCAAACTATGATATGACTGATGCTGTGATGATGCTCTCTGGTGGCCTGTTGACACTCCGAGTTGGGATGAACTTGTTCAAATGCTTTATTATGAAGATATTAGACTCCCACGTCTTGAATAGCTACTCTTTCATCGACATGAAACCAAATTTATCCACCAAGTTAGTGGTGACGCCCTTTGTCTCAATTTTCGCCATTCTCGCGAGCGCGTTGGAGGCAACACTGCGTCCCTGAGCGCTAAACACATCAGAACCAGAAATAGTCTCAAATTTGCTCTTCCAGCTCTCCCAGAGTGAGGGTGTCCACTTCTGCCTGCCAATCTCAATGACTGTTTCCTTGTCGCACAGCTCGAATAGAGCATCGCCAGAGTAGAGAATCCATTGAGCTGCTGCGAGGGCCCATGGCTCATAATGTCTGGCAGCCTCAGAAATATCTGCATACTGGGATCTGCTGAGCGGACTGGTGACCCCAAATGGGGATGGGCGGATAAGGGCACTGAGCCGGGTTGCCTCAGCGACACCACTGGCCAACAGACGAGCCAAAAAGGCCGAAAAGTTGGAATATAAGATGGAAATATCTGGTGAACTTTCAATTTGTTGCGTGCCGGTAAACTTGCCTTTAGGTTCTCACGTTAGCAGTCGCTCATTCATACAAGAGGAAATTAGAAAGAACCCGCCTTGGTCAAGCTCCCATAGCCACTGCCCCAGACCTCTGAAGTCATTTCTTGGTGTCAAGACCCAGAGATCCTTTTTTTCGAGCCCATCAGCAGCCGTCTCAGAACCCGCTTGCGAAAGGTGTTGCAGCCTTTCTAAAAGACTGATCAAATGATTCTGCCCTGGGTGATCAGATGGCACCACCATCGCCGCTTTGCCTAGGCAATCCCATAGATATTTCTGCCAACCCAGCGTACTGGAGCCTAGCTTTTGGCATTCATCCCAAATGATTTCGTCGATACCTTCGGCGGCTTTTGTGGAATCTGTCAGGCTGTTGACCAGATTCTCGATGGTAGAAGCGATTTGGACCTCGGATCTAGAGTCATCCGGGCCTGTCAAGTTGAGCGAAATTGTAGGAGTCATTTTTGCTTTACAAGAAAATGTGATGAATATTACTGCCGCAGAGTAGCGGCGGCATGGCGGATGTTTGGAGCCTCAGTTATATGGGCATTGTGGCGGGCACAGAACTCTTCCGGAACGAGTTGGCGCGTCATCACAGACAAAAGGTCAAAAAGTTGATGGCAATTATGTCATCGAGGAGGAGAATTCATTTCTAAGTAGACTTGAACTATCACACACAAAGTGAATAAGGTGACCCACATCGGCCCGAGATGAAAATGATTGACATGTAGCATCGGATGTCGGCAAATGCTCCGCTGCTTACCTTTGTGACTGGTGAAATCAGAGAGACAAAAGGTCGGGCGCTTGGGTTGATTTTGCAGTGAAGTGCTCAGAAGTACTCACGCCTTATTATCAGCTGAACTTTTGGTGGATAGTGTTCGCCGATCCTTGCGCGGAACTTGATTGACGAATGCAAGATGTTGCTTCTCACGGGCGAGACACAGCTGAAAGTACTGTGGAGTAATTGACAAATCCGAAACACCCAATCGGACTGCAACTTCAAGGCTCCTCAAGCGTAAAGACATGTGGCTAAATAAATCATTTGGATTTGAGTCTAATCGCGTCTTCATTTTCGAGAAATCGACTCAACATGGATAGGTGTTTCGTTTTGTATTTAGTCGGGAAAGGGAGCTGCAATCTAAACGCTTCGCTTAGAGAACTTGGATTACACCCTGCTGAGCAATTTGGTTAATCTCTACACAGAGTCAAGGTATGCTTAAGACAGGGTTCACCCAACAGAGACTGTACCTCAGATGCCAGGGAAAAAATACGCAGGGTGGAGCTTTTGCATTGTTGGTCTCGGACCGCGCGGAAGGACCCGACAATACAAGTTACATCAGTTACAGGGCTCTAGCATCAGAAGAAAGTCACAACTACTGTTGCATATGTGGTTTTGCGGTGGATAATCATATTGAACAACTACAAATTGAAACAGGCTGTAGGTACTGCTTACACTCTATTTCGTCTTTTGGCAAGTATTGGGATTCAAATAGTGAGATAGATGAGGGGCGTATATCCTGCGCGAGCCCATTTACAGTCCGACAATGTATTGTTTGGCATGGTTGGCATAGGTGCCCGTCTCTTCGATTTCACACATTGACGAGACATCGACTCAATGAGCTGTGCCTTGTTTTTCATAGCTATATTTTGTTGAATATAAGGAGGCAATGACTTCCCGACGAATCCCTGACTTTGTTCTTATCACCCAACTAGTTTTCTTACTCAAAAATCACGCTCATATTCAAAACTCGAACACTTCCTGAACGATCAGTTTCCGAGCCTTCCATCTTTTGAAACACCACGTCCAGAAATCCTGCAATATGCTGTTCAAGAACCTCTTCGCTCTTAGTGCTCTTGCTACCGCTGCTGTACAGCTCTCACCGAAGCCAGAACTTTAACTGGAAACTAATGTTGGCAGGTTGCGGACTATAACTGCAGGACGAACCTCGGAACTTTTGTCATCAAAAGTGACTGGGCCGGGAAAGCCATGCAATCTGGAGGCACCACCACTGGCGGTTCTGGGTAAGCTCCTCCTGCGCATCCTAGGACCGAAAGGAGAAAAGTACTCACCGCGAATAGCTTTCCCCACGTATTTGGTGGCAGCTCTGGTGCTGGCGCTACGCAGCTCAAGTTCTACGGAGGGGTTGATCCGAGGTGCAATGAGAAGAACCCCAAGCTCCTCGAGTACCCCGTGATGAAGGATGGAAAGGCATACAAAAAGGACGGAAAACATGGAAACACTGAGACTCCTGCGCGCGTTGTCTACCTCCAAGATGGGACGGCGCGCTGCGGCGTCATGACTCACGTCATCGAGGACAGCAATAACCACAGCGGAAGCGGCAACTTTCGTGTCTGTGATCAATAGGAATTAAGGAATGGCCGGACTTATGGCGTGTTTGGCAGTGGAAGATGGTATTTCCCACTCGATTCGTGACAAAGAGAACCGATTTGCGAATCTTGGAGGAACTATTTAGACATCTCCATTTATTGACTCACCGTATTTCTGGTCAATCGCATCTGTTGCCAATATTTCCTTTGAAGTGCTAAGAATTTACAACGAGTGCGAGTGGGTGTCGGAAATGGCTATGGATCAAGCATCTCTGAAAACCGCTATGCTAGTTGTCTGCATAAAAAAACCTTGACATGATTGCCTCATATATTACAACCATCAGACAGTTCTAGAGATTGTCCTCAGCTAAATTTTGATGAGGTAGTCCAGGGTTAGCCAAAACTTTTTATTTTTATTTTTTAATTTCCTTTTTAGCGGTGTCCTGTTCGCACCAAGACAAAACTGTGAATGTGAGGTGGTGTTTTCTCAAAATTTCAATCATAAAAAATAGCATCATAAGCTTTAGGTTGATGCAATATCGACTGTCGTTGGTGATGCTGCATGCAGGCGTTTTCATGCTACCCTAGTGCACCGAGCTCCCTTGGCACAATTGTACCAATAATGGTCACCATTACTTGCGTCAGATTATTCTTAATCCTCACTTGATATTGCCTGGCTATCAGCGGCCATGAGCGTTGCCGCGCTGCAAATGCAGACATACATACAGGACGGAATCGGCAAGCGGAATAAACTCGCGTGGCTCTGTTCCGTCTCGGTTTCGCGAGGCCTAAAAAGGCACAATTGCGGGGTGATTCCGCCCGGCCCCTCGACGGCTTCGGTCCCCGCACACTCGGCTTAAAGCGGCTTGGCCTGCCCAAGCTTACAAGAGAGTGACGTCTTTATGGAAGCTCAATCGCTCTGGAATTGAGAATTGAATTGACCCAAAGCTGTCCCAGAGCATCCATCACACATTAATTCATCCCGTTACCATGTCGTGGCTACCTATCCCCTCGGGCTCGCACTTTTCCCTCGCCAACATCCCCTTTGGCATCATCTCGACGGCCGCCAGCGAGAACCCCCGGCCTGCCATCGCCATCGGCGACCATGTGCTCGATCTCCAAGCATTTGCAAAAGCGGGCGGCTTTTCGGCTTCGCCAGAGATGCAGGAGCGCGTCGACAGCTTCTCATCAACCACTTTGAACGCCTTTGCAGCTCTCGGCCGCCCGCTCCACCGAGCGACGCGCAGCTATCTCCAGTCCGTCCTAGCTGCTGACACCAAGCACCCGGAGCTCCTCAAGGACAACGAGTCGCTCAAGAAGACGGCCCTCCTGCTGCGATCCGAGGTGACAAACCACGTGCCGCTCTCGATTGGCGATTACACCGACTTTTACGCTGGAAAGAACCACGCCTACAATGTTGGCGTGCTCTTCCGCGGCCCAGACAATGCCCTGCAGCCCAATTACACGCACTTGCCCGTCGGCTACCACGGTCGCGCGAGCAGCGTCGTGACATCTGGCACTCCCATCCGCCGTCCCTGGGGCCAGATCTTGAAGCCCGGCGACAAGACGCCGTCGCTTTCACCCTGCGCGAGGCTCGATATTGAGCTCGAAATGGGCATGTTCATCAGCCGCGAGAACAGCCTGGGAGCTCCCATCTCCATCCACGACGCCGAGGACTACATCTTTGGATACGTGCTGATGAACGACTGGAGCGCCAGAGACGTGCAGGCCTGGGAATACGTCCCGCTCGGCCCCTTCACCTCCAAGAACCTGGGCACCAGCATCAGCCCCTGGGTTGTGCTGGCTGATACGCTCGAGGCATCCAAGGGTCCCGGCATTCCCAACGACAACGAGGTGCTGCCGTACATGAAGCAAGATTCCCCAAACAACTTCTTGGACATTGATCTTGAAGTAGATCTTATTAGTATGTTTTTTTCTTTCTTTCATTACTCTCACCAGACCCACTTGATGGATGACGATTGATAAATGCTGACCTTCACTACTTCGCAGCTGCTGCGGGCCACAAGACCACCATCAGCCGGACCAACGCCAAGAACTTGCTCTGGTCGTGGCCGCAGATGGTTGCGCACCACACCATCACCGGATGTAACCTGCGCACCGGCGATTTGTTCGGCTCCGGCACCATTTCTGGCACCGAGTCGGGCACCGAAGGTAGTCTTCTGGAACAGACACAAGGTGGCAAGGCTACTGTCAAGTTGGAGGGCGGCGAGGAGCGCAAGTTCCTCCAGGACGGAGACACAGTCGTCATCCGCGGTGCTCACGGCTCTGGAGATTCCGTCATTGGCTTTGGAGAGGTGTCTGGTACCATCCTGGCCCCTCTGCCTTTGTTTTAATGGTGAAAAAAAGTCAAAACAAGAATGTAAAGATGAAAATAAATGTTAATTGATTTTACTTGTTGATAAAAGAGTCATTTGCTTCTGCTAATAGCTATGCATTTACACGTCCATTATTTAGTCCTCAGCTCTTCTGGCGTGTCGGGCTGGTTAAAGTAGTAAGCCGCCACCACCGCCGGGTGATCCTTTAGGTTTTCAGTAATTTTCTTGACAGTAGGAAACAGCGAAATATCAACACCAAATCTCTCGGCGTTCCAAACGGCGGGCAAAAGACAAGCATCTGCGATGGTGATTTGGTCCCCAAACGAATACTTGCCCGCCGATTTTTCCGCGACCGTCTCGTAAGCTCGCAGTCCATCGCTCATCAACTGCTGATTCCAGTCCTCGGCTTTCCCCCCGAGCTCCCTCACCCGACGCATGATTCGCAAATTGGTAGCGGGTTGAATATCCGACGCGACAATGCTTACCAAGGAGCGCACAACGGCGCGCCCCTTTGGGTCGGATGTCGGCGGCAAGGTGGGAACTTGAGGGTGCTGCTCCTCCAGGTACTCCAAGGCAGCGACGGACTGGCAAATTTTGAAGTTGTCATCGCCATCCTTTTTGGATACGAGGACTGGAACGGAGCCCGAGGGGTTCAGCGCGCGGTGTTCATCCGATGTGTGCTCATTCTTGAGCAGGTTGACGGGCACAAGGTCGTAGGGAATTGACTTCAGGTTCAGCACGATGCGGAGGCGAGCCGAGCAAGACGACCTGAAATAGGAATAGAGAGTGTAGTCGGACATGTCGAGTATGGTGCAATTGGCGAAGTGGCTGTTGTCATCACCGCTGTCACGATCTTGAGCTGGCTTCTGCGCATTCTATATTACTCGCTGGTGGCCTGCTCTTTGGATGCACCGGGGGCTTAGGTATCGTCTGGAGAACCGAGGCCATCCGGCATTAGCCTTCATATGCCGGAAATGGCAATGGGACGATACGTCATTCGTGAGACTTTGGGGTAGACGGAATATGTTCCGAATCCGTGCGGGGGACGTCGTCTCGGCGTAAGCCACAACAATGGCGACGAGCATGTGATTAGTGACTAGATGAGCATTTTGTGAGCAATTATGTAATTTGGCGCGAAATCTGGGACATTGTTGGGAAGAGGCGGCTAAGGAGACCCGAAAGTCATCAAGCTAACAAATCTGAAGATGGTGAGTGGGTTTTGTTGACTGCATGCGTTGCAGTGAAAAACATAACGTCGTCTTTCTTCAAACTACCTTTAAGAACTATATGTGATGTATCCAACTAATCCTGCGTGGAACAATTATCTTCCAGGCAATTTCTGAATCCAAGGCATTGGTGCCGATTAGAAGATTGAACTCTGTGTTTGCATCAATGACCCAACTTTGTAGCTTGGGGTCATAAACTCCAAACCCATATGCATTCACTTCAATAGTGACGACATCTTCCTCGCCGGGGACGATGCTCCTAGACTTGGCAAAGCCGCAAATTTGCTTCTTAGGCCTTGTAAGACGTGAAGGCGAGCGCTGAGAGACCCAGGCTATGACTGTCTGTCGACCGGGGATGTGACTACCGCCGGTGTTTTTAATTCGAATTGAGAGTGTCAAAATGCTATCCTTGAGTAGCGTGGTTGAACTGATGCTGTCTGCTGAGATCGAAAATGTGTTGAAGGACAGGCCAAAGCCAATTGGGAATAAAGGCAGTGTTCCCAGGAGATCCCACCATTTATATCCAACGTACAACCCTTCTGAATAGTAAATCTCAAGGGATTCAGCAGGGAATGAAGAACATGCCGGAGTGTCCTCGATTCTTTTGGGGAATGTCATGGGTAACCGGCCGGAAGGATTGACCTTTCCGGTTAGAACTGCAGCGGCAGCGTTTCCTAATTCCTGGCCCTGATACCATGTGTACAGAACGCCTTGCACATTATGAATCCATGGCTCCATTTGAACCGGAGTTCCAGCTTGAACAACAACTATTGTCCGTTTGCAACTGGCAGCAACTTCCTGTATCAGTCTTACCTGCTCACCGGGAAGTTCGAAGAGGGGAATTTCACCACCCTCAGTCTCCCATTCCTTGTCGCGGCCGACAACAACAATAGCGGCATCACTGTCGCTGGCAATCCGCGCTGCCTCGACCGGGAGGTCTGATGAGCTATGCTCTTCGTAGCCGAGCCTTATCCCCTGGAATTTATCCTCCATAGGAAGCATGAGTGGGACAAACTCTTCATTCAGTTGCCTGTCGTGAGAGTGGTATTCGATGAAGACTTCATAATCTCGCCCACCAACCATCTCCATTGGCACTATTATTTCGTCGCATCCGTAGTTGAAGAAGAGGCTGCCTCTATCACCAAATCTACTGGAGTTTTCTGCAATTAGGTTTCCATCAATGTACAACTTCGACGGCCCTATTGATGCAAACGAAATTTTGTGAGTGCCAGAAGTTACTGGCTTCAAGATTGACCGGACCCTGAAGGAGTATCCTGTCTCGCGATTCACTTCAGGTGGGACTGTTCCAAACGTGACATAGTATAAGTCATCGCTGATAGACAATCAGCTTTGGTATGATGCACTAGTTTGGAATGGTACGTACGTGTGTGTTGTCGCCACGATTTGGCTGCTGAGATCGTGACTAAGGAACCAGTCAATGGCGGCGCCACCCTTTTCTGTGTCCGGGTTTCTGACCACTTCTGCACTCGCGGTTGGCAGATATCTGTTGACTTTGGCTCCCACAGAGAAGGCGATTTCAGTTGATGTACCTTCAAAAGACGCCTTGACAGAGTCAAAGACGGAAGTCCAGTAAGGCGCTTTGATGTAGGCACTGCCGCCTCCACCGGCGACAACCCGTTTTGCATTAGGCCCGACAATTGCCAATTTCTTAATGCCATCCGTAGGCTGTATAGGCATTGCATTCTCATTTTTAAGCATGACGATGCCCTCGCTAGCTGCTCGCAAAAGTAGCTGTTTTGTTGCGGGGTCATCTCGACAGTACTCGGGATCGTCGCGACCATCTTCAAACCGCCCGGCCTTTTGTAGAAGAGCAAGGATGCGACGGGCGGATTCATCTACACGATTGAGATCCACAAGACCTTCCCCCAGGGGCTGTCTCAGAGCCACCTGTGACCTCTTCACTGGCGGGCCTGGCATCTCAAGATCGAGGCCGGCATTGATGGCTTCGACGCTTGAGTTGGTGCCGCCCCAATCGCTCATGAAGACACCGTCCCAGCCCCACTCATTTCTGACGATATCGGTCAAAAGCTCTTTGGATGCATCACAATGGAACCCATTGACTTTTTGATATGCTGTCATTATGCACCAAGGGTCGGCGTCACGGACGGCCATCTGGAAAGGAAGCAGGTAAACTTCGCGCAGAGCACGGGCAGAAACCTTGACATCCACGTGAAAACGGTCCGTTTCCTCATCGTTTGCTATCCCCCATGTTAGTACAGCTTCATGAGATGGAATAGATGGGTACAAACCCACAAAGTGCTTGGCTGTGGCGCCGATTCCTTGCGACTGCAAACCTCGAATGTGCGCTGTGGCAAGCTTTCCGCTCAGAAAAGGATCTTCACTGAAGGATTCGAAGTTTCGACCACCAAGAGGATGACGTTGGATACCCATGGTAGGTGCCAGCAAAACTGAAGCTGACTTGGACTTGGCCTTACAACAGTCAGCTGGATAAGAACAATCAAGTAGTACTACCGACCTCCTCTGCAAACATCTGGCCGATCTCATACATCAGGTCAATGTCCCATGTGGCACCCATGCTGACTCCACTGGGGAAGAAAGCGGCTGGGGTGCTTTCCCCAAAGACCTGTCCTCGAGCACCAGAGGGCCCATCAGTGACCTGCAGATGATTAACATACGATCATACACAAAACAACTATTATGATGTGTGAATGACCAAATCCATCTCACTTACCTTGAGATTTGGGATTCCAAGACGGCGTACTGCTGCAGTGCGCCATGTTGATTCACCAGCGAGCAGTGATAGCTTCTCTTCAAGAGTCAGTAGTGCTAATAGAGTATTGATCTTGTCTCGGGACATTTGGGCGGTCATGCAGTGATGGAAAATTTACATAAATGCGACCAATACCTACAATGCAGTGGCAATTTTGCCTTGTTATTTAAAACCTGATCCTACTTTTCACTATCCACAATGAATTCCGCTCCTGATACTCCGCAAAGCCATGGGTGACCTTGAAGGTTTCATCAGTATCCACATGAGATAAGACCATCTAACAGCGCCGGAAGGCACATTCCGCCCAGAATAAGACTCGACTAGGGCAGGATGCGGAATTCACGTTCCACTTTTGATAGCGACAGCTCGCCTCGTTCAGATCTTAGCTCAGCGTGTCATCATTCAGGAAAATAGTTGGATGAGAGAAAGCACCCTAATTATGGAGCAGAAGTGGAAGCTGGTGATACAATAATCGAGTCTAGCCCTTAGCAAGTGACTATGTCGATGGGCGCATATGTCGAATCTCAACCATGACTACGGAGTCCATTTTCACAGCGACCACTGACGCACTACATCGCGAGCTTCTGCCTGTGGTGATGGATGAATTCATTGATTGCGATAAAAACGGCGGTGCAGACTTTGCGATCAGTTCACCACTTTCCACCCACTCCTCTCTTGATACGGTTGCTCCAAGTGCACATGAACACCTCGGGTTCAATTTGCCTTCCACCCAAAAGGCTATTGTGACCCCAAAGCTAGGATCACAACTGAATCTGGAACGCAGAGTTATCCCGGTCAGAGATCCAGCACCTGATGAGGCTATTGTCAGAATTGAGTACACTGGTATTTGCCGCAGCGTAGGCTAACTGACATGTTCTTGCAACGATTACTTATCTAATTTATTCCACCTCAGGATGTGTGTTTTTCCATGGGCCCGGAGCCTGGGTTTCCCGAATTTGACCATATAGCAGGGCACGAAGGTATTGGAAAAGTGGTGAAAGCTCATGATCCGACGTTGGTCGGCCGCACAGTCGGAATTCGCTACCTCGCATCATCTTGCCAGTCGTGCACGTACTACTTCAGAGGACTACCAACATCGTGCCTCTTACAGCTAAATGCATCAAAGCAGATCTCTGGCACCTTTCAGGAGTTTGCTACAGTGCCAACACGATGTCTTTTACCGCTTCCGAATTCCCTACTTTCGACAACGACGGACCTCGCGCTTTACGCGACGGCGTTGTGCTCCGGATCAGCAGCCTTCATGTCATTACAACACACAAACACCAAACCAGGAGATGTTATTGTAGTGTTCGGTATTCTGGGCGGTATTGGACATATGGTCGGCGCCATTGCAAAAAATATCATGGGTTTGAAGGTTGTTGGAATCGATTTCAAGGGCAAACTGGAAGATATGCCGGCTTGCTCTAATGACTTTGCCGATGCCTTCCTTTCAGCCATAACCGCAGATGATATTGAGGCATGGACAAAATTCGTTGCATTGTTGCACGAAGAATGTGCAAAGCTAAGGCCAGCTGGGGAATTTGCCAGGGGTCCAGAGGCTGCTGTCGTTTGCAGCAGCAACTTTGGCGCATTCAGGAAGGTGAATGAGTGTGTCTGCGATGGCGGGAGCATTGTGTGTTCAGGGTAAGTGAATGTGATGTGATCAAGAAGCTATTGCTGTCATGGTAGCACGGACTCTTACTAATCTTTAAAGGGTTCCGCGGGGCAATGTTGATTTTGCCGTTCCATTGACCCGGTTGGTCGAGCGAGGTTTACACATTCACGGTACACTGATGGGTGGAAACCATGCAGCTTTGCAAGTAATGCACTATCTCAATACGGGTATGGTGAGGCCACTTGTCACTACTGCAGTCCTCGAAGATGTTCCAAAGTATATGCAAAAGCTCGTGGACTGCGAGGTACATGGCAAGGTGGTAATTCGTGTCAATGAGCCGTTATCTTGAAAACAATAGGATTTTGCATTGAATCCAGTTGCCCGCGGGCTAATTCAAGTCGGCGGAATGCAAATTCCTGCAGTAGCAAATCTTTCACGGGTCGCAGAGTAGGCGGAATGTGAATTCCTGGTGTCTCGAATCTGCCACGGATGTCGGACTTGGCGTCAAATGGTGAATTTGAGTTAGCATAAAAAGTATCGTTTTACTATTGTCGTAAAGAAAAAACAAGTTTATGAAATTTACGTGAACTTGTCGCCTTGATGTCAAGCGTGATGCGATTCTTCGTCTGCGATATCGATCAGACCTCAGTAGACTTTCGCGAGAACAGGTCAAAGATGCCCCAAGATTTGAAGAATTCAATGATGCTATTGAGTCGTGGTTATAGACAACTGCAACGAACTGCCTTTGGAAATAACCTTATATCATTCCCTTCCCGACATCCAATGAAAGTGGCTGGATCGCGAGGGGCGCTGATTCAGTTGCATTAGCTGTCGAGATTTTTCGACGCCAAGCAATGTTTCTCCGCAAAGCTTATTCTCTTTTGCTAAGCCGTGAGAGATCATTCTAGTCTCGTTGGTGAAAAGAGACCATCTTGTTAATGTCGTGATGGATTTTGCGTACTCCCCATGGCTGCAATGTGGAGACGCCGTGCATAATTGTGCTTGCCCCCATAGTTATGCAATGTATTTTAGGTAACCCGGTTTCGAGCCCTACGGAGTTCGTGCGGACTTTATGTAGATTTCCGCTTAACAGTCCATCGTTGATGTTATAAATGCCTATGGAGTGAAATGAAGAGGACATATAAAAGGGTAGTTTTCTTGATCTTTATGTTTTACTTGCATCACCAAACATTAATAAATCATCACTTTATCAAAACATTGCTCAATCCTTATCCAAATCTCTTTCAAAATGGGCAAGTCTGTCTGCGTCATCACCGCCACTGGAATGCAGGGCCAAGCTGTCGCAATGGAATTAACAAAGCGTGGCTACAATGTTTCGACCCTTGCCCGGAACATGACATCGAAGGCGATAGAAAAACTACGCGCCTTGGGAGCAACCGTTCATGAAGGGAATTTGGATTCTAAAGATGCAATTCAAGCTGCGATGAAGGGAGCCGAATGCCTCTTTTTCGCCGTCCCTGTGGCGCATGTTGTGGAGCTGGAGCATGCCAAGAACATACTTGATGTGGCCCAGGCTAATGGTGTGTCCCAAGTCGTTCATTCCAGCGTGGCGCGTACTGGCGATCACCGCAAGTTCCCGGGATGGGACGACGAAGATCCCAAGGGCTGGTACTGGAAGCAGAAAGAGGCCATTGAGATCATGGTGCGGGATCGCAGGTTTCAGCACTGGACCATCTTACGCCCGGCCTTTTTGATGCAAAACTTTCTCTACCCAGTCTGCGACTATCTGTTTCCGGGACTCTCAACCACCCAAACGTTGCAAGTTGCACTGCAGCCCGATACGAGAATGAATCTGATTCATTCTGGTGACATTGGGGTTTTTGCCGCCAATGCATTCGATCAACCTTCCGTGTACCACGAAAAGCATATCGCACTTGCTGGGCAGAATATCACCATTGGTGAAGTCGTCCAATGCTTGGAGGAGGTGCATGAGAAAAAGGTCACTGTCCAATACCTCGAGCAGCAGGACGTGGAACGACTCGCAGCTCAGGGCAGAGAGGACATTATGTCGCAGATTTGGCAGAAAGAGGTTGGATATGACGTCGATATAGATGCCTTGAAGACTTATGAAGTCACTCTTACAAGTTTCTCTGAGATGCTCAAGACGGCGGAATTAGGATGGTGAAGAATGGCTGGAAGTTGGCCAAATCCCGCAAGGCAGCCAATTAGTAGTCGTTTCCTTTCTGAATTTTTCAAATTGATTCTTGAGTACTATTCTTATCTTATTCGTCCTTAGGTGTGTGACTGTTCTGCACAGACAGTAATTTGATCATTTCCATCACGAGACGTGTAGTTCGTCCCTACTCCAACCCTAACCCTAACCCTGAGTGTAGATGAACAGTTTGATCATGCAGGAAGTTTGGCGTAGGACAGGCTGGGGAGAGCCTATTGGCAAAATGAATTTCCCCACCATGAAAGACAGACACCTTAGCGGTGCATATTCCGCGGATGGTCTAGATTGCGTGCCCATGATCACTGGGGGCTGATTCGCACGCCTTCTGGGTTGAGGAACGTATATTGCGCTTCGCCTAAGGGCCCGCCTGCACGCTAAACTGCGGAACCATACTGGCTCCTGTGTAGCTGTGAGGAATCCTGGATCCTTGCAAGCCAATTTACTCTATCTCTTGACTTAAGATAGCGGCATTGGCTAAAGCTAGAGGGCGTGAGAAGTGTATACTTGTTGAGATTATAAATGACTACACCGCGACTAATCAGCTCTCAGTCGTGCTCAACTTGTCGCTTTCCCCACATGTCTATTTAGACCCTTACCAAATCCACAGTTCGTCATCCGACTGTATCGACTTCACGATTCAAATCCTGCGTTTTACTTTAATCTTGGACCCATCGACTGCTCCCTCCAAAGAGTTAATTTTCTGTCGCTTCCACTTCAATCTCCCAGGGCTCAAGCTGCCCGACAGCAAAAAGTCCATGTCGATTGACAAGCCCGATGACCTCGAGGTTACCGTGGGCAATGTTGACAATGTAGTTGTTAATGTTGGCTGGCATGGGCGCTTCTCCGGGCTCGGGCATTCATGGCGGGCTACTGTTGCTTGCTTTGCTTGTGCAAGCCTTGCTGTGCTGATCGGTTACGACTTGACGTTGATCGGGTCAATCATTGCCAACGCGGAGTTTGTCATGAAATTTGGCGTGTACGACGAGGGCCTAGATGTATGGACCCTGCCTGCGAATAGGCAACTTGTGTGGACCATCTGCCAGTTTGCCGCCGTTATAGTTGGTGCATTCCTGGTCGGCACAATCAAAGACTTGTTTGGGCGAAGGATTTGTTTTTATGCTACTCTTGCGTAGATAACTCCTGGCCGTATATGCATGACATTGACCATGCGATAACGAGTACCTGACAAAAGTCTTGTAGATTGACCATGATCGGTACGATTGTTGAGCTTTTCTCTCCTAACTGAAAAGTTTGGATTGTTGCCAAATTGATCTTTGGTATGGCCATGGGTTTCATGCAAGGCAACACGCCAACGTACGTCTCAGGGCTAGCTCCAATCCACATTCGAGGATTTCTACTTGGTACAATGCATACAAAAACTATCAACTGAGTTTATGGACAATAAAAAGGTTAAATAAAGGAGGCTTTCGCTGATACAACATAGAAATCACATGTTTGTAGTCGCTAGGACTGGTCTTGGCAAGGCAGTAAAGCCATGTCAACCGCAGAGGGCGAACTTTATCTCTGATTCACACGAGAAGATTTGGACTGCAAGGGGCTTTAATTTGAATGTCCATTTGCCTGGAGCCAAAGAGTTTATCCGAAGAGGCTTATTACTTAATATTATTTGTATACCATTATTGTGGCCTGGTTCCTGGATCGCTCTGCAAAGTCCACAGCTTATGTTTTCCACTGGCGGTTAATTCATCTTTCGACGCCTTTTGCGTTGCGCTTGTACCTTTGACTCTCCTACGCGCCTTGATCATAAAGGCGGGAACAGTGCTACCGTTCCCAAATTATAATATATGCACTTCTTTTAACAAAATCAATAGAAAAGGCCCCTCATCCCCGTATCTTATATACTTCTATTTACAGATTGTGCTCTGGGCCCATTCCAATACCACGTTATCGTTGGCACAATTCAGAAGGCGTGATGGCAAGAAATCCATCATGATATAGATGACATCGATCAGTCCTTAATACACGCTAGGATTGAAAATTGGACTAGAAGCGGGAGATCTTGAGCGAGATGTTGCACGTGGACTTTCTCCGATCTCGTCGATATTCGGAGAAATAGCGCCAAGAAAAATTTCGAAAAGGTTACCATGGACGTCCTTGGTGTCGACAATGTCACTGGTTTATACGTTAGTGAGAAAAAAAAACAACGGATCTTTGTATGTGACTTCACTTACAAATCATATTCCTTGCCGAGGTTATCAAGGTATGAAAGATAGCGCTGACCGTCTTCACTATCGCCGAAACGGATGAATTGAATTGCCACCTGGGTTCTGCTCACGCCAGTTCTCTTCATCTCGTCAATCATTCGCACAATTGGGTTCTCGACGCCACCAGCCCTCTCGTTGCCGGTGCCCCACTGGCCGTCTGTAAAAACAAAAATGTTGAGAGGTTTGGCTGATCTGGCCCATACCCTGTATCCCCTAGGATGCAGACGCTTCATAATCATGGTTTCGATAAACTTGGAGAACTTGTCCTCGAAGATCATCTGATCCCAGGTTTGATACTTGAACTTGTTTAGGAGGTCCGTCGTGTCTCCAGTGTGCTTTTTTTCGGGGTCAGAAGAAAAGAAGAGCTCCACGCCGTCCGTGTCGATCTGCTTAGCAAGGTAGGCGAAAACTTCAAATGCTTCGCAAACTTCTTGACAGCGCTCCCTCATGGATTCGGATATGTCGATGAAAAATATGTGGTCTCTGTTTTTCAAGTTGTTTTGCAATTTCCTTATGACTTCCAGGACATCAGCAGGAATTGCCTTCTCACGGTGCGCCTTTTTCTCCTCTCGATAAGCCTTTGCTTGTTGATATGAAAGCATGGGAAGCTTCTTGGCTAGGCTTGGAGTTGGCGACTTTGGAGTTGAAACAGGACCCTGGTTTACGTGGCATTCAGACTGAGGAGTCTTTGGGAAGCTGTCTGTTCGGCGTCGCTTGGTAGGGGGCGGGTGTGTTGGAGATTGATAGGATGGACAAGGCCGGTTTTCGGATGGAGTGATTAATCTAGGAATGTTTCCTCGTGGTGAAGAGATTGGACCATCATCAAACCCTAGGGCTTTTGCGGCTTCTATTTCCAATGCTGGCTCTATCCCGTCTCTAGCATTTTGTATAATTTGCGCAAAGCTTTCCCGGAGCTCTTTGGCTGGCCATCGGTCATCTTTTCGCACGAGCATGAAATTTTGGACGATTTTTAAGATTCTAGGGGTGATGCCGTCAAACTTTTCCAGAGATTCGATGATTGAATGGTGCCAGCTCCGCACGGCCTGCAATGCAGTGATGCCGTTGTGAAAACATCCATCGTGGCCACTACCTTTGAACGTGTCCAATTTCGCAGTTTCAGAGACACGATCCTCTCTGTACGCCTTGCGACCGTCCTTGCCTCTGAACAGCCAGGCAGCTGTGTCGCTCAAAACGCAACCCATGGAAAATATATCGGCTTTCGTCGTGATTCTGTGTTTTCCACGTTGTGTATATGAACAGTGATGACTACACTCAGGGGCACCTTGGCAGAGTTAGGCAGAACATCAAATCGGTTCTTTGTGAGCTTACCATAGGTCTGGCCGCCATGGGAGTCAACGCCAGATGGGTCCTCGACGTTGTTCCGTAGCAGCTTCGTATGGCTGAACCCGAAGTCTGTCAGTTTGAAGATGAAGTCAAACGGCCCACCCGAAGGGTCCCTGGAAATTAGAATATTTTCAGGTTTGATATCCTGGTGAATCCTTGGGTGTCAATTAACATTTTGTGGTCGCGGGGACGCATAGGGGACCTTACCCTTGGACGTTATGATCACCGTCGCCTTGTGAAAGATGTAAGATAGCAAGAGCTTCAAAAAGACCAATAAATGCATTCCATAGCTTGAGCGTCTCGTCGATGGTCGTTGGGGGAGCCGTGTCTGCAAAGAACTCTTCCAAGTTTCCGCCATCTACATATTCCAAAATCAAATTGCGGGTAGGTCCTAGTAGGTCATGATTTTGTACGAATGAGCCGTAAAATTTTACAATATGGCGACACGAGTGGTGTTCAAGTTTGGTCAGTGCGATCTTTTCTCTTTCGTAGTGTTTGCGGGATTGATCATGGTAAATCTTTCGGACGAATGTTGTCTAGGGTTGGAAGGTTAGAATAGCAACGACGAGCCCCTGTAAGGGCGGAGAACGTACTTGATCAAGGGTTGTGCATTGCCTGTTCACCATTATTTTGGATACGGTTGCCGACAGGCCTTGTCTAATGATCTCCTCGTTGTAGATGGGCAAAATGTGTTGGTGATTAAAGCTTTGGCCGTACAATTTATTTTGGTCGAATATGAGAGGGAAGAATTTCCATTGATTATGATTGACCTCATCAAACAATGTGCAATTGGGCGGCGTTCTCGTCCAGGCCGACGGGAACTCATCCAACGGAAAACGGCCATCTTCTAGTCTGTGTTGTATGAATTGGTTGAGAGATTTCAGGCGCCCCAAGTACACAAGTAGAGAGAACACCCGTAAAAAGTGCTCAGTGACGGTATCGATTCGTGCGGCGATCGGTGTGCTGTACGCGTTTAAAGCGCTGTTGATGGTGGCACGCGTCCAAAAGTTTTGGAGCGCAGAGAGGGGAAGATAGGCCATGTCCGCACCTGTCCCATCCCGGCCGACATAGCCCGCCATAAGCCGACTCAGCTGCTCCGACATATCCTGGATGTATTCCGGCGCGTCCATGGTGGCGTCGCTGATCGGGTCGAGTTCGGTGTCGGACTGAAGCGTTCCAATCGACGATGCGCAGACGTAATCGCGGCGAAATCGAAACGGAGGTTCAGCTGGTGATGGGAGGCAGTGCGAGTGCGATTCGACGGCGCGGCGGGAATTGGTCGACCCCCCGGTCGGATGATGGGCAGATGGCAGGCCAAGACAAAGATTAATTGGGGAAAGCTATACAAAGTGGCAAAGGAGACAGCGTTGACAAAGTCAGGGCTTGTTGAGAGGCGCGGGTCCCAAACGTTGTTCAAAGCCGAGCTGAATCGCGATATTGCACCAAGCGCATGACAGAATTTGGAGAAAAAAAGGTTGCAAGCATCATGACAGCCGTGATAAAGACATTGACACTTCCAATCAGTTACGCCCTGACTGGTGGGGGAACCGGAGGCAGCCGACAAGGCAAACTGGGTGAGAAATTCGGCTTGGATGCGAACCACTCGCGCAACTTCCCCGTTTGAGTGAGATGCAGAAGAGGGAGGGCGTCACGCCACGGCAGCCACATTGCAACCGAAATGTATAGCCACAAATTCATCATCTAGCCATTCAATCATGGTGAGAGTCATTGATCTGCTCCTCCCAAAATGGGTGGGCTCGGGTGGTAACAACCACACATCACTGAAACCGACGAATGCTGTTACCCACCACCCACCTTGACTGGCTGAGCTTTTAGTGATAGTCAGCATCATTGCTTCGGCCAAAAATGCCCATCTAGGGGTGGCAATGCTTTTTTCTATTATTTCCATTTTGCATTGGCCATGGCCAAAGGTTTACACCATACTAGTTGCTTCATCTCCGATTCTATTCTCCCGATGACCGGATCCCCGAAGCCGAGCAACAAGATACGAGATGATCCAAGCACACAGTGTCAGTAGCATTAATGGCACGCAGATGGCAAAATATAGCTTCAACCCAGATTGCCGCAGTTTCCAATCTCCCCACTCATGACCAAATCCACTGGATCCATCATCGCCAAATGTCAAAATACCGCTGCTGAAGATCGTCTATGAGTGTCAGCCTCCAAAAAAATACTTCAAAGAGTTTCGAGTACTTACAGCAACAAATGTCCCTGGTAGAAAAATTAAGGTAAATATAGTAATGACGTGCATTGACATTGTCTTCTCGTGCATTTCTTGGGTCCAGACCTGCATAATATCGGCAGAGTTTTGCGATGATTTTGCAAAATACTCTCCTGTTCGCATGTTGCGATATTGCAGGATACTATTGAGCTGGCTGATGTTAGCTTTTACTTCTCTCACGATTTTGAACAGAAAAGAACGTACCAAGAGTTCCATATTCTCCACACCATGTACAATTTCTTTAAGGTTACCTTGGTGTGCATCCAGATCTTGTTCCATCCGACTGAGTTGGTGAATGAAGTCCGAGGTCGATGTTTTGCACGACTCAAGTGCAGCCATAGTCCCAACATGGAACTCAAAGTCTGCCGAATGAACGAGGTCGTGATAATACGACTTGGTGCTATGTATTAATTGCTTGTTCTGACCAATTACCGATATAGCCGCTGTTATATTCTTGTTGAGGATGCTCAAGCTTTGTAACCGGTCAAAAGAAACTAGTTCTTCCAGTTTCAGATTTGGTTGTTTGGGGGGTTGCGGTTTCGGTATCCCGATCATCTCATGTTCCTTGGTGAAGCTGCTAAATTTCGACGAAAATCTTCGCAACAGTCTTTGCGTGGGAGAGGCAGACCCGGACTCATCCGTCTGTTGCCGAGAAGGAGATTCTTTTGGCCAAGACAAGACCGCTCTGTCAGTTGTCATCCTAGCCGGTATATCTGCCACCATTTCCTCAACGGGGGCGTGCTGAGCGACGCTTTTGAACTCTGCAAACCGGGTCTTAAGGGAGTCTATGTATTGTTCCCAATTTTCAGTGCCCCACTGGAAAATTGGAAGTTGGTCTTCCAGGGTCTGTCGAAATGAATCCGGCAGAGACGTCGTGGAAGCAGGGCCGTTCTGACCGAACTGCTCGATTGCAGACACCATGCGGTGTCGCATTGTTGCATCTCCTTTGATGACGATCCATAGTGCACTGAATTTTGATAGATCAAAAGCATGATATGCAGCTAACTGGCGTTGTAGGCATTTGCCTGGGTTCTTGCTATCTGGCTCCATTCCAAGGATATTAAAACAGTGCTGGAGACGCACTCCGAGCCGGCCGGCATCTTGTAAAAGAGACTTTTCATGTCTCTGGTTCAGTGAATTTTCGTACCTAAAGAACGCAAAAGAGTGCGGTTCTTCTCGAATCTTGAATGTGAATACAAGGTCCAAAAACGGCGCCATAACTTGATGGTGAGTGAAAAGATACGACATCTGTCGCTTGGTGCACACTAGCGGGCCACGGGATGAGGCGGACTGTAGGAAACTGGACAATGTTGTTAATCCGGGCTGTCTATTATCGGCCCACGAGTTTCTGGGTAGTCATACATGAATCTTCGGTGTGGGCTTTCCGCGGTGTCATCTACTGCTTTACAAAGCGTCGTCATGTCTTTGATGTCATGCTCTTGGAATCCGCCTATGTACAACCATGTCAGATGCGTTGCATTCTAGTCTGCCGGAATATGATATGGGCGCTTACCGCCATTATTCTCCAAAGAGTCGTATATTTTTAATCCGCTTCTCCTGCTGTGAAATAGGTCTTCTTCAAGCTCACGTAGCCTTCTTTGATACACCGAAAGCGTATAATTAAAGTCTCTTGTGAGAAAAAGATTGAGGGGGTACTTGTCGGCATTTTCTTTCGACTCTGCCAGTCGCGAGGCTAGGTCATGGTGGTGTACGGGCATTGTCGCGAATAGCTACGAATTGATACAGCTCAAATGGACTTTTCGTCATGTGAATGCAATTGTTTGGCGTCAAATTGATCGAAGGCCATTCCCGTGCAGGCCGACCTGTGTGATATAATGAAAAAGAATAGCCTCAAAAATGGCCGTCAGCTGAAGGCGTACTGTTGTGGTGCAATATCGAAAAGCTCGCCACTGCCTCACGAGGCTTTGGGCCATGTGCCAATCATTGTAGAGTGAGCCAGGTGTCCATGTCTCGGCCAACGGGGCCCATGTCGGCATGCACCCAACGAGGCGATGCGCATTGGACACGGCACACCACCCCGCTTTGAACTGGAAAAAAGGCCTCAAAGCCCCGGGGAAGGCCTTCTACGCAAAATGGTACGCATTATTTATCAATAAAAGTACGGTTCATTGCGTTGATTTGTTCTAATAGAAGGCTTTGACCACGACATCGCAGCAAACTACCCTAGGTCGTGCTCACATTACAGGCTGCCGCACACGCTCGCTGATCCATGTCTGCAGCGCCAACAAGCCACACAACCGTGTGCCTAAAGTCCCGCCACCGTAGCTTCACTGAACCATGTGGCCCATGGATCAACCGACAGGCTGGCCGCCTTTACGCTTGACCTTGGTGGCTAAGTCTCGGGGTCATATCGAATATTGCTGGTGATGTAATTTCGCTCGGCCTGTCGCAAGTCAATATTGGGCCATCGCACTGCACGCAGGCAAACATGAGAGGGCGAGGCTCACCACACTCAGCTTTCGTGGGATTATGAGCTGAAATTCCGAATAGTCTTTCTGGGACCGATTTAGCCTGCCCGCATTATGCGACCTACGCGGCGACTCACTTTGACAGAAATCTGACTGCTGCAGTAAGAGAATACACTTCTGAGGTAGTCTTCGAGCTTATCCTGCCTCAGGTTGTACTCGGGGAATGTGTCTACAATCATGGCCACGGTTCGTCGAGTACGCCTTGAGACCTTCGCGAGCTGGGCGGGTTTGTGTGGGCGGGGAGGCTGTGCAAACAGAGCTAAATGACTCGCCGACATTCAAAACGGGCGGAATCGATTCCTTGTCCGGGGTCTCTCTATTGGGGGTGGCATAATGTGCGCGTAGGCGGCTGTGCCCGGTTTATCAAGTGGCGCGTCGAGGACTGGACAGCCGAGAGGGGCGAGGGGCTGGGGATGGGCTTTGTCGAGTCGAGTGGGCGAAGAGAGGAGGCTCAGTGAGTGAGGGGTAATGCAGCATTGAGCCTCAGCGAGGCAACATTGCAGCGTCACGCGTTGTCGTCTGGCCATTTGATTGGGAAGGCTACCGAGGCATACATGCATGCTGATGCTTGATGACGGGAGAAAACACGCCACTTTCAGCCAAGAGTAAACGCCGTAATGTCGGGGCCTGCAGTCATATTCATGTGAATCAAGGCTCATAAGGTGATATTTATTCTTGACAGGCACCCTGTATAGTCAATTGGCAGACCCGAATAACCAAACTGGATTTCTCCGTAGCCGCACTGCTAGCATGCTCGTCAAGGATGGATTTCGAGCTGCCGCAATCTGCTTTGGCTAGATTGGAGCATTGGAGAAATTCCGGTGCCATCTGCGTTCTCCCAGTCGCGCGGAGAAGGGGTGCTAATCAACCAATGACCAGACGTTCTAATGCGAATTTCAATATCAACCAAACTTTGTTCCTATGGATAGATTTATATATTGCGAATGTCCCGGTCGAGATGGGGCTGCAGGATGGTGTTGTATGTGGATGAGTGGATATCACAATCTTTTGCACTGAACTGCAGGAAATCTAACGGGGTGCAAAAAGAAGAAAGGGGGGAAAAACGAAAGAAAAGGGGATGTGGTTGACCTAATCCCAGCTCATTCCCAGAGGTCTAACTTGAAGGAATGATGAATGTAATCAAACTATGATTCTGAACAGGTTGCTGCTTGGACCCCAGGAAGAAGTCATTCAATTCTGAGAATCAGGGAATTGGGAATGGGCCAGTAAGACGGCCCAAAATACGTCGCTACTGTTCTGGGGTTTTCGCCCCTTTCCACCAATGAGGACCCATCCAAGCGTCGCACCGATAACAGCCACCCTCTTCTCAGTATCCGACCTGGTTTATTACTCTGTGTCAATCGTATGGTCTCGGGGCTGAGTTTAGGTGACGCTAGGGAAATTGCCAGTGAGCTTCTGGTACAAGGCAAGAGAGAACCGTCAAGAGGGGCTTGGTAAAGAAAGAAAATAGGTCGAAATTGAATAAAGGATTGGCGACTTCGGACAGTATTTAATTTGTTTTCCCTGACGTGACTTGTATTCTATTCTTTTTCCGATTTAATAAAATCAACCATCAACATTCAAAGCTCTGTTTTGGTCCCTAAAGAGAATAAACCTCGTCTTCGAAACAAAAATACCGAACCGATATTACATGCCGTTCCAAATTGTTGACATCAACGACACCAAAAAAATCCACGCCAAACTAGCCGGCTTGCCCTTGCTCCTCAATGCGCGCGACTAGCTAAAGGGATGCAATCAAATACGCATTCTCATCCCAGCATCTGTGCGCTTAGCGAAGGAGTAAAGTGGTTGTCGAATAAGTGCGTTGAATCATAAGGCCTAGCTCTTGACCACTGGATGGATTGAATACAACTTCTCACAGTTAGTAAAATATCAGCTGCCAAACGGTCATCATACCTAAACTGTTGGAACGGCGCGATCTGTAATTCCGCCAAAGCTTCCAGAATAAGAAAATGACAGGGGGTAGATTAAGTAGGAGTGCGATGATTGCGATAATGGCTTCCGGTGTCAGACTCATAATGTCGTTTAGCAGGGGAGATTTGTCAAAGTAGCGTGGGGCGGGAACGTGGTGGACAGTAAGGTAGTAACTGATGATTTAAGGCCATTTTGCTGTGCATCAAGTGACCGATATTTAAATATTTCTATGGTAAATGTTGGCAACGCTCACTCTGCGAAGGGCTCTCAACTTAGAAGTCGAATTTTGGACAGGTCCAATCAATCAATGCGAATAAGGAGGAAGGCTCATCTTGCTCCTCCCCCACAATCTCAGCCATGTTTCGCAAACACGAACTCTGGATTCAGCCCATCACAAGAGAGCATTTGCCTTGGGAAAGACGAATTTTGGACAGAACCAATAGGCAATGCCGTGTATTTTGGGGCCCAAGTCGAATTCTGGACCCAGCCAATTAACAAGGAGGGTTTGAGACAGGGCGTTCAAGGATGGTGACGTTGCCTGTTGTGAAAGTCGAACTTTGGCCAGGACCAATCAGGAGGGCTCATAAGCATGGCGAATTTTGGCAACAGCCAATCGTAACTACTCAAGTAGTCAATGTGGGTCATCTTTGGACCAAATCAGAGCGACGAACACGGACTTTGTGGGGCACACGCCAACACAGAGCCCAGCCTCAGCTTGGCAGAGGGTGGTGCAGGAGTTGTGTACTTAAGCCCCTTCACATCCTCCTCGGATCAGTGTGAGAAGCAGTTTTTCTTCACTCAAATTTCTAGACTGGCATCGCCCTCCCAGAACCTGACCTTTTCATCATTGTTTTCTTTGCAGCATTTCCAATTTTTACTTCTCGCCCAGAAACATGCCGGCTCCAAGGATCCCCGTCGCCGAGTGGGAACGCCACAAAAACACCATTTGTACTCTCTACCTAGATAAAAACATGCCTCTTGGAGCTCTTATTTCTGAAATGGCAGATGCACACGGGTTTTTCGCAACGTAAGTACCTGGAAATTCTCTAAATCCATGTTTCTTATCTTGATGAGCCCTGTTGCGCTGCGCAAGGTTTTCGCCGTTTCACTACCATCTCACTGAACGATTTCAACAGAAAGCCACAATATACTCGCAAACTGAATGAATGGAATATGCGAAAGAATATTACAAAGGATTCCTGGGAACAAGCTGCAGTAGTGGTCCGAAAACGACAGCATGATGGAAAAGATTCAGACATTTTGATCAATGGAAAGATTATCACATCCAAAAAAAAGCGGAAAGAGTTGGGGAGACACTCCATCCCATGGCCAAAATATCATTCCAAGATGGGTAATTACAGTTCAACATGCACAATAAATGAACCAATACTGACTACCTCTCGAAGCTGCCCAAACAGACCTCCCACAAGACATTTCCGTCAAAACTCCGCCACGAACCTATTCTCATCTCATTCAGCTAAACGGTCTTGCATTCTTTCAATTTCAAGAATCATTGACTCTGCCCACAGGTGGCTTCGGAGATGACGTGGCCCAGTTGACTCAGATTCTCTGCCCTAAAAGCTTTTCCTTCCCACAGGGCGGCATAGCAAACCAAACCACTTTAGATGAGCTTGTATCTTATCTAAAAGCACCAATGCCAAGCAGATATCAAAACAACCATTCCCAGTTAACCGATTCAACTCAGACACACCTCGCTGCTAATTTCATTCACTGGTTTTTCTACCTGGGCTCCAATAACCTTCTCACTAAGAGTCAACTGGAAGATTTGGTGACATGGGTAACAGAGACCAAAAACTACTACCTCTTAGAAAGCATTCTTCGGGTTAAGGGACCAACAACAGAAATCTGTGCCACGAGGATACTTTTCCAAGCTGTCAAGGATGGTCGTCTCACGCTTGTCAGAAAACTTCTCAAAAATGGCTTTAATCCAAACACAGTCGGTTCCAGTCAAAGTCGCGTCTATTTTGACGATAAGTGCACTCCTTTGCAGATTGCCGCCAGGAATGGAACCACTACTCTCATCGAATTGTTGTTAAGATTCGGAGCAGATCCGAACCCTCATACCAACTCTCGGATCTATGGGTGCCCCCTAGCTATGGTCATTGAAACGGACGTCGATCTATCAATCGTACAGTGTCTTATCAGCGCTGGGGGTGATGTGAACGGTAATCCACTTAGCGCGATTTACGATGACCCATTTCGCGTGATTAACGCTGATGGATGGGTTTACAACAATCTTCCACTACACAAAGCCTTATGGGCGAGGAATATTCCAGCCACAAATGCCCTACTTGCGGCTGGTGCTGATGTCAACAAACCTAGTACCAAAGGAACACCATTTCAATTTGCCGTCCACCTAGGTGATCTGGAAATGGTCAAGCTGCTGCATCAAGCTGGAGCTCACATAAATATTGTCGAGAAGGATCAATTTGAAGCGTGGGACCACTCTGACTTGTCTTTCATAAATGATGGCATACCAGAAGGGTTTCTTTCTCCAATCCAAATTGCAGGCCGAAACAACCACATTGCTATTATACAGTATCTACTGCAATCAGGTGCTAATTTTGACGCGGAGCCAGCCGTAGGCTTCTTTTCGAAATTTTCTCGTAGGACTTTCTCTTATGCTTCAAACCCTTATTTATATGGCACTGCCCTCCTCTATACCATCCGCAACGAAAACATTCCTGCAATTAAGTTATTGTTAGAGGCAGGCGCGAACCCTAATGCCTTTTTCCCCAGCGGACCTACAGCGTTACAATGGGCCTGCATTCAGCAAAATGCCGACATTTCGATGCTGCTTTTACAGTTCGGTGCTGAAGTTGACCCTGAACCAGAGAAATGGGGCAAGGGTACTCCACTCCAGATAGCGATTCGGGGGAATGAGGCGGCATTAGTACAAATCCTGCTTCAATATGGAGCTGATATCAATGCTGCACCATACTTCCATGGTGGTAGCACGGCGTTGCAGGCTGCAGCAGAAAAGGGCGATCATGAACTTTTCAAATACTTGCATATTCTGGGCGGAGATATAAATGCAGAAGCGGCCGAACGCGATGGAGTAACATGCCTACAAGCGGCAATATCCTCAAGAAATCTGGACATCATCGCAATCATACTTCAAAGTGGGAAGGCTGCCGAACCAGCTCAAAGCCATTATGCAGCAGGCCTACAGGCGTCAATATCTGCAGGATATCTCGAAATCGTCGAAATGATGCTTCAAAACGAGAAAGTTGTTGAAGAAGCTGAATTCGATGGTGTAACATGCCTGCAGGCTGCAATATCCTCAAGAAATCTCGAAATCATGGACATGATCCTTCAAAATGAGAGGATTTCTGAAAAACTTAAAACTGAAGAATGCATAGAGTTGCTCACATATGCTATTCAAGCAGGATCCACAGACATGCTTACAAGGCTGCTTGATGCCGGAGCTCAGATGGACATTTTTTCGATGGAGAAGAAACCATCTATCCTTGGCGCCAAACCAAGTTCTGTAAGCTGCTGGAGTCCTCTGTTCAGTGCAGTCAGTTCTGGATCTTCTACAATGGTGTCTCTGATGTTAACGATGGGGGTTGATCTCAACGCGCCATCGAAATATTACTCTTGTGGTTCTACACACATGATGGCACCACTAACAAAGGCTATCTGTGATGGCCGTATTGATATCATCCAACAACTCATTGATGCCGGGGCCGAAATAAACCCTACTTCATGTACAGAAGAGCTAGTGCGCTTGCCTTTGCATGAGGCTATTCGCCAGCAGGATCTAGCAACTGCAGAGCGTCTACTTTCACTTGGGGCTCCTCCGAACAAAAAAGAAGATATTCTGGGACACACGCCGCTCAATTCGATCAAAATTGATAAGGGGAGATATATACCTATTAATGGTGGGTACACCCCTTGGGTTGCCCCAAAAAATCAAGAGATCATCAGTGCCCTCATTGGACATGGTGCCGATGTCAACTTGTCATCCAACAAAAGAATTCCATTCCGGTACACTTTGGATGACGAAAGATTAGCACATTTATTCATCGATGCTGGGTTTGACATCAATACCCCCAATGTCGGTGCGTTAGCAATAGCTATCTCCTATGGAAACCCCGGCGTAGTCGGGCTGTTACTAGACAAGAATGCGGATGTAAATGATGCACACTTGGAGTTTGGGACGCCACTCAAACAAGCTGTTGAAATGGACGAACCCCAACTCGTTCAGGAACTAATCAAACGCGGTGCAGATATCAATGCCCTACCGCAGAGTTCAAATATCCGAGGCAGGACAGCACTTCAGGCTGCTGCTGAAAAAGACAATATCAAGCTTGTTCAAGAGTTTATTCAACGAGGAGCCGACGTTAACGCGGCTCCCGCTGCCAGTTACGGAGCCACGGCTCTTCAGTTCGCAGCAATCAATGGCAATTTCCCAATGGCTTTATTGCTCCTTGAGCATGGCGCAGATGTGAATGCTCCAGGGGCACTTGAAGAAGGCCGAACAGCTCTTGAAGGTGCAGCAGAGCATGGTCGGCTTGATATGATCCAGCTCCTGCTTCAAAATGACAAGGACGATGAAACTATTGAAGAGCGCTGCAAAGATGCAGCAAAACTGGCGGATGATATGGGCCACTCAGTTATTTCGAGAATCCTGAGAGAATGGAAGAAATTGTGAGTGTCTGGATGGGTTTGAATTCCTGTTGTCGTTGAAGGTTAGAGAGATTGTCAGTCGTCAGCTTTTTGTTTACTAGTTCGCTTTTTTATTATGAGTAAAAGAAGTTCTGGTAGCTCAACTTAGTTTTGAGCTTTGCAATTTTGATTTACAAAATTTTATCGCATTCCATGTTTAATGAAAGATTTGGTCTGAAGAATTCACAAACCCTTCTGCCAACCAGCTGCTATCTGGATGTAGCAGTGGGCAGCCTCCGCTATTGTGGCAAACCAAGCCACAGCACGCGCAGCCAACCAACCAACTGAAACGCAAACAAAAAAGCTCAGAGCTAGCTAGTCGCATGAAAACTTTTCATCTTCAAAGAAAAGGCTCGCTTCCGATGAGCCACACCTTTGAAATGACCAGCTGCGGACCTGACCAGACCGGGGGAAAGCTCCAAGTGCTCGTCGTCGGCAAGGGTGGACGAGAACATGCTCTGAGCTGGAAACTGAGCCAAGCCGCATCCGTCGGGCACGTTTTTGTCTATCCTGGGAACGCAGGGACGCGGGCAGGCATCGCCAATGTGACTAACCTTCCTGGTGTCCCCATCCCCAGGGATTATTCCCGCGTCGCTGAGCGTGCGCGGGAACTATGCGTTGGTCTTGTTGTCGTCGGCCCAGACGACGATGTCGTGAATGGCATCGAAGAGCACTTCCGCCGCCGTAAGTCCAACCCCGCCAGATCCCCCCAGCGTAAGCAACTCACCGTAACACTCGTGTAGTTGGCATTCCTTGCTTCGCGCCCTCAAAAGAAGCCGCCCAGCTTGAGGGCTCCAAGGTGTTTGCCAAGGCATTCATGCAGAGACACAACATCCCAACGGCCGAATATCGCAGCTTCGACGACCTCGACACCGCCATTGCGTACGTAAACCAAGTCTCTCATCGCATAGTCATCAAAGCCGACGGCTTGGCCGCTGGAAAGGGTGTGATTCTGCCGGAATCCAAAGATGAAGCCGTAAAGGCACTCCACAGCATCATGTCCGAGGGCAGGTTTTCCACAGCGGGGTCATCGGTGGTGATTGAAGAATACATGGAGGGCCAAGAAATGAGCCTTCTAACCTTGAGCGACGGGAAAACATTTCGCTCTTTGCCTCCGGGCCAGGATCATAAGCGCATTCTCGAAGGCAACAAGGGTCCAAACACAGGGGGCATGGGTGTCTACTCGCCAGTGCCATTTGTCTCGAGCGAGATGCTTCAACAAATCGACGAGTCTATTCTCGCGCCAACCTTTTCAGGACTCAAGGCCGATGGTGAGCAAAAAAGAAAATGTCTTCTTGTCTTCTTCCAGCGAGGCTAACTCTGACGCGACAGGTCACCCATTCGTCGGACTACTGTTTACAGGCATCATGATCACACCAGCCGGGCCAAAGGTGATAGAATACAACGTCCGGTTCGGAGACCCAGAAACGCAGAGCTCCGTCATGCTCATCGAGCCAAAGACCGACTTTGCCCAGCTCCTCCTCGCCTGCACAAAGGAGGATCTCGCAAATGCCGACCTTGAGATGAGACCAGGTTTTGCGTGCAATGTCATCATCGCTTCCGGTGGTTATCCAGAGAAATACGACACAGAGAAGGCCGTGACTCTCAAACCAATGCCGGAAGACGTGGTCTTGTTCCATGCTGGGACCCGGATGGAGGAGTCTGATGGGACATTGAGAACTGCTGGAGGTCGGGTATTTTCTGTTGCTGCCTATGGCGAAACACTACAGGAGGCTGTTGACAAAGCATACCAAGGCGTTGAGTGCGTTCAGTTCGAGGGCATGGTTTTCAGAAAGGACATTGCAGGGCAATTTGTGAAGCGGGCATAGTTGGGCAGTCAACTTCATCTCGAGCAGCGCGCCTCACAAAGTAAACCGCTAAAGTCATGGGTAGCCGTCGTTCGTCATTCATACCATTGCGAAGAAGGTACGACGATCAACTAAAGCATCTTAGCTGCGATGTATCAAGACTGAACGAGAAATATCTCCATGCCCTCTTAATGCTAATATTCTAAATAATAAGACATATTTTGTCCATCTTCTCTACTGCTGAGATATTTCGACTTTGCTCCACCAGAAATCCGACTCCTTGTTTGCCCATGTATCATCTATCAACTCAGACGGCGGTCCCACCTTTCCACCGATTAACTCTTTATTGTCCTTGGCAAAGATCATGACCTTTCCGTCCTGGGGGTCATATTTATCCCACTTGGGCCTTGCGCTATACTTGCCAGCCACCGCATCTGGATCTCCCGTGCAGATAAAGCTCGTCACATAGGCGTGCAGTGTACCCGATAGCTCTTCTTGGCCCTCAGATTTCGCGCACAGGGCGGGATCCCGCATCTCGTAAAACATGTTGTTGCCGTGTCGCGCTCCTGTAATTTTATCTGATTCCAGGGCCCAGTGGTAGACAAACACGGGCACGTCCTTGGCTGTGAAGCTGGCAGTTTGCCTCACGGGCGCGACGTACGCGTACTGCGCATACGCCGCCTCGATGCGCTTATACATTGCGCCGACGCCCTCGCGGTCTTCCTTGTAAATCGAGTCTGGAACCTTGAACGGGTCGGGGTACAGGGCATCAATGGCGCTCAAGTCGTCATCGCTCAGCTGCGGGAGCAGCGTCTTCCAGAAGTGGGTAAACTCTTCCGACTTTGACATGGTCTTGTCGACGTAAATGGAGCCCTCGTTGGTCGTGAAGCCAGTCATGATGGGCACCTTGTGCCACAGGCCCTGTCTCCAGGAATCTATGGGCCGGCGACGGATCACTTCGCCATCTATCACGGGCTGGAACGCCCACCGCAGGCTGGGGTTGTACTTGTAGAAAACGGTCGTCTGGGCGCTTGCGATCTCGGAGATGGGGAGCGAGCGCAAGTATTTAAAGACGTCGGCGGCCGACAGGTTTTCCGGGCACTTTAGTTCCTTGAGAAACTCGGCAAACTGCTCCTCGTGGATGGGCGCCTCCGGGTTTCGGACGGCTCGCGATGTGGGTGCTCCCGATTCCATAATGACGCGGTGGAACAGCGGCGGCTTTCCCTCGTCATAGTTGAGAAGATGGTATCCAATCTAACCTGTTGTTAGTTTTGCACTGCGTCAACGGATTTGGATAATTGCCTACCGAGTGTGCGCCCGCAGAGAGACCAAAAAGCGTGACGTTGTCTTTATCGCCTCCAAACAATCCAATATTGTCCTGCACCCACTCCATGACGAAGATTTGGTCCTTCAAGCCCAGGTTGAGCACACCCTCTTCAGCGCTCAGTTTAGAGGGGAGAAACCCCAGCGCGCCAATACGGTACCCGAACGACACGCCAATGAACGGCGCTTCGGCCCAGCCAACCATGGCGGCGGTGTCGTGCATGGCGGCGTTTCCGCGGTTGAAAGCGCCGCCGTGGACGTACAAGGCCACGGGCAGCGGCTTCGACTTGTCATCGTAGCCAGGCGGGCGGAAAATGTTTACAGTGAGGCAGTCCTCGCTCTCTTCGAGGGTAGGTCCGCAGACGACAAATTGGCGCGCGGGTGCGCGGGGGCCGAACTGCGAGGCGTCGATGGTGTCGGTCGACGGCTCCAGCTTTACAAGCGGGCGGAAGCGACGGTCGCCCGTTGGCGGCAGACAGTAGGGGATGCCTTTGAAGCTCTCTACCTCGCCAGGCCATCTGCCCGTTTCGCGGATTCCGATAACAGTTCCCTGCGGCAGGGTGACGGACGGCCGGGATGATTCGTTATCGCCTGCCATGATGCACAACGGCTGCAGTGAGAGTAGACAGAGTAGCAATGAGACGGGGGTGAATGTCGATGTCGCAACCTTCAATTGGTATTCATTCACTCAATAAACAGACAATACAAATTGACAATTGTTTAATTCACATTGAATCCCTTGATTTTATTCACGCCGCTCGTTTCGGTTCTACTTCTGGCCTGCGATGATGCTCAGCGGGGACAAAACGTCCGAATCGCGGCCACGGCAACCCCTCTAAAGCGGGGCTTATCTTGCCCTCGGAAGCCCAAGAAGTCCCCTGCTTTGGGCCATTGCGATAAGAAATGGTGTCATCCACGGGGCTCTGAATAGGGCAATGCTATGCGCTGAATATTCATCCCATCTTTTATCGACTATCTGCTTCTTTTGACTAGCCCTGTTCAAGCCGACGTAAAGTGCTGCTGCTCAGCATGTCATCAGCCCATTCCTTGCAACATTCCCGGTGCTCTTCAACGTCCCCTATCAACTGTTCATCCATCTCAAGCCTTCCCAGAGTTTCGCTCGGGTACAGGTCCTCAACAGGTCCAGGAAAGGGCGGCTCGTGCACCACAGTCCCGTCATCCTTTACATATACCCTCAACGCAGTGACTTCCAAGTCACACAGCAGCTTCAAAAGCGACCCGTGTCCTGAACGGCCTTTCTCATAGCAATCGGCCGCGGTCGTTTGAAGAACCTCTGACCGCCCCTTGTCCAATCCGCTCTCGAGATATCCGAAAAGCGCAGACATGAACTTTTCCGCGCCCTCTAATTCGAGGGAGCGATAGGGAGTCTTCCTGTAGTCTCGCACGTTTGGCCCGAGCCCCACACCATGCGTATGCTTGATAATGGCGGCAACAAAAGGCTGAGTGGCGGGCGCTGGCGAGTTTTGGAGCGCTTGGGAGAGGGCTACAACCTCGGGGCAGCTCTCAAGCTCAGGTTTGCGCGCGAGCACCATTTTGAAGCATAGCTTGATGGCCATGGACACTGGCAGCATAATGAAGGCCGTGTATACGAAATCCCATTGCGCAAAGTTATCGAAATAAGACAACACCGTGGCCACATGGTAAAACTCGCATTTCGACGGCCCTTCAGGAGGCACGGCAACAATATAGCACGAGAGATGCTCCAGCGAAGCCCCTTTGTTTACTAGTTGCTCGACCCTCACACAGTAGTCTAAAAAGTAAGTCCTGTCATAGTACACGTGATCGGGCCGATCTTTGACCAGGTTGAGTCCATTATCACAGAGGAGTTGGGTGCAAGCGCCAATTGGAGTCGCATAGAAGCAGAAGATTGGATTCTGGAGGCGCGTTTGAGGGAGCTTGATGTTGATTTCAGGCACATTCTCCAGGAGGAGGTGAAATAGCGGGGAATTCACCAAATCGCCCTTTGACGTTGCGCCGGCCAGGTAGGAGCACATGAGAGTGGGCAATGAAGCTTGATCGACATTGCCGCTTGAAATGCGCCGCATAACGTAATCCCACGGCCCGGTGTCCACACAGCGCTGTAAAAACTCAGTGTCAGAGAGCTTGCCCGAAGTTCGTTCTGCCTCCCTTGATAGCAACAAGCCGCTTTGGTTCAAGGTTCGGCAAATCTCGACGAGCTGGGACCGCAGCTGAAACTGCAGTTCCTTGTCGCTCTCAGCAAAGTAGTTGCTGGCATGGTGAACCTTGAGGAGGGTGAATGTGAGGGGGTCGCGGAGGCCTGGGAGGGTGGCCTTGGTGAAAAATGCTGGTGGCATCTTAAAGATTCTGCAGGAAGCCAGAAGCGCTTTCAGCATGTTGAATCGCATCTGTGTGCTTGACAAGGTGCAGTACCCGACAACCTGCTGACCGGGCAATGTGTCGTGTAGAAAGTCGAACGCAGTTCGGTGAACGAAGCGAACGGTGCGGTTCTTGCTCGTGTACGGGACCAGCACATGGTAGTTGTCGGAATGCGGTGGCACCAGTGGCGAGTCAATGCTGGTTCCGTAATCAGGTATGTCCAAAAGTCCAGCGCAGCGGGTGAGGACATCATTTTCGAGCTTTTTGCACTGGCGGACCAGTTCGTGTGCGGGAATGGGCGCCCTGTTCTCGTCGAGGAGCTGTTCCGAGAGCGATGTATGTGCAAGCATCAGCTCAAACACGGACAGATCCGTAACGAGGTTATCGCGGTGAAATTCCATCATGAGACGAAATATGTGCGCAGCCTTTTGGCGGTAAATGGGCAGGTCGTCGCTCATTCTGGTGAGCATGTCTTCGTACAAGTCTGCAAGGCTTCCGGGCAGGCTTTCGATTCGCTGCTTGATTTCGTCCACGCCGTCGCCAAGTGCAAGCCCTCTCAGCACATTTTTAACCGCCAAGCAGAGCCATAGAAACACGCCCTGCGCTTTCCAGATGATTGAGGACAATATTGCGTCGGCCATCTTGTCAGCAATCCCCGCATTTCTCAATCGCTGGCCCAGGTTTTCCTCGGCATACACACGGAGGTCCCTGAGTGTAAGGTCTTGGATGTGCAGTTGAGGATACACTCCTAGTATCTTCATCAATAAAGGCTCTGGTCGACTGGACAAGCACATCTTGATATTAGCATGTTGACTCAGCTCGTCGATGGTTTTCAATAGCTGGGAAACGCCATCTTCAGGGTACACCTCATCCAAGCCATCTAGGAATATGCAGATTGGTCTTCCATACTGAGAAATGACTTGGTGGGCAACGGTGAACAGCTCTTTTTGTGACCAATCCGTATCCGCGTCCTTTTCCTTGACGGTGGGAATCTTAACGAGAATTAGGTCTTGTGCATGCTGATTTTCCTGTAGTAGCTGATACATCAGCGAGCAGAGCATTCCCTTGATGCTTTGTTGCATCCGAGTCCCTGGACGCCAGAAGAAGTGGGAGACGATGGTGGCACCAGGCTTCCAGTTCCCAAGTAGTGAACGCGTTCTCGCATCGTGGAGAATAAACTTGGCCAAGGTTGTTTTTCCCGAGCCTGGCTTTCCGGCTATCCAATATATTTTCTCGCTGGATCTCAACCAGTCCGAAAATCTGTCCCAGTGTTGCTCTTTGCACTCATCAACGTATCTTTTGTCGTTATCACCCCAACCCAATTCCCGCAGTTCGCGCCAGCTTTCATAACCCTCTTCTTCTACAAGAGAATTCGTAGAGGCAGTCACATAGCCAGCATCGTCCGCAATCGAATCCACATCTGCCACTTCCGAAACTTGGCCATTGGATTCATCAGATGAATCTGGTTGGGGAAAATACGATGCTTCCGAGAAGACCCATTGAAATGTGTTTTCGTACGCTTCAACCGCGTCGTTTCGACGTTGGTTCATGTTGGCATACTTTAGACTCCCAAGTAATTTCTTGTACGTGGCCTCTCGCTCCTTTTTCAAATTCAAGTCTTCCATTTGCACGCCAAGATGCGCCACGGACGCGTCCACAGTTGATTTAACGTTTTGATCAGTTTCCAACTTGCTTTTTTGGGCTTCCATTGATATGTGTTGCTTCAGCTTTTCTGCTTCGGCTGCAGTGTGTTCCATGACCTTGTTGCTTTGCTTAATGAGTAAATCGCTTGCATCTCGGTAGCCCTCATTGTAGCGCGCAATAAAGTGCTGTAATTGATCATTGCCTACTCTGACGTTCAAATCAATTCCATCAGTCTTATTACTGCTCGCATTGTAAGTTCATCAAACTCACATCTCTGTTAGGTTTCGTGAGGCTCACCAAAAATATGTGACAAGGCCACTGTTCATCTGTTTCTCCATGCTAGACAGGTCCTTCTCAAGCCCAGCAAGCCGCCTCTTCCGCCAAAGCATTTTTGCAGCAACCTTGAGTGTCTTTTTCAGATCGCCCTTCGCTGACTCGCCCAGGATAAAATTGATCTCTTCTCTTAAATCGCGCGTGATCATTTGGCATTTCTGAGAAAGTTTTATCATGTCCCTTTCGTGTTTTGTCAAGTCATCTCCCATGTCGACCATCTGAATGTACATTGCCGCATTTTCCAACACAACAGAACGTTCCGCAAGCGATTCATCAATGGATCCTCCATTATAAATGCATTTCGCGACTTGAACCACTTCACGCCCAAAGCTAATGACCTGAAATATGCTGCAGGCCACGCCCAGGGCTTCCAGGCCCGACATTTTGCCGATACCTGTCCCCCAGCTTGGTTTGTTACGAGGGTTACCGGATTTGGTGTTTGAGTTGAGTATTCTGAGCACAAAATAAATGCATTGCTGATTTCAAGAACTTGTGCGGGGAACAAATGAGGCCCACGTCAGAAGTTCAGCCTGAAAGTGGAATACATGCAGGACCAATCACATGATGAGATGTTGGTGTCAGCTTCCGCATCGGTAACAAATCCAGCAATTAAAGATACTGAATGGCTTTTAAAGTAATCGTGTCTATTGTATTAGCCCAGTAGTCTAAAAATATTCCGCTTCTATAGAAAAATCGGCACATCTATCCAAATTAAATCCTCCAATCACAGCTTAGGCAGAGCCTTCTTCCTTGGCCGAAGAATCGACTGCTGGCTCATGGACGCAATCAAATTTCCCTTTTCATCCCACAGCTTGCCCTCTGCAAAAGTTCGTCCGCTACCGCCGTGCGAGGTCGATCTCTCGCGCAGATGCCAAGCGCCAAGGTCCACATGAGGCGTAAAGACGCGGAATGCAAAGTCCAAGGTTGAGCAGGCGGTTATGGATTCAAACCACTGGTGATTATGAGTCAATGGAAGAAAGGAAAGACCTCCGTCTAGGAGAAAGATCAGAGCCGAGAGGTTGCCGATGGCAGTTGTGGGCGCTTCGATTGCCTTTTGCCATTCGGCAGACGTTTTGGCAGTGATGGGGCGGTGATCCTGGGTTGTCGTGACTTCCTTGGCGACACCGCCGAGGTTTTGGGCCGAAACTCCGTCCGGACAGTACCGGGTCTCAAAGATGTCCCCCTGGATGCCGAATGCAGTGACGTACGAATCATACTGCTCCTGGGTAACCTTGCCGCTATCTTTCAAAGCGAGCGCTAGCGCCTCAACGGGGAGGCACTCGTCAGGGCCGGGCCACTTGTCGGTCGGAGGAGCAGAGTACTCCATGGCCGAGGGTTCCAGGACGTGGAAATCGGCGACAAGCTCCTGGCAGACGCGAAACTTGCCATCGGGCTGCTCCTGCTTGACCTGGACTCGGCGCGTCGCAAAGGAGCGCGTATCGCGCATGCTGGTAACTGTGCAGTGCAGCTTCCTCTCAGTCGACGCAGGGCCGAGAAAATGGCCTAGGACCGAGTACAGCGAGAACTGAGGCGGCACAGACGAGCAGGCGGCGCTCACGGCGATGCCTGAGGTGAAGCCTCCGTAGCCGATGCGCGAAGGGTTTCCCATCTGGATGGGGAGGTGTTTTGAGACATATTCACCCGACGAGACCTCCTCGACCGACACGAGGTCGGCAATGCTGACCCCCATTGTAAGCTGCTGGTAGTTGTAATTCGTAGATAGACGCTGAATACACCTTCAAAAGCGTGTACCGCATGAAGCAATACGTAGGCAACAGGGGTTCTCTTCACGATCCATATTATAAACCTGTCTTCGGCTGTTTGTGGGGCGACGCGTCAAATACTGGTGGGGCCATCCTCGGCCCAGTGATCATGTTCAGCCACAAAAACAGTCTTGACGGACTAAACTGCCGGTTTTTCACGGGAACCGCATCGTCTCTTGACCATGTGCGGTACTTGAACCGATTAAGCCTCTATGAAAAGCTATGGAATCGATCAAGTAATGCTCGAGGCGGTCATGACGCCGTATTTTGACTTTGTCACTTGTAGCCGAATCGCCGAGGGTGTGATAATGCTATAGCTGACTCGGGCCGGTTACATAACATCTCCGACAATTGCATCAACAATACTCGGCAAATAGTTTTGCTCTATATGAAATTGGGAGAATAGAAAGAATAAGGTTGGCAGACGTTCGTATTATAAACTACATCACCCTTCGATCCCAAACGAGGGATCAGACCCACTCAGTCAGATTCCACTCTAGGGTAGGGGATCAAGTTTTTTTCCTTAATTTGTTCGGAGTATTTGGGGTCATTCCCAGATGCCATTGGGGATTGGGGCGGACAGTAGCCATGGGGATGTCAGATATTAACTCTGCTTCCGTTTTGGCTCATGATTTAATCCATCACGCGCTGGCTGTCTTAAGCTATCCTTGACAACTTCATCACGTTACCATTGTCTATTACCGTCTCTGTCTTGTCAATCAAATGCAATAGTTTCAACACTGATACACTGATCGGCAATTATCACTGCCAATTGATGTATCAAAATATGCTGTCGCATAACTTCTCAATAGTTCTGCTTCACTTCACTTTTGGTATTCTTGCTTCGTATCACCCCTACACGGCCGAATGCACACCCCAAATGTTGATCAAGGTTCAAGAGGCGTGTGTGAGTCACGGTATTTTGTGCTGACGTTGCTTATATGTCGAACCACAATTTCAGGATCATAATCCAGTGAGTTGAGATAGTATTGTGACTTCACAGGACATAAGACAAAAAAGTCGGCATTTCTCGGGATTTTACTCTGAGCGGGTCTCGGGGATAACTGGCTTCGGAGTCGTCTCATTTCAACGTCATCCGAGCGTCCAAAGCCGGACGGCTTTTTTGATCTGATGCCTACCGTACTGCCGGGACTTACTGGCCTCGTCAATATCTTTCGTGTTCAGTCTCGATCACGAGTGGCCTGGCTGGCATCGCGCCCATCAGGCGACATTGGGGGACCTGGTAGATGATGTCAAGAAAACGCATTGTGGCCAATAAAACATGCCTGCAGAATGTAGAATGAGACAGCATGGAGATAAGCGGGCAATTCGAAACCTCAATGTGGAAATGTTCCGGTATCGAGCTGCCCGACAGGTATGGGGTTAGCGGCGAGCGGATTGCTTCTTTTAGCCGACACGCAAGCATCGCCGACTTTATTATTTGACAGCGGGAGCGGAGCTAGCGGCTAGTCAGTTCATCCGATGGCATCCACCACGTGCCACGCGCATCAGTGAGACGGCGAAGCGACAAACCCACCGAACGTCTCCGTGGGGATGACTTAAAAAAAAACCAGAAAAGTGGAATTAGACAGGCTGAAAAAACCCTCCGGTTCTGCAGCTTGGCAGGACCCTGAGAATCTAGAGCATCACCCGCCCTCCCTTCTGCTCCGCGGGACGCGAATGGACCCGGTGGCTTATTCGGTTACGCTGACTGAATTGAAGGCTGCCAAAGCTGACGCAAGCATGGGCGAGGAAAATGAGGTATTTATCACGTCCAGACTGGGGGTGGGCAGAGCTTTGGGTCACTTGTCACTTGGCACTCGCCTTGTAACTGTAGTTTGCCTTGTCGGGTTCTGGCATTGGGGTTTTCGGATATCGTATCGAAAGCCCAAGGTCAATGCAACAGATCCAATCACCATGAGTCGGGCGCGGGTGGTTGATGCTTTCCGTCGCTGGGAGCAATCCGAATTCTAATTTAGGGCTGTGTGATGGTTCGGGGATTGTCGATCCTGCGCACACATGCGACATTCGATCGACCCAGTCCTCTGCAGCTGCGATAGGCTGGCTGGCTGATGAGGCCCTCGTCAGGTCAGGGGTGGCCAGCGGATTCGGGTGTCCGCGGGCACACACCCAGCGGAGACGGTCCATAAATGCCTACCCCGATTCCGCTTGGAACTGGGCCTTCAATTGACTGATGTGCGAGTGAATGCGAAATGTAACGTGCGTGGCACAGCTCCCTTGAGCGGTCGGGATTTCGTGTGATTTGCTGCCGCATCTCACCGCGTAGATCGGGTGAGTCGGCTTGTCGCTTGGCAATCTGATTGTAGGAATTGTGCGTTGTGGGTTTTCGCGAACGTCGAAAAGATGGAAGGATTCGGTCCCATGGCATCTTACTTAAACTGTGGCTCCGCGTACTTCCCCCCCAAGAAAGCAAAAGGAGGTAGATCACAAACATAATCGCACGGGGTCTTAGACTTCACACCATAATCTTTTGAAAACCCGTCGATTCGATCCATGCTGGCGGACACGCTGTAGCAAGGATGGCATCACCAAAGACGGTCGAGATCAACGACTTTTCAGAACCCAAAGATGACCGGGATGCCGCCGATCGCATTACGCTAGGGTCCTCGGACGAGACTACTGGTGGCAAGGAAGATGGTGAAGCGGCCTCTTTGGAGGATGAGATTGAAGAAATTGCACGACGATGTTCAACAGCCCTCGGGGACGACTTGGACGCATTCAAACCACAAGCTGGAGGCAGATTGGACCCTGCGTCTCCCAATTTCAATGCCCGCGACTGGGTGAGAGCCTTTGTCAAGCTCAATGAAGCTGATCCGAAGTCGGCGCCATCTCGCAGCCTGGGCGTGGCCTTTCAGAAGCTCGACGTCTACGGATGGGGGACTGGTGGAGTTGAGCATCAGCAGACCGTCTTGGATGCGCCGTTGGATGTTTTATCCGCTGCTGGAAGTTTAATTTGGGGAAACCGAAGAAAGACCAAAATTGAGATTCTTCGTAATTTCGAGGGTGTCATTGAGAAGGGAGAGTTGCTGCTGGTTCTTGGTCCTCCAGGCGCAGGATGCTCGACCCTGCTGAAGACCATCGCGGGCGAGACACAGGGCCTCGAGGTCAGTCCCGATGCATACATGAACTTTCGAGGTGAGGAGTTATTGGATGGGAACCTCAAAGGAGAAATGGTGCAAGACTAATCGTGAGGGTAGGCGTCAACACGAAGCATGTGCGCCATAGATTCCGCGGCGACGTGCTTTACAATGCCGAAGTCGACACCCACATCCCCCATCTCACGGTTGGAGAAACTCTTTCGTTTGCGGCGCGCGCTCATTCTGTCCGCCATATTCCCAAAGGAGTGACGCGAAATGAGTCGGATATAATGCTGAGGGATGTGATGATGGCCATTTTTGGTATCAGCCACACCATCGACACTCGGGTTGGAGACGAATACGTCAGAGGCGTGAGTGGTGGTGAGCGAAAGAGAGTGAGCATTGCAGAAGCTGCTCTCACGGGAGCCAAGCTGCAGTGCTGGGATAACACGACCCGAGGATTGGACAGCGGAAACGCCGTCAACTTTTGCAAGACGCTGCGGTTGCAAGCCGATCTTCTTGGAGTCGCTGGCGCCGTCGCTATTTATCAGGCACCACAGTCTGCATACGATGTAAGCTAACCTCTAGTTATGCTGATGCAAGAAACTAACATCCTGATAGCTCTTTGATCGGGTCACGGTCCTGTACGAAGGAAGGCAGATTTTCTTTGGCAAGACTGACGTCGCCCAGCGCTACTTTGAAGACATTGGTTTTGAATGTGAGTCTTTTGTGGCATGCCATGGAGACCGACCTAACAAACAAATACTAGGCCCCGAGAGACAGACCACTGCAGACTTTTTGACATCCATGACGAGCCCCCAGGAGCGACGGGTCAAGCCAGGGTATGAGGATAGGGTCCCTCGAACGCCCGACGAGTTTGCCCAGCGCTGGCAAGAGAGTGAGCTGCGAAAGGAGCTCCTCCAGGAAATCAACAACTACGAGAAAAAGCACCCACAGCAAGAGCGACTGGCTGAGTACCATGAGTCCCGAAAAGCTGAAAAGGCAAAAAGCCAACGCAACAAGTCTCCCTACACCATTTCCTACATGGATCAGATCTGGCTCACGCTGTGGCGTGGATGGAGGCGACTGTTGGCTGACCCGGGCTTCACCATTGCGTCTCTCATATTTAATATCATCATTTCGTTGATGATTGGCAGTCTATTCTACAACCTCAAGGACGACGCTTCTACCTTTTATTATCGCGGAGGTGTAATCTTTTTCTCGTTACTGTTCAACGCATTTGCCAGTCAGCTCGAGGTGAGAAACCCTATTTCTGTTTTGAGTAATCGTGCGTCTTGCTAACTAATATGACAGGTCTTGACTGTGTATGCTGAGCGTCCTGTTGTTGAGAAGCACCGTCGGTACGCCTTCTATCACCAGTCCACGCAAGCTATATCCAGCTACCTGATCGATCTGCCATACAAAACAATCAACATGGTAGCGTTCAACCTCGTGGTATACTTTATGACGCATCTTCGACGAGAGCCCGGCAATTTCTTCTTCTTCTGTTTCACTTCTTACCTCACAACGCTGGTCATGTCGTGCATCTACCGTACCCTTGCGTCCGTTACTCGTACTTCACATCAGGCCATGGTACCTGCATCGCTCCTCAGTCTCGGGCTGATGATTTATACCGGCTTCACTATCCCCACTGACTATATGCTCGGATGGTCTCGCTGGATGAACTACATCAACCCTCTTGCGTTTGCGTTTGAGGCGCTCATGGCCAACGAGTTTCACGCCAGGGAATTTCCCTGCAGTCAGCTGGTTCCTTCTGGGCCTGGATACGAATCACTCCCCACAGACTCCCAGATCTGCGCGGTCGTGGGCGCGGAAGTAGGTTCATTTGTAGTTGATGGCGACAGGTACATTAACCTATCGTTCAAATACTACAACGCAAACAAGTGGAGGTTAGTGCTCGCGGCACCTTTCGTTGTGGAGTTTTCGCTAACTTGGTGGTAGAAATATCGGGATTCTCTGCGCTTTCCTTGTCGGATTCTTTCTCCTTTACATCGTCGCTGCGGAATTCTCCAAGCCACCGAAGAGCAAGGGCGAGGTTCTGGTCTTCCGAAAAGGCGCTACGCCCTTGAAGCGCGGTGCTGATCTTGAGGCCCAATCCGGCCGGCCAGTTGTTGCAGAGAAGAGCGAGAAAAAAGAAGGCCAAAGAGGACTTACTGCAGGAGTATCGGTATTTCATTGGGAAGATCTCTGCTACGATATTCAGATCAAAGGAAAAGATCGCCGACTTTTGGATCAGGTTGATGGTTGGGTGAAGCCTGGTGTATCCACAGCGCTCATGGTAAGAAAAAGCCACGCTTGCTTGAGATGCTTTTACTGACCTCATTAAGGGAGTATCGGGCGCGGGTAAAACCACATTGCTCGACGTTCTCGCGACCCGTGTCACAATGGGAATCGTTAGCGGAGACACCAAGATTGACGGAAACCCGACCGACGCTTCCTTCCAACATCGCGTGGGGTACGTCCAGCAGCAGGATCTTCATCTCAACACCATGTCGGTTCGCGAAGCCCTTGAATTCAGCGCCCTCCTTCGACAATCCGCCGAGATTCCCAAGGAAGAAAAGCTGCGATATGTGGATGAGGTCATTGATATGCTCGACATGCAGGAGTTTTCCGACGCTGTGATTGGAGTCCAGGGCGAAGGCCTCAATGTTGAACAGCGAAAGCGTCTTACGATTGGTGTTGAGCTCGCGGCCCGCCCGCAGCTGCTTGTTTTCCTTGATGAACCAACCTCTGGCCTGGACTCTCAAACCTCGTGGGCTATTTGCGACCTCATCGAAAAGTTGACGACCAGTGGCCAAGCGGTCCTGTGCACCATTCACCAGCCCTCAGCTATGTTGTTTCAACGGTTTGATCGACTGCTTCTTTTGGCGCCCGGCGGAAAGACTGTTTATTTTGGAGGTATGTTAAATATGCTTCACCCATTAATGGATTCAAACTAACCGATCAGATCTGGGCGAGGGATCGCGAAATCTCCTTGATTACTTTGAGCGCAACGGTGCTCCACCCTGTCCACCTAGTGCTAATCCTGCCGAGTACATGCTCCAAATCATTGCGCCGCCCAAAGACGAAGAGACCAAAAGCGTCGACTGGCATCAGATTTGGAGAGACTCGCCCGAATACCGATCTGTCAAGGACGAGCTTGCGCGTCTTAATGCGCTGCCCCAAACGCACCCCGAGGAGGCCGACAACACAGGTGCCATGGGCGACGAGTCCCAGCACCAAGAATTTGTCGCCTCATTCTGGACTCAGTTCTGGCAGGTTTTGCTCCGAACCTGGACCCATTTCTGGAGGTCTCCAGTCTACATCTGGTCCAAGATTATTCTCGTCGGCATCGCGGTGAGCTCCAAGAGCAAAATTGCGCGCATACATTCGTGCTAACTACTTTCTAGTCACTGTATCTTGGATTCAGCTTCAATGCCAATAACACCATCCAAGGCCTACAGAATCAACTCTATGCCATTTTCATGTACATGATCATGTTTAATAATGTTAACCAGCAAATCATGCCCATGTTTGTTCCTCAACGCGCCTTGTACGAAGTTCGAGAGCGGCCATCAAAGATGTATCGATGGAACAGTACGTGGATTTTCCGTGAACAACCTCTTTTACTCATTTGGCTAACGTGTGTGCCTTACTCAGCTTTTGTTCTGTCAAACATAATTGTCGAAGTCATCTGGAACACTCTCATGTCTGTCCTGATGTACTTTTGCTGGTATTATCCTGTCGGGTTCGTCCAAAATACGACATCTAGCGACCAGCAAGTTCGAGGATTTTTGATATTTCTATTTCTTTGGATGTTCATGCTTTTTACGAGCACTTTTTCCCATTTCGCGATTGTGTGGATCGAAATTCCCGAAGTGGCTGGTGTCTTGGCGGTCCTTATGTGGATGCTTTGCATCGCTTTTTGCGGGTAAGTTGTGCTTTTAAAGGGTTTAATGCTTGAAACAAGGTTGCTAATATGATATGCAGCGTGAGTGTGCGGCCTGACGACATCCCAACATTCTGGAGCTTCATGTACCGCGTCTCTCCCGCAACGTATCTGATAGAGGGTACCATGGGTGTCGCGCTGTCTGGTTCGCAGGTTCAATGCGCCGACAATGAAATACTCAGCTTGAAGGCACCGGCTAATATGACTTGTGACGACTTCTTGGGTCCATATGTCAAAGTTGCTGGCGGAGCATTGCTAAATCCGACATCGGAAGAAACATGCAATTACTGCTCTCTCAGCTCAACCGACGAATTTTTGGAACGGTTCAGCATCTCATACAGCCATAGATGGAGGGACTTTGGTTTCCTTTGGGTGTATATCTTGATCAATGTTGCAGCTGCGCTTGCGCTGTACTGGGTGTTTCGAGTTCCCAAGGGCGCGGGTGTCAAGAGAAAATAATTTAGAATCCAGGAATGAGAAGGCTCAAGATGAGTAGGTCAACGACCAAGTAGATTAGTAGATTTAGATAAACTCCCATTCATAAAACTTAATAGATATTGCTGAAATCATCGATATTCTTGGCCCTGCTTGAGCTTGATGGACGGATCTTCAAGCAAGGCCCTCATCTACTCATAACTGAAGTTGTGTCAACTCGACTCCAGGCATCTTCACTTACGCTATGGCGCTTTCAATTACAAACATGGGCTTTATAAGCCACACTTATATCCCGACCTATTAAGGTGGTTAGATCACTCTGTTGTTGTGACAAAAGGTTCATCGAGTGGGTCACTAGACGCCCAGCTGTATATAGCCACAAACAAATTCGCCTCTGTTAACACGGTTGCGTGGCCCAGTGGTTGTAAGTAACATGCAAGTCCTCAGCCACGACTCCACTAACAAATCTGCAGAAGGCATTTGCTTTACAATAAGAACGCAAAGGATCGCAGGTTCGATCCCTGCCGCGATCAAATTCCTCTCTTTTTTGCTGCTCTTTTCTCCTCGGATCATAATTCCCGATGATTTTTTGTATTTGCAATGGAGTTCACATTTCCTTTTTATACGAATGTGGGTCAGCTACACAGATCTATTATCGCTCAGCAGTGTTTGACGGCGCGACCCTATTCTCTAGTCGCTGGGGACAACTGTATGATATGGAATTAAGCTGAATGATTTCTTTGAAATAATACCATATTTCATCAACCCCATCTACCATAGAATTAATTCTGTCAAACTTCACTGTGATAACGGACAGGAATGATTTTTTTTGGAAGGTGAGAGGATATGCATCCAGGACGCCAACTCTAGTTTAGCAGCAAAGACCTTTGTCTCAATGTAATTGATTGTATGTGAATCTGACCAATGAAATTATATATAGTCTTTGCTTTAACAGAAAATAAAGCATAGTTTATTCAAATTGGGGCCGTTGATATCCTGGCTTTTACGAGGAGAGCATTATTTGAAGGCATCATTCTGCCAAACATGAAGCTCAATCGCTTGCAAGCGATCAACATTGGAATAAAGAATGCACACATGCTTTTTGGCCATCCCGAAAATGTCCGGATGAAAATGACGTCTTTTTAAGCCATATTCGTACTAATCTGGTTGCCTCACGAATCAAATGTCAGGTAGGGTAGCATACGTAGAAGGCCTCAAGTCTGACATTTCTCGCAAGATGACATAGCTTAACCCTCCCCCAATGAATGCGATAGCGTCAAGCACGCCCAACGGCTTTTCTTCTCTCTCTGATAGGTAGAGCTCTTCATAAGGCAAAAAGGCAACCTGGCGGCCTTCTCACACCGTGAGATGATCCTGGAAAAAGCGATCCTCGCCCAATTCCTAACCTCACCGGGTTTATGGAGTGATCCAATTGAACTTTGTTGCGGCCCAAACTTGCACATCGATCCGGCGCATCAGAATGCTCAGCCCTGGCTTTTGGTCACAAGGGCTGTCCACCGGTTGCGAAAAGAGGGCACATGGGCATTGTCTTGGGAGGTCAAGAAGAATACGACGCACCGGTTATCGCCACGTCACCCATCAGCTCGGTGAAAGTCGAGATAGGAAGGAAATGATTTGGCAAGGAAAAAAGCTCTTGGAATGTTATTTTCAGATGCACTGGCACATTCCTCTAGCCAGTGAGGGCAGTTTAATAGATGGTGATGCATGGTGCGGTTCCTCATAATGCGGTGTTTCCCCACAGTAGAAATCTTTTCATCCGCATTCATAAATATCCCTTTGCACTTTCCTCGCTCTACCCTGACTTTTTCAATTGAGTTACGCCTTTGAATTTATTTACCACGCATTCACTTTTAAATTCTTCTCTAAATATCAGATGATCGCCTCCGCTTGATAGATTCTATCAGCTGATGCACAAAGTATTATATCGGATTTTCCCATCATTCAATACTTCATTTCAAACCAACACGCCAATGACATGAATTCACCATCGCGCGATTTTAAAGTCTCAGAAAATTAAATTTGGTAGAGATGCGCGATTGTGCCATCATCGAACTGTTCACACCTGGGCATCTTTGTGCCGAATAATGGCGAAAGCGAAGAATAGGAATAAGAGGCCAAGGAATAGAAAGGTGAAGCTTCCGAGATCGGAGTCGCCAAAGCCTTCCAATGCGGTCATCAAAAAGGGCTGTGCCAAGAACGAGGCATTGAGTCCACAGCAGATTGAGACTAGAAATGCCGAATATAGACCGTATATTGACATCGGACACGGCCTGGGGGTACCGGAACAAGAGCTGATTGAGTTTTTCATGAGTGATTCTGCTTGTACTGACAAAGTTGTTCCCGAAATGAAATTCGTGACAGCGTTTTGCCCCGGCCGCACCATTACTGAAGTAGTGTCCGGAAGCTCAGATTATCATTCAAAGCATGCTGCAGTCTTCTTGGACTGGGGAAGCTATGAGAGTGGACCTTCTGTGCCCTGCGAGTGCCACAGGTCTCTTAGTCCACATCAATTGCACGAAATATTGTCAAAAAGGGTAAGAAGCGTTTTGTTTCTCTTTTAGGTAGATTGGCTGTATCCTTAATTACTTGCAGAGTAAACTGAACACCATAACGACTGAGCACGCATCACTAAAAACCGGCGTATCAGGCAACACTCGAGATAGGCCGACTCACCAACATAATTCCAACTGCTGTGCGATGTGAGAGAGACAATTGGATTGATATGTCGTCCCAAGCTGATAAAGGCAGATATATTGCCACCGTGGATCGTTGGTTCATGGCATCTCTAATTCTCAACGCAACCATACACCAAAAACTTGGTTTGTCTCAGGCGTTCTACCGCTACCTCGCATTCCGAAGTTTCATAGGGGAAATTCCTTCGGTTAGACCCCCAAATGTTTTCAGAGGTCCAATTCTAACTATATACAGCGTAATGGATCCCCAGAATTTCAACTAGGGTTTGACTTTCCCTATTATGCCTTTAAGCAAGCGTCCACTCAACATCCACCTGTTGATCGTCGAGAAATTGCCAGGCAAGGCCCTTTAAGAAAGGTTTTTGACTTGAGTTTCCTTTCAAGAGGAACAACACTAGACTCCACCGCAGAGGTTGATTACCTATGCGAAGCTCAAATCAGCTTCCTCATCACCGGTATCAGTGATTTGAGTTGGACGGCGTTTTGTTTTGCTGATGATTACTTTGAAGATGAAGACCTGCCTGAAAGTGTTGCAAACTCCCAAGAAGAGCAACAAGGTGCGAGTGGAAGGCTCGTTTTCGATCCCCTAGCTGGTGATCAAAGCGACGCATCAACTAGAATAGCCCCGAGGGACTACTTTTTGACAGTTTTGGAGCCATGGGTGCGAGAAATAAAGACGCAATGGCATATCTCGGTGACTGAAATGGAGGCCAAGATTGGACATTATGTAAGTTTGAACTCACTTACGTCTTTTCTCTCGAAGATTTCCTTCGTTATCACTTTTCTTCATAGAGAAAATATCCAGCATGATTAACTGGTGGATTAGATTCGCACTTGTCCCTTAACGGATAGTCATCAACCAAAAGCATCAATTGCCGAGGATTCATGGAACGTTGAACAAGCTTGCCAGCCAATCACTCAGGCCAGGAGACTTATAGAAGCCATGTCTCAAAAGTTACAAGCGATTATCAGTCAATGGAAAAGATTCAAGGTAGATTCGATGTTTGCTAAAGCGCCCAAGAGAGCATCTCGATGCATGCGGGAAATCCGATACAATATGGAAGATTTGGAGAATTATTTAGAGAGACTTGGATTTCTCTTGAACAATTGCGAGAGGTACATGAGGGATGTTCGTACATGCCTGGCCCATAAGTGCTTCTGACAACTCATTATAGTCTAGTTATCATTTCGAATGCAATTTGAAGTAGGCTCCGCAGTCAAGGATCAAAATGAGAAAACCACTTTTGGTCAAGTCCTGACTTTCGCCATGCTAGGTGTAGGTATTCCTAGCTATCAACCTCAGGTTACGCTAACATTTTTCGTCTGTTTGCCACTGATAAAGCCTTCTCCAATTGCGCTCGCAGCCGCTGTCTTATCTATGCAGCCCAAAGCTATACCACGGCCTCTAGGAGTCAATAGCACATCATTCGGTTGTCTCGTCACCGTTTTCGTGATAGCAGTCTGGGTCCCCATAGGAGTCATGAACTGGAAGAAAATCAAAGCAAAGCTAGCAAGAGTATTCAACGCGGCCGCACAGAGTGAAGAGTTGAACACCCAGGCAGTTGTGAATATTTCTAGTCCCGAACCAGATGTCTCCGTGTCAGGAAATAGAGGTTTGAGGCTTTCTTCGGAACATGAAAACCCCGTTTGAAGAATTTTTAACGAGGGTGGCTGTAATCAGCGGAAAGAAAGGAATTGATCGGTGGTTCATTCCCAGGCACATTCCGGCTAAACATGCGACACATTTAGTTCATTCCAGCCATTGGAATTTTGATCGACTATGAGGGTTGGAATCATCGCCCCTGAAGTAGGTAAATAAATACACAGAGCAATAAAATAGTTACATATTCAAACTCATGTTTAAACGACTGGGGTTGTCGATTAAATTTTCTATTTACCTATATAGGCAAAAAGTTTAAAAGGAAACATTTGGTGAAACCAGGCCAAGCAAATCCAGCGCAAACGCCAGCAATGTCCCTGATATCACTCATTCTGGGATATGAAGTGAAATACTCCTGTGAGATGTTTGAATATTCAAATCCCCCCAAGGCAATGTATAGATCAACATAGCTGCTTAGAGGGCAGCTTAGTCATACGCTTTAGAATCCCCTAGTACGATAGACCTCTGAATGGGACATCTAGCCCGATCAGAAGATGAATACAAACGTTACCAACGTTGCGAGCAGCTCTGCTTGCAGAAATTTGTTTCATGCGCAATCAGCTATGAACATATATGTCAAAACCGAAGGCTGTAACTCACCCAGAAAATTTAGATAAATATTTTTTCAACTCGGCAATAGGAGCACCGTGGTACGCCACACCCTTGACAACAGTTGACTGCCACACGCATCCCACCGAAAAAGCATGAGCAGCAAGTCCACATAAAAACTGGACGTTTCTTTTTACTGGGCTTTGATGTATTAATGTTAGATAGAGCATTGAAATAATGGAAGGAATATAGAGAGCACGTACGCATTGGCGATGGGGTGAAAATTCTTCAATAGCGCCATCCGATTGTGGGCCGTTGTTGGTCTCATCCAGGACAGCTGCGAAAACTGACTCGAGCACATTTCTGGTGATGAAATCCGACATAGTTTATTCCAATTAAGAACATGTAATTATTTGACAGCAAGAATTGGTGCTTTGGGCGAGATAGAACTGGGGGGATCTGTGAGGAGACGAAGTTCAGCCCAAATCCATTCCTCTGGTACAACCACTAGGTCTACATTTCAGTGACACCTGCATATCCACTTTTGAATCTAAGCCTTGGACTTGAAGACACCGCGAAGGTCTTGGGCTGATCGTAGTCGTTGTGTGACGTTGATCCCGGTCATCCTCACTGCGGTCTCAGATTTGGTGTTGGGAGGAATGCCGATGGGGCAAAATAATAAAGCCACGGCTACTCACTTCAAGATATCGAGTCCTCTTATCACTTAGTTTTTCGTATCACGTCGTAGTAATGGCATTGACCAATAAAGGGAGTTGAAAATCCCAACTCAAACCATTTGATGACAGATTTGCACATCCTTACATAAGTAGCTAAGCTTAAAGAAGAGGTACAAAGAAAATCTCAGGCGCGGAACCGGAAGTGTCCCTTCAAGTGCCATAAGCCTCCACATTCTTCACTTGCAGGGATTCCACCCAAACAAGTAGTCTAATGAAGTTACATCATTAGCCACCCCATTTTTTACTAGAAATAAAGGACCATTCAGTACTGGTGGAAGGATTGCGCCTCTGCAGAGTTGCTGTGTTTATTCAAATACCATTGCAACCCTCGGAACTATTACAGAGCCCTTGCTCAGCACAGGTAGCAGATTGTACCTCTGGCTAGGTGGAGCTCGCGACCCGGATGTGGTCTTGTGGAAGTCAAGGGGATACAGTCATGGTTACAAAAGGCAAGGGGGTGGCCCCTGCAATACGTGCGCACTGTCATGAACTTTTGCTATGGCGCCTGCGGCTTGACGCCACAGACGGCATCTGGACAACACAATCGAACCAACTTCCGAGAGCCTCAGTAAATAAATCAAGGGCAGGTTTCCGCCTCAGTTATTCTTAGATTAAATTTTACATCTGATAGGTGATAGTGTAGGCGAAAGATGCGAATTTAGCAATAATCAGGCCACTCTTTCTGAACTTCCCCATTGCGAGCAGACCCCCAGCCCTCCAAACCCCAGCTGCTCACTTTGCTTTTTACCTTTCCTTTTGTCTAACACCCCCATGTGTCACCGCAGTTTTAGTCTACCAATCGACCGCCTCAATCTCTATGTAACTCGGAAGAGAGAGTAGTGATAAGGGTCAGCTTTGGGGCCACGTCAGCAGTTGGAGTCTTCGCCCTCTTACACATCGCATGCACATCCTGCAGAGCACAGATGACCAGTTCAGGATGGGAGTAAATGCATTAGCGTGCTGGAAAGTGCGCACAGAATTCGTATGTTAGCTCCATGCAAGATCAGGGAGGGCGGTTGTGATGGAGGGTACTAAGATAAAAAGAAAATAATCCGAAAAGGGGCAAAGGATTTAACCCGGTCGCCCTTCCAACTGATTCCATCCTTGGTGCTCACCATTAATCCTTGTAATATTTTCGGAGTCCATCTACACCGCTTTTAATGACAAGCCGGCTTCCGTCCTGGTGTTGCGCTTCACCCCTCCCCTCAGTTTCAGCCCTGGAAAAGATTTTGGCACACCGCACAAGCAATTATGAATTTGACGCATTAGGACTCCGGAGCTTCACCTGCCGCAACGCCATGGAAATGAAACTGAAAGTGGTTCCGCAGCAGGACCTCATTCATTGTCTGTGTATGGCGAGATGCAAGAGCTACCCGCAATCAGACATTGAGCGGGGTACCCTTGGTCGCGAGGCCATGCGCTTATTAACAAGCAACCAACCGTTTGCTAAGCTATAATGTCCACTAGACACCAACGTAGTGCGGTCGGGAGATCATGAAAATAGTTGGATTGGGCACGAACGTGTAGAGAGCACGTGGCGAGCGTTCTTTGATGGAGATTCTCAACATACTGCAATGCCATTTGTCCGACTTGGTCAATTGGCGCTTCCCGGGGCCCCAATACGCAATTTTTTGGCGGTGGCGAAAGCAACCAATTCAAAGGTGATGTTCAAGGATCGATCCGACTTCATCCTAGTGCCTGGCTACATAAACAACCGCCCTTCCTTTCCACGAGTCATGGGACGGGACACGAACTGACCGGTATGAAATTCTCATTCCACCGCATAGATTGCTACCCAACAAGGTTTCATGTTCGCATTTGTTGAGACCGGAAAAGAGGCCAGCAGAGAGGCCAGAAAATAGACCAGGCAATGCACCCAACTCCACTGCGTAACATTATTGTTACGTTGAAGATGATGCAAACAAGCCTCTCGAGTAGTACGGACTTATACGAATTGTCAAATTGGGTAACACGTAATCATGTACAATTTAATAATGCAAGAATCCGGTGGGAGTTTACATTATGCACAATATAGCACAAACAGCTCTAGAGACATCCTCAATCTTGAAAGAATCGACCAAACTTGCGGCTCAAGCATGAGGTTACCTGGTTTGCTTTTCCATTAAGTTTTAGGCGACTAATTCATTGGTGACTATCGGGCAAAGCTGAGGAAAAAAATGAGCACACGAGCACAAGGTGAGTGGGCTGCAGCTTCCAACTTTGCCACTCTACGATGCTGCCCACAGGGAACCGATCGAAGATCAGCCCCTCTCTTCCAGTGGGGGGAAATTTAACAATTATCTCCATGAAATCCGAATAGAGCAGTGACATGGAAGTTGATAATATGTCGGTATAAAATTATTGTATATTGTTTGTATTAAATTTCTGCTCTGCAAGTGAGTTATTGCGCGGTCACCTTGGTAATAGCCGAAGCATAATTTACTATAGGGTAGGATAGCCATCAGGCATCTACAGCCCATCTTTCTCATGCATCATATTTGTTGGAGGTTTAGATAATCATCTTTTCTTCTTGTCTAAAGAAGACTTAGGCAGTTGGTCCAGTTTTCTGGTCTGTGCTTGATATTACGTAAGTTGAAATAATCTTTTTCGCTACGGCGCAGCGAAATGTGAAGTGCACTAGGCAAGTATGTACACTGGCCTCTTTTTATCTCAACCCCGCCAATGGTCCAATTGAGCTATCCCAGCACTTCATCACCATTTGCACCAGGGTGATTATTTTGTTCGTATTAGCTGCAAGTGCGACCAACTTATTTCTTTCCACCCCCAGCGACTGATTCGTTGAAGATGGTGCAGTCTCGTCGACTTTGTGGTCCGAGTGACCGACGCCGTATGATCCGCCGGTGTGAGAACTGCCGAAGATTGAGGAAAAGTGTAGGTGTAGGCGGAAAAATACCGGAAGCACACGCCGATAACTGTATAACAGTGCGATGGTCAAAACCCTTGCGACAGATGCCGAAAGCGCGGTGTCCAATGCCAAGGACCAGTGCAGCAGATGTGTAACGATCTGATGATAGTGCACGCCGTCCCGCCCAAAGACTCTCTAGATACATATCATGGCATGTCGCATCTGCCGCTAAGCTACATTTCTGAGTTTTACGCATTTATTGGCCAGTTGTCCTCGCCCTTTACACTGGTCTTCACTCCGCCAGTTCTAGCGAGATATTTAGCTTCTGTTCCACCGATTCGAACTGTAGTTTCGGCTATAGTTGAAGCTAAACAGGGAAAAGAAAATCACACGAACCAGCATGGAAGTGTCGTAAACGCAGGTTCCCAAGAGCTTCAAAATATAACTTCCATGCTCAATCGACATCTGTGTTACTATTTGTCCGAGCAAAATGGCGACCGCTTCGTCGCGCTACTATTTGGAGTTTTGATGATCATATTCCAAGTAAAGTTCTTACTATACTCACAATTATACTCCTTACTAATTAATTTTTTGGCTAGACAATAGTGGATGAGTCAGGATTGGGCTTTATTTCAACGACGCAGGCACTCTCGATCTTCTGTCGCCAGCGTTTTCCAAGCACCTCGCCTCCCACATTAGAAGAACAAGACCTTTATAATACTCACAAGGTTATAGAGTCTTATAGAGGTTTCATCATGAATGAGCCCCCGCTGCTGGGGTGGCCAAGTGAAGCAGAAGTAACAATGCTTGGCGATGCAGAGCAAAACTTGCTTCGTAAATTGGCCATTCTTCTGCCGGCTCTTGCTCAAGCCAACGCCATGTAAGTTGAATTGGGCAGAGAAGAGTGTTCGAAAGTTGTTGACCAAATCTTAGGTCAGTTGAATGGACTAAACTGGCTCGCGGCCTCGGCACGGAGCTATCCCCAGGCAATTCCAATCCGGGAGAGGGAACACCAAACATCTATGAATCCAGCTCAGATTTCTTCCAACTCGGAGCGGCTACTATAGAACAAGGTTGTATCACCTTGAAAATGATAGAGGATATTAAAATTTACACACTCCCCGATGCTGCGGGACTCGATCATTTCCGAGACATATTTTATCGGATTGCACTGATAAGTGTTTCGAGGCTTTATGATGACAAAGCGTGGTCTCTCTTCAACCAAACGCTACCAGCTGAGGATATAAAAGAAGAGCTATTGATGTATGCTCAGCTATCTCTTGAATCCATCGAACATCGACTTCCGTTCGTTGGCTTGGAGGCTTTGTGCTATCTACCTCTTCTCCTTGTGATTGCCTTGGAGTGTTTTGAGGATGAGAGCCGTGGGCGTGTAGAGGCTGTTATACAGCAGATTTCCGACAAGGGATTTTCTGTCGCAAAGACTTACCTAGAAGATATCCATGTAATTTGGAATTACAAATCTGAATAGACTTTTTATTCTATGGCCAAGATGTTTCATTAATCGAATAAGGCAAGCTCTGATGTTTTCGCACGGCCTTGTCTGTAATTCTGTGGACTTGGAAGTCGTATTATCAGTCATTATTTAGGACCGTGATTATTGACAATTATTCCGACTCATACCGCTCTAGCTGGGAGACGTTGAGGGTCGAGATTGGATGCTTGGGGAAGTTGCCAGAGGTGGCTTTTTTTCTCTTTCTTTTTTTTTAAAATAAAATAAAATAAATACTTTGATCCATGACAAGCAGTAGCATCGGAAGCAATAAAGGTGTGGTCAAATGAAACGAAGGCGATGCTTACGTGTTCTCTGTAAAGGGACGATACTTGCGAATAGCCGAGAAGATGCTACCAGAATCATCGCTGATAACTAACTAAACCGAATCAGGATTAATTGTATAGAATTAACCCGAGTGCCCCCCAGCTTTCCTTTTTTCCCCTCTCCTGTCCTGCCTAACGAGCACGCATCACTCTGATAGCGAGAGGCTAATAGTGTGCAATCACCGAAGGAATTATGACTTCAAACTAGAAGAATAAATAGCATTTATGCCCTAACCTTATTATTATACACGTGCATTTTTAAGCATGCCATAATGTATTAATTTTCCCAAGGTGTTGTTCGGCCCCGCCCCACTGCAACACCACAGTGTTAACCCTTCAAGCAAGTCAGTGCAGATATCACGCATGATTCCAGCATTATGGCACCTCATTTTACTATATGTCTCTGTTTATTCTCAATGCATATTATCCCTTTCTGTGTCATTAATTTGTCAACAACTCATAATCTGACTTTTTTGTGAAATTGCGACTGCCAAAATTTTGACCTCCTCCAAATTAACGAGGTGGGGGTTAAACATAGTCATGAACACACGTTCGCTTCTCATTCGCTACCCAAAAGTCGGTTGCGTTTCATTGCTCTTCACGGCTAATAATGCGCTGCGTGAGAAGTGTTATCAGCACCACCCATCGGAGGCAACCTTATGACGCAATCCATGCATCAATCCAATAGCGCGAGAAGGACCCTGAGCCTGGCATCCCCTGAAGATACGGTCCCGGAAACCATGCCATTGGTAAGACTCGTTTCTCGCCCCCTCATCCTAAATCACGGGAGGGGTTTTCTCGTTCCTCGGATATCAACTCCCACATCACACCATGGAGCAACTCAATCCGGGGATCGAGTCGCAAGCACGGATTCCTGCTGCATCGTTGTCGCCTCAAAAAGTATGTCTCCATGTGCCTTTGTTAGTCAGAACAGCGTCTTACACCAGAAAAGGATAGAAATCCATCAAGTTTTGTGCCAATCTCGTTGATATGTCCGGGTTCCGCCTCAAATGATGACGGCTGTACTTTGAATTCGGCAGCTTCGTCCCGAACCCTTGGCCACGACCTTGGCGGTTCAGAGACAAGGGTGCAGCGGCAATGGTCTCTGGATGATGAAATTAATTCGCCAAGTGCAGCACAGCCACCGTCTCCATATGAAAGCGATCAGCTCTCTCTCTTGACAAAGGCTACATCCAATTCAGCATCAACCTGGGTCTGGAATTCTCCAACCACTCGCAAATCCTTCAAGGGGTTGAGCACGGAGCCAAAGAAGCAGATAACCAGTACCAGCAAGAAAGGAGTTGTTGTAAACTTTTTAATTCTCCATTTCCTTGCTATAATCATCACTGTTGTTTTGTTTGGGCTCTATATTGGGCAGCAGCAGTGGATATATCCCCATCCCACCGCAGAGGAGCTCAGTGTCCTTCAATTTGCAGCAAAAGCACACGAGGCACTAATTATAGTGTCTTTGTCCGACATCCTGCTGCATCGAATTCGATATGGACTTATCAGTCCAGACGCGGGTGGTGTTCCACTGGGCTTCCTGTCATCGGCATTCTACCTTGCATCTCCCACTCAATACCTCATAAGCAAGGAATTCTGGGGTACGGCAATGAGGCCGGTCACGAATCAACAGTTTCATCGCACCACCGCCGTGTTAATATTACTCCTCATTATAGTTGGGATTGGTGCGAGCCCGCTCTCTGCCATTTTGATGATTCCCAGATTGGGGTGGTGGCCCATCAGGGACGCTGAATTACGAGCAGTTCAGGCCAGGGTACCGCCTGTCTGGTTTACATCAACCAATCCATACGGACTGGAATTTCGGAATGGAAAGGGGGCCGATACGGACAGAGGAACTTGCATTACCGAAAGCACCAATTCTTGCAGGATACAAGATCTGCAGCCAATGCTCCAAAGCATACGAGCCTTCACTTCGAACCCACCCTTCTCCCCAGCGCAACGGAATATCTCATTTACAAATTACGGCGGCTTGACGTACAACCGACCCATCACATTTGCTTTGAGTAGCTCTGCAGATTCCATCACATCTATAGCGACAGGTCCCATGTACTTTGTCGCACTGGCCCTCGAGTCAGCGGGCTTGGATGTCTGGCCATTCCGCACATCCAACTTTCTCATCAAATCTCGACCCGGAGAGTCGTTCAAAATGACAAAGTGGAAACAACCACTGGTGGCGGTCAGCTGCAACGGCATAAGTGCGCTGCCAACATTACAAAACGACACTCTAGAATTCCGCTTTTCCGGTTCCTTTCATGGTGATTTTAGCGCAAAGATAGATTTTCAGTCGGAATTTGGATCATTGAACAAAACATCGTTGGGAAATGAAACGTACTATCAGCCGGATCCTATTATTATGGACCTCCAGGATCAAGTTCCCGTTCCAATCAGTGCAGCGATACTGTTCGTCGACAAAATCAAACCATCCCCTCAGACAGAGAACCCAATCCCGACCATGATTAACAATCAACTATGCATTATCCAAGCTCACTGGGCAGCCGCTGACGTGTGGACGAGTGGACAAAGCATGCCTGCTGCTCAGACCGACCTGGGCATGTCACTGGAAGATGCGATGCCGTACCTCAACCGAAGCTCAAGCCGAGAGAGCGTCATCAACATGCGCCCACAGTGGCTGATAGACATAGGCGCCCCGTTTGATGCTCCAACTCCCAACTCGACCGTGCTGAACACGGGGTATCGCCAGGCCTTGAATATGTGCCAGTCCATCGGCTCCGGAGACCCAAACGTCTGCCTTCCCATGTTCCTCTCGGTATACATCACAGACTCGATGACGTTCGTAACCAAATTCAGCAAGTACGAGGCGGACGTGACCGATATGATAAGCACGCCACCGGGCATGGAGGACATGGTCATGGACTTGACATGCCGTCACCACGTCTACGCGTACAATTTCAACAACTCGACCAGCATCCCGTTTGCTTTTGGAGTGCTTTTTGTTCACGCCGTTATTGCAATCGCGCATACTGCAATCATTCTCACGTCGTCCAAGCCCTGGCACAGCTACAGGTGGGGAAGCTTTGGGGAGCTCATGGCTCTTGCTTTGCGGTCGCGTGCTCCAGAAAGCTTGCACAACGTCGGCGGGGGAGTTTCCAGCTCTCAAACGTGGAGGCAGGTGGCTGTTGTGAGGGAGATTGTAAGCGAGAACAGGGTAGAAATGGTTGTAGCTGCTCACGAGGATGAGGATGGACACAAGAGCAGCATGATGGCCTATGCGTATCCTGAAATGAGACATGTCAAATCCAAAGAAAAATATGGCTGATAGTGACGGGGGATATTTCGTTTCTACATATAATTGAGATTGTCTGTACCGGGTTTGAAGTAACGATGAGTAGATTGACACCTTGCTGGATAAAACTTGTGTTAGAAGAATCCACATCTTGGCAACTTGGCGAAGGTAAATAAATATGGCACTTGTCTCATCACATTTGCTCAAATATATATTTTTCAGGATTTCTTTCATTCGGAATTTATTCTAGTTTTGGCTGCCATTTATCTTTTACAGCGGCTACAATGGAGAATGGGACTGCAAGTCAAGCATCAGCGCGGCACTCTCCCAAATAGCCGCCGCCAAGCCCTCGTCGTCAAAGTAACGAGGCCACACTATCGATGCCAAGCGTTTTCTAGCATCCTTCCACTGCGTTATGCCGGTCTTTTTGATCCACTTTTGTAAGAATGCCTCATACATGAGCTCCAGTATACGCGACGACTGGGGCTGGTCGCCACCATGCTGATTCTTGGCAATGCTGAATGCACCCAAGAAAGCTCTCCAGAGCCAAAAGTTGGATGCACCGTCGTCTTCAGATTCTATTAGGTAATCTTCCCTGTCGAGATCGGCCTTGAGCATGCAGAGGACACGGCGGTGCAGGCGATCTTCCAAGGGCTGGCCCGCGTTCCAGATGCCCAGGATGTAATTCAAGTACAGCCCCAGTGCCGCGGAAACGCCCGACCAAGCGACCAGATATCCCTTGGAAGAGTGCTTCGCTAACCTTGGTTTCCGACCGACTTGCATCGACTGCATATGTAGATCGACCATGTCCAGCAGCAACCTGGTGGCAGCGCCTTGGAGCCAGATTTGGTTCAAAGGGCCACCGTCGTACATCAAGGGCGAATTCTCCATCCTTCTGAGATCAGACATTTGTGTCATTTCTCTGGTGCAGTTGACAATGGGAAACCCGTCAATGTCTTGGAACTTGGTGTCCTTGGAGGGAAGAGTGAAGAATGTAGGCAGAAGTCTCATGGCCCTCAGCTTGAGAAGCGATCCATCCACCTCTTTTGTGTGCCATGTGCGAATAAAATGCTCCGCCTCGGTAGGATCTATGTCATCGGCAAGCCCCGCAGCCCCTGCAGCTTGCAGGTTGTCGTCCAAACGGCTCTTGACGCCGTGGAGGAAGTTGTATGTACTGAAACAGTTAGCCTTGTGTGATGCAGATGCAATAGTAAATAGATACACACATGATCAAGTATCTATTGGAAAGTTCGTCTTCCAAGCCAAACTCAGCTTTGCTTCGAGGTATTAAAGGTTTGTGCTGGTCCATGAACCTCATGAGACCATCAATATGGGTTTCAGCGGCCGAGATGTTACCGAGACAACACTGAACAAGTTAAAAATCATGGGTTTCTGCAGATTAAGTGCGAGATGGGCTTACCTCTGTAAAGGTTAATGTGCAGATCTCTGTGATGCAGGCCGTGGCCAATCTGGGTTGCAAGTTTTTGAGCCAGCCATTCAAATGTCGCATGGCCTCAATCTTGTGGAAAAGAAAGGTAGGTTCGAAATTCTGCATGTTGCCCACCTTCCAGGTATAATGCAGAGCGGCAAAGAGAATGGCGCCTCGCAGCGCATCCGGGTCCTTTGTCGCCAGGGCCAGACTAGATAGCGGCATGTCAGCGGCGCAGGTGAGACGGCACAGAGGGCGGCATATTACCCATCGTGCTTACGGCTTGTATCCCAGTCAATGGTTGCATCGGCATTGCAAACTGCAGCCGGCATGTCAGTCAGGTCGGGCGACAATAAGATTGGTTGGAATACGCAGCAAGAAGACTTACAGTAGTGAAACAGCTCAGTTGATCTAAAGGGCATGGCACCGGGCAGACAGCCAAAAGGGTCGGCTTTGCGAGATGGCACCAGCGGCAACTTGGCCGTCTGTGGCATCCACGGCTTCTGCTCGCCCGGTAACCAAGCTGCCTTTTTTCGATCGCGCAGAGGCACCACAGGGGATGGATACACACATGCTTTGGCCACGTCGGAGCAATTGATACTAAAAAACAAGCACCCTCCATCAGCCACCGGTTTCACCTCGTGGGCGGTCGAGACCAGCAAGGGGCTGCAGGCCGGGCCAGGCGATTGGGTCCGGATGGGGAGAGAGGAGACTCACCAAACGGGGCGAGTCTCGTCGCACTTCATGTGGCGCTTCCTGCAGGGCAAGCAGCCTGTGCGGCTGCGCGTGTGCGACTTGCGGCTTCTCTGCGCAAGGGTCATGGTGCCCGCGCCATGCTGCCCGCTTTCGGGCCATGAGCTCCCGCTGGGAGACATGGCTGGTTTAGTAGATGAAGATGGATGCCAGCTGCCACAACAAGCACCCAAACGCGCGGCTCAATGTGCGTGGCGAGATTTCGCCTCTAAAATTGCGGCACCACGTTTTATGACGGGATTGTCAGCACTAAATTTGCAACGGCCCAATTATCGCGAGGCGAGGCAACATGTGCTAAGCCCTTTTGGGCGCTTTACTCGGCCTCGCTTAATTGGTCATGGAACAAAAAATGGAAGAGTCGAAGGTGTTGGATGTGTAGCTGACGACCTTTTCTCTATAAGTCATCGAGATTTGCTGTCCAGTTGGTATTCACTAACTAGTTTGGTAGTGGAACGGACACCTTGAAAGCCTATTTCACAGTCCGTCCGATTAAACTCAAGGCCCAACATCACTAAGTAGCTAGGACTGTCACAAAGACAGGGCCAGCCAGTCCGTCAATTAATATCATAAGGGCAGCTCCGAACCCGGCACCGAAAAACGTCCCGGAACGTGGGATGAGAGTTAATCCACAGCCTTACCCCGGATTTTGCCCAACAAGTCCGTCCAAGGATCCCAGCTTGTGGCCAAGACGCTCACGATCGCGTCAAACTAGCGGATCACTAGTGCTAGTCTGAATCGGCATCGAACACCGGCATCTACGGATACAAAATAGTTCCATCAACTCATGGCTATATCACCCATGGGAAAAAAGGCACATCGAAAAGATCAAAGCTTAGGTTTCAACCTCGACAAACAATAGTAAATCCGACAAAATCCGCCCTGTTCCGAGTGAACCTGGCTGTAGCCTGGAGTCCGCGTCAGCTACCCTGGAGAAACCCACTGATCGGCTAGCAATTTGACTTTGACCGGTGCATCCCCGCGTTTCGCCGGCTATTAATAAGAGGGATGCAAAGACAATTGTGAGTCAGTCGCCTGTCGGTGAGGTTTCGCGGGATCAGGAATCGGCTCTTTTAGCGCCAAGAATGGTCGCCTTGAGGGTTCGCAATGGTCGGACCGGCGCGGTCCACCTCGGGAAACTGGCGGCATCGTAATCCGGCCGGACACTTGTGTGTCCAATAGCCCACCACGGCCCATTAATAATGGCACTCGACCATGAATCGGACGCAGACAGACCGAAACTAGCAACTCATCATGCGCGCGCGCCCTCGTAATGGCCGCGCGCAACTCAAAATGCCGACCTCGGAACAAGGTTCGGATCTCCGCATATCCGTATTGCCGCACTTCCGCCTGTCGACATAAAAGGCCCCTCGGAACGTTCAACGTCACTGCCACGACTACGACGTTATTCCGGTTTCTATTTTTGTTCTGTTGCATTATCTGATCAGATAATCAGATCATTTAAAATACGAGTATACGAATATCAAATTCACAATGGTTGCAGGACTCAAGAATGTCATTGTGCTGGGCGGGTCCTACGTGGGACTGGTATGTCGCGCTTGAGTGCTGCATCACTGGCCATGAGCTAACAGCTGTCAAAGTCTGCCGTCAAGGAACTGACCACGGCTCTTCCCAAGACTCACAGAGTAAGTTATCTCGGCTTCATTCAGACGAACAGCTCTGACCATTTTGTGCGCATAGATTTTGTTGGTGGAGCCTCACAGCCATTTCCACCATCTCTTCGCCTTTGTAAGTGGTCCGACATCGCACAGCCCATCGCCAACTAACAATGCAGCCTCGATTCGCCATCCTGCCGACCCATGAGCACAAGGCATTCATCCCTTACTCGGGTGCATTTTCCACTGCCCAGGATCCTTCGCAGCATGCCATCATCAGGGCCAAGGCCGTCTCCCTAACAAAGGACCATGTGGTTCTCGACCGCGCTTGGCAGGGATCCACCACTGTGCCTTTTGACTACGTTGTCGTCACCACAGGCACCCGCCTTTCGCCTCCTGGCTCCATGGAGCACGATGACAAGCCTCTGTCTATCGACTACTTTAAGAACTATCAGCAAAAGGTCAAGGATGCCAAGTCCATTGTCCTTGTGGGCGGTGGTGCCGTGGGCGTGCAGATGGCAACCGACCTGAAAGAGATTTACCCCGAGAAGGAGGTGACGCTTGTGCACTCACGAGACCGATTGATGCCTCTTTATCACCCAAAGATGGACGAAATTATTCGTGATCGCTTTAAGGAGCAAGGTGTCAAGTAAGATTTCCCCTCCCCGCTCATTTCTGACCTTGCACTGATCAAAATCCACCATAGCGTCATCACTGGTACTCGCGCTGTGGTTCCCCCGGGCGGCTTCCCCACGGATGGAAGCGAGTTCGAGCTGGAGCTCAAGGATGGCCGCAAGGTGTCGACCAATCTGATTATCCCCGCAACGGGCCAGACCCCCAACAACCAGTTCCTCAAGGACCTCGAGCAGTCCGGTCCCGACTCCATCATCAACCCCGCCAACGGCTTCATCAAGGTCATCCCGACCCTTCAGTTCCAGGACCCCAAGTACCCCAACTTCTACACCGCCGGCGACATTGCCGACAGCGGCGCTCACAAGGCTGCCCGCCCGGGAATGGGACAGGCCCAGGTTGTCGCCCAGAACATCGTGGCCATGATTGAGGGCAGGAAGCCGACTGAGAACATTGTCGTCAACCCTCCCGCCATTCACCTTACTTTGGGTCTGGTACGTGTTGACTTTTTCTTTTTGCCAGTGAATTGCAGCTAAGCTAACGCCATCTAAACAGACAAAGAACATGATTTTCCGCAACCCCGATGTCAAGAACGGCCAGACCGAGCCATGGGTCAACATGAAGGATGAGTAAGTTTATCGCGCCCCGACATAAAACAATTGCTAACGGTATGACCGCAGTGGCCGAGCAGATATGGGTATTGATGGCGTTTGGGAGCGGCGGGGCGTCAAGGTCTCCAGAAGCGAGGAGTACCACCTCTAAATTATTAAAAAGAAGTCATGTAATAATTAGACGCGATAAAAAAAAATCGCATTTAGACTTTAGATGGTTACGACCAGCAGCTGGAGCAATGCAGCCTGCATTGAATTGATACCCTTGTTGGATGTTGTCCAACGGTAATGTCATTCCCATCTTTCCATGACGAGGTGCCGGTATATTTTGCTTCCTCATTGGGTCACTTCTTTCGGTACAAATCAAGACTCTAATGGATGTGAAACATGAGTTGAAAAGACCTCTTGATGTACTGAAAGATGTGCACCTCGAGATGAATCGTGGCGACTCATCGTACGGATCCCTACGAATTACATCTGTATTAGTGACCCCGGCAAACATCAAACAGTTACATCCGATATAGTGTAACGGTTATCATACCGCGTTTTCATCACCGAGACCCGCGGAGATCGGGGTTCGATTCCCCGTATCGGAGTTCTTTTTGGGGCCAGAGTGTGGCCTTTTGGTATTTCTTTTTGTTCCTCCCGTCTTGTTCAGTGTTTTCCTGTTATTTGAGAACCCTGGAGAGTGTTTCCTAGGCGGTGCAGCAGAACGCGGACTCCTTTTGCTTTGTGAAGCTTCCTCACGTGATCTGACACGTGTACACCTTGTCCGCCCCCGCCCAACAAACCATGCGATGCGTGAACAAAGGCCCAAATGACGAACAGCGACACAAAGGAGTAGAGCAAAAAAAAAAAAGAAAAGTTGACAAGCTGATTGATTCTACGGAAATACTTTGTCATCTGGCATCAACTATTGTTGGAAATAAACCCCGCCCCATGTTTGTGGTAGTGTTGTGCTCGAATACTTGGTGGCTTGTTCGTTTGTCAATTCAGAACAGTGATTATGAATAAGAGGCTGAGAGTGAATAATTGGGGAATTATTCAGTTCTCCTAGCTCTACACTGAATCAATGCGTGGTTCAGCAAACACAACATCGTCACCAGTGTCGCTCCAGCAATTGACTGGTGATTCAGCCTTTCAGACCCGGCCCCTCTGGAAATGCCTATATAATCCCCCCGGCCCTCCAAGTCTGGAATCTCTTTTCTCATCACATCCTCACACTCCTCCAGCATGGAAGCCACCTGAGCATCACCAGACCAAGAGGTCCATTCTTTGGCCCTTGGATCTGAGGGGCTTTTGGCATTTCACTTATCTCCTCCTCCACATCTTATTTTCTTCTTGGGCCAGTATCGAACTCAAACGGCCAGACTCCTCACCGCGAAATACCTGGTTGACTATGGCACACAGATCGAGTTCTTTGCGATGGACCATGCCCGCCGAGCTCTCTGGGCTGCCGACAGCCTGCGGGGATGTGCATCGTCTTCCCGTGAGTGTGGCATGGTCCTTTGGAGCGGACCCTTTTGGCTTTCAGTATTCTTGATCTACCAGCGTGGACCGAGTGCTTCCTTTCAGCCACCAGTACCTGGAAACTTACAATGTGTCCTGCGGCGCGCGGCGGCGAAAAGACTGCCATAGGAAGAAACCACAAACCTTCCTGTGGCTCATCCTCTTCGCCACCGGCAGCAATATGACCGCACTCTTTGAGATAATGTCGGAAAAACTGCTTCGAGGCCAACTCAAGAGTTTCGCCGTCCCGAGAAAACTACAACGACCCAAAGCAATGCCAGCTTGCCTTTGCATCAAGCTCATTCAGTTCCTCCGTTGACCCAGCCTATCTGGGAGGCAGCCCGGCCGATCAGAAGTGGTTGATGACGGTTTTGTTCTTCAAGACATCAGCTTTCGCTTTTTATTCTTTCCGAAAGATGGTGGCGAGTCCACGACACTCGCTAAAATATAATCTGAGCTGGCTGATGATTACTATATCGAAACCACAAGGGAAGAGGAGGGTACGATACGAACAGCGCGGCTGCCTCTGCCTGGCACACTCATCAAACACCGCCGCAGATGAGCTGGAAGCTTTTCAAAGCTTGTTTCGTTGGGTAGCTACTCACTGCGAGACCGGAAGTCGAAAATCCATTTGCGCAGGATCTAACACGGACAACGCGGTCTCCTCTGCCCGAAAGTTGTTCATCGCTTATTTTTGGGAGGGGAGTGCCAAAGTTGAATGTTTTTATTGTCGCAAGGATGAACATCAATAGTATTTATGCTACCATACGCGCAATCGACACACGAAAAGTCATGGCAAGACGCAAGAGGGCTTCTCCTAATCTACTCAAGATCCTTTGTTCGTGGCGACTGCGGCCATCGCCTGGGCCTTCTCGCTTCCTCGTCCTGTACCAGTTCTTTCACCAGCAAGGTCGGCGGCAACCCCAATAACTGCCAGAGCTGGTGGTGGCTGGTACATTATTTGTCCGAACTATGCCAACTTCCGACTGAAAACTCGCAAGTGCATGTGCCTTCCATTTCGCTTTTGGACACGCTAGACTTTGATCAAACACAAATACCTAAACCGACGGAAAACCCCAACTCGCCTTGGAACTGGGCGAGCGAGCGCATGGTATTCCCGGGTCTTTTCATGATTGATAGCAACGAGAATCCGATTCTGCCGCTGGGGGCCGAGCGCGAGTCTGAGGTGGCATACCCCCTTTTGCTTGACTTTAGTGATTCTTACAATATTGTCGAGGGGTTCTAGAGGTACACTCAGCACTCACGACTTCCGCCTACGACTCGCTTGCAAAGCATCAGCCACAGCTGCGCAAGCTTCTCGTCAAGTCGCATCCCGCGCAAATTCGCGCTACGGCCTTGAACTCACATCCATGTGTGGGCTGGTTTCGGTCCAATTCCTTTTTTACCTTTGCGGAATCCAATCTTTGGATCAATCAACTTCATACACTGTGGTGTCTGGGCTGGGCTCGCCGCTTCGAACATGCCTGCCCCTAACACGAGAGGAGCATGCCTCCTTCCAACACGAGAGGAGCATGCCTCCTTCCAACACGAGAGGAGCATGCCTCCTTCCAACACGAGAAAGGCATGAGCGCCCCGCGCCACTATTACCTACGGGGCTCCTTTCTCGACAAAGCCCGATGTCATGTGCCGGGAGATCAAATACAGAATGGCCTTCCTGTCCAAAGTTGAATTCTACACCACACTGGTTCACCTCGTATTCTTATGAGCGTAAACATCTCCGGACAAGCCGGTCAGCGAGCATCGCCAACAGACGAAAACGCCAATATTTTCTCCTAGACTTGCGAGAGGCACCGAGAGCAGCTTCTCAATCGTTTTGGTGGTGACGGAGCCCTCTCATCGACCTGCTTAGCTTGCTTCTCCAGACTGCTCCGCCAGTGGGCGGCATGCCTTTGAGATAGGAGACGAGAGCAGCAATATCGGATTCGCTGGACGTTCTTTAATAGAAGTCTGTTTCTAACCCTTCGGTCACAGACCACAGTAACCTCGAAACGCGATCAATTCCATTTGCCCTGCTGGGCGTCAGATATTATGCTGCCCTTGGATTCTATAGAAGATTATTGGTCTCTTTCATGCCCAACACCTGTCTCCTCACTGTCATCTGTATTCTCTAATGGACAATCGGGAAGCACACTTGACCTCAAACCATTCCCTTGCTCCTCAATCACCTCAGAGCGCCAGTCTTGGCTTCTATAACCCAACTTCCCCTCCAGATTCTTGGAGTGACTTAGCTTTGAATAGTTTGACGTTTCCTGGGCCTTCCCACAAATTGTTCGATCTATGTGCTCTTTCGCAAAAAGATTTCTTATTCTTTCGATTCACATCGGTATCCGGCGCATAGACGAGCACGACGGCACTTTTGAGAAATGGGCCCAAATGTTTCAGCAGAAAATAGGGGGAAAGGAAACTATAATCACCAATGCTTGATCAAGAATATTGGGCTGTTGGGTGGGAGGTCGGGCGCTCACAAGCTTTTGGAGACGACCGAGCCCTCCACCATCTTCCCATTTGGCTGCTTGTTTCGACGGCAATTCCCCCCGCGCTCAATTGCTGGCCGCCTCCGACCGGAGCCAAGAATCCCTGCGCTATGGTTGTTTTTCAAAGTCGGTTGAGTGAATGCCAGTCAGCAGGCATTGACTTTGATGATAAGGAAACAAGCCTGTTTGTCACCATTCCTTCACTACGGTCCAGGGGTGTTCGTCTTTTCTACTTTTGAGACTTTCATCTCTCGGGTTTCACTTCGTCCTTCAACTTGGTCGAGGGTAGCATGGATTTCCGAATTGCAGTGTATGGAATGCTCCACCCCTTGAAAGCGAAGAATATTCTGGTTGGCAAATTGGTGGCCATTTTGAAAGCATCACTTCCAATACCGTTCATGGGTTTGGTGGGGTGGGTAGTTTGCTATTGGGTTTGGTCTAGTATTGATTACTGTATTATCCATTTTGTGGGCAGAATTGTGGATGAGTTGGTGCTACGTCGTCTTGGGCCTCATGCCAGTATTTGGGAGATGACCGGAGATGCATCTTTTCTCGAGCGAGCGTTTGGCTTGGCCTTGCTAAAACCTCATGGTATGTGCGGATGTGATCCTTCATGAGGGTCTCGAGAAAATATTTACACGACCATGCTTGTTGTTGAACACTATTTGTATGTTACTGCCATAGCCTGCTTTCTGAATTACCCGGCTGAGCCTACTTCTTGGATGAGGCAAGTGGAAGAAATGACTGAGGGCGATGTTTTGCATTTAATGAAGAGAAAGGATGATTCGAAAAATAAAATAAATGTAATCTAAAGAAACAAAACGTGCACGAAGAGCCTCTACACGACAGTAAAAAAACATGAAGCGGCCGCAGCGAGTGGTCTTGAAATATCCTCAAAGGAGGGACAGGACAAGCTAGGGCAAACCTCCATTTCTGTTTCGTGCACATGGTTATTCACTGTGATATTTATTTCTATGATAGAAATGAAGAAACAGCATTCTGCATCCGCGCCGTGGGGCTCGTTCCGGGGCTGTGTTTGTGTTCTTGCCGCATTGGTGTTGCGCGCATATGGCTGGGGTTCGTAGTCTCGTAGAGCGTGGCGCGGCTAAAGGTGGGGATCCTTCATTTATTAGGCAAGCTTGATTAACCAAAGCCAGAAGGAGAATGTGTACATGTAGCGAGTATGTTGGCCGTACCTCCGTTGTAGTTAGTAGGTAGGCAGGCTCCCTCGCATGAGTCCTTGCAGTAATTCTGAAAACAATCATTGCAGCAGCTTTTGCAGCAGCTGTCACACTAGCCCTGGGTCGTCAGCTTTGCCTATCTCTAGGTCAATACTTTGTCGGCGGCATCAGAGGTTTTGCCAAGTTAAAAAATAAGTTGAATGATGTATGTCATGTTTGTTTCTGACTCTACAAGTTGGCCATCAAAAGCTTCCACCGATGCCGACGATACCACTTGACCGTGAAATACACCGAGGCCGATTCGCTCGGCCGGTCGGTTACACTGTCGTTCGGGATAAGCCCCCATGACTTCCAAACCTCCTCGTGATTACGCGACTGGAATGTGTAAACCCATTACTAGACTAGCCAAGTTCCCCGCAGCAGAACTGACTCAAACCAAGCCCAATACGTATCGACAGACCAAGAAGCCAGCCTGTGAAGGAAGGCAATGATTTGGCAGACCCCCTGAATACTGTCTGTTGATCCGATCAAGACTTTGATCCAAATCGTCGTCTCACTGTGGCCGGTACTATCGGGTGCGTAGTTTGGTGTGGCAGCGACGAAGATCCAGTCGTGACCCTGAATAATGATGATACCCGGAAGGAACTCTAATTTTTCCAGCGACCCGGAATCTCCAGCCAGTTCGCTCAGGCGCCGCCAGTGACCAGCCATCCACATGGTGATTTGCTCTAGGGCTGGCTGCCAGTCTTCGCCTGTGCATATCGTCTTTATGCTCAGGAAAATGGGGCTGCTGATGATAGGCGTATAGTCGGTGTGGTTGATGGAAGAGTGCAAGGAATATTGAGCCGCAGCACGAAGGTTTTTAGCCACTATGGAGGGCCTGTGAGGCTGGATGCACAAACAAAAGTCGACAGATGCGTTGCAGCCTTCGGCAGTCGTTGAGACGGCGTGGGGCGCTGCGACTTTGGCAGTTGTACTAAGCCAGGCCGTTTAGTAATGCAAATTGGCGACCGGCTAGCTGATTTTAAGAGAAACAAGGGGGAAAAATACATACGTATTCAGAGCTTTAATCTGGAAAGATTGTCGTTCCCAAGCATCTGGCTGGTTTACGCGAGCGAGTCGGAGGGCAGCCTGGAGCAGAGGGTAGTGGACAGCGCAGTTCCATGATGTCTCGGAATGGCCCTCGAGATGGCATTCCTGGGCCTCTTTCCAAATTCTGATCAGAATTTCAACGTCTGGCAGCTTCCCAAAAAGCTCTCGTTGGCCGGTTGTGTCGACGAGATGTGGTGTCTTAATGACATCATCAAAGAGTGCGTCAATGCGTGGGCTCCCTCGCACAGCATCCTAATTGGGCCAAGTCAATAAGAATTACCAACCACGCCCAAGTCCATCATGTAGAATATCTCACTAGATCGGAAGGTGACAGGATGCCCAGGCCGTGAGCAGTTTGCTTGGCATACTCTGCCATTTCTTTGAGGCTCGCAGGAGGAGCCTCAGGCCCCCCAAAGGCGTGTTGGCTGATGACGCGTTGGATGGTCAAAGGACCGTCGCCCTTTGCGAGGCTGGGGCTGCAGTTGATGGTTATCGAGGACTGCGAATGCAACCATTCCTGCGAAGGTGACGAGTGCTCCGATGCAACAGACTCAATCTCGTGCCATTGTTGATCAGACGCTAACGGGGTCGAAACTGGTCGCGTGGGTGGACCAAGCTGCGGCGATTGAACCGGGGGCACATTGGATAGCCATTTGCGAATGTCTTCGTATCTTATCATATCCTCAAAAGAGCCATCATGTCGTTCCTGCGCTGTGTCTGTGCGACGTGACTCCGACCGCGATGCCGCAAAGTCTTTGGCGAGCTGCGTCTCGCTTGCACAGACGTGTTTGCGGCTGAGTCAGCATGCCGACGATTTCCCGCCATCCCCATCCCCGCGTTTCTAATCATCACCTCATAATGCACAGTTTAGAGCAGAACATTCGTAAATAAATGGTGAACCGGAAAAGGAAACAATTGAGGAATGCATTGCGTTTTTGGAGAGCTTAGTAGAATAATGAATCATCTTTCCGAAGACCCTGACATCGTACTTTCTAAGAAGAGTCATCTCACATAACCCGTACACGTGGACTAAGGCCAAGACAAGAGCTCTGTATTATTGTCTTGTTCGTATTCTTGAATATATACAAAGAATGGAAGAAACATAAAAGGGTAACCGATTTTAGGCCCGCTTTCCCAGAAGATTCAAGATGAACCCGGATTTTTAGTCGTAGTTCTGGTTACTCGGCCTGACAAAGCCAGAGTGCCTCCCGGATTGCTTGCTGCTCATGAAATAGACTGCATGACCAAGCCGGTTTCCAGATATTTGAGCAAAGGCGGTCCGCAGAGATCGAGTTGGCCCTAGATCGGGCAGCGAATAATCCCCGATGTTCGAGGTCTAAATGAATGTGTGTCGTTGAAGCCATTTCCTCATTGCTGTTCTGGAAATTGACTGAGCTGGCGATGGATGCAAGTCGGTGATTTGGCGTTCCAAGCTGAACGCTTACCGAACATTGGAGTCCTGGCTCAAGATCAATGAGACAGGCATTCGGAAAAGGTTTGTCTGATTTTTGGATTTCGGAATTGAATGAGCGGCTGCGTGACAAACGGGATACGCAGAGTTTGAAGCAGTCAATGAGTGCGATAATGGTGGGAGGCACTGCGAGCAGCAAAGCGATGATCCCAACACAGAGGTCAGCTGTGATAGCCATGGTGAGGGTAAAGGTAAAGACTGTGATGTTTTTTGGTGTGGTTGGACCCGACGAATCTGATGCGGAGGGAGTCGAGGCATCAGTAGGGCTGAGGTGAAATCCTTATACCTTGCCAGGCCAGGAACCGGGTGCGGCCCGGTCGTTGGGCGCCCGCGCAGCTTCAGGAACCAGCATCCCAGACTGAAGCCTCTCATGCTACTATTCTTCACCGCTATTTACTGACCTATCGGGAGGACCTTCATGCCACCAAGACCCTGAGCTGAACGGGGCTATGGTAGGTCGCGTGCCATCTCCTTGCACAGTGGCTTTCTTCATGGCGATGCCACCTTCGATCCTTGGAAGCCAGCTGCACCAAACTGCGTGCCGATTTCCGCTTCACTATCTATCAAAGTTCAAACCCCAGGGGCAGCGAGACAGAAAATGGCTAATGCGATGGTCAAGAGAAAGGTAAATGGGGAGGGAGAGCAACAAGCTTCGACGGGGCGGTTCAGCCCCTCAACAGAGCAGAGTCAAACCAGAGCCAGTGGTTATAGCCAGGCCAAGAAGCCCATCTCTTCAAGAATGTGGTGATTTAGAGAATCCCCTAGATCCCGCCCATTGATCCAATCAAGATTGCAGCTCATGATGACTCTCTCACTAGTGTTTGCGCGGTTGGGTAGTCTGTCTAACGTGGCGGCGATGAAGAGGTAAACGTGACCTGAAGAACGACGACAAAAATCAATTTAGGCTTTTTTCAGTGCTTCAGCATCTACCGCTAATTCCCATGGCCGAGGCGCAGCGAATATTGTAATGCTAGAATGGTCGAGAATGACCATCGAAGTTCTTGGGCTTTTTTTTTTTTCAAGACGCCAGTGAGGCTTTGGATCTTTGGCAAGGCTCCCAGAAACTCTCTTTGGCTAGAGTTGCGTCATAACATACAACGTCATCTTTGGACTCGTCCACGCAACATCCCAATTTGGACCAAGCAGATAATTTAAACCCAACCAAGCGCTCGGAGATGCCGGGCCTTACCAGGTCGGGAGGGAACTGGCTGATCAGCCCGATGGCAGCTGAACTATCTGGTTGGCCTGTTTCAACACCTTTGATGGGTGGAGGAGCAAAGCTATTTCCGCGGACCGAGCTGTGGCTTACACTGGTGCTGCATCACACCACGGTTGACACATGCGCCAAGTCCATGCTGAGTCAGCAACCTGGGCATCTTCAACTTGAAGGCGACTGCTTGTGAGTTTGTGTATGGTGAGGAATTACCTTATGATATAGCTTTAGATTGGTCATATATGTTTTACTCATTCTCTCACGAAATTGAGGTGAATGGAGAGGTAAGAAATGAATACAATAAGTACGTGGTTTTTTAAACTGTTCATAGTTGAAACCCTCCCAAAGTTAATCGGAGGATATGTAAATTAGCTGTAAATTAGAATTCCTAATATGAGCAATTAAAATATATTTCTATTTATTGAGAAACTCATCCTGACCTTCATCTATCTTCTCGTCGCCTCTTTTGGGCGTCTTTCATCTTCTATCCTCCCCCCTCTCCCCCTACCCTAGATCTTGAGGTTTCTGTGACTCAAGCCCCTTAAAGTGTACGCGGAGACACTACGAATGATTCCAGACTTGTGTCGTCTCATGTCGCCAGCCTTGCCTAATCATGCCACACTCCATGCCTGCCAAGCCTGTCCGTATGCTACCACTTTGCGTGCCACGTGGTGCGGAGTGCTACTGTATCTGAAGCTCGGCTAGAGACATCAAACCGCATTATCCGGGGAATCAAAAGCTTATTGGAAAATGGCCAATTAAAAAAAAGTGTCTTGTTGAAATTCTCCAACAAAAAACCATCCTCCTCAACTCTGAAGAATCCGTCATGATTGCGATTGGGTCCGTGACTCCGTGGTTCGGCGGGGGAGGATACTGACTGGCGAGGAAGACTTGAGACAGGGAACTTTGCAAAATGAAACGTGCGACGCTTTCTTCGCGTCAAGGCCAATAAAACGTGCCAAAGTGCATCGATGTGGATGATCTGCGCTGCATGGGAGCTTGGATCAACGGGCAGGGTGAGCTCACGGGCCCCCCACGTTGCGCGATTGGTTGGCCGATAAGAGAAGATTGCGGATTTTCCCCGCGTGCATCTCTAAAGTCTTTGTTAATGTCGGCGTAATACTTGTTTTTTCCCTTGTTTTCCGGAAACCCGGAGTCACGGTGCCTTGAATGAGCCCGAAAGCTGTCTCGCCACTCGTTCGGGGTGCGTGGTGTTTTGGATCTTTTTGGATGCGTGCGGATGACATCAACCAATTCGGACAAGCTTGCGTGTCGATGGGGGCATTGCTGATTTCTCGCTATCTTTGACAGCATCTGAGACTCGCTTAATACTTTTTCATGTTTCCCTGATAAGCTTACGAGTCAGCGGCCGAGAGGAGATGAAAGGGCACGTCTGCGCGGTGCTCAGTGCTCTCTTCAGCGACAGACCGGCCGGGTGGAGTTGTGGGTGGCAAAATGGCTGATACACGCAAGCCTGCCTGATAGTTGGTAAATTTTCAAGGTGAAGCTGCGCTACCCGAAGCTGCCCCAGCGTCTAGGCCCGTTTTCCCGCGACCCTTTGTGCAGAAAATTTGCCAGCCAGCTGGGCGATGTCATGTTTTGGCTGCTGGTGCGTGCGTTGGTAGGCCGCATCCACGCGGGCTCGACGCTCTGGCTCGCCTCATTGGCTGTTGCCTCGTCGACTCAGGCTTCCCGTCAAGGATCAGATGAAAGCATGTTTCACGACTGCCCGAGGCCGTCAAGGAGCCTAACGAGATGCGGATGCGTCGGAGAGGCGCTCCAGGCTTGCCATTGGGCGTTGCGTACGCAGGGTCTGCTGTAGGAAACATCTCCCCGATTAGGTTAGCGGTAGCGGGTGCCAACAACTGGCACGTCGCGAGAACTTCTAAAAAGGGTAATCGTTGCTTTGCCGCAGCAGCAGCACCGCTGGCGATATAAAAATATTGGCAGATCCCTTCCATATTGCTGTCGTCATCAAGAGCAAGTTTTTCCCTCATCACAAGTCACCTCACCATCACCTCACATCCATCATGGCCGTCCTCACCTTTTTGATGCAAAACCAAAAGGCCATGCAGTCGGTGGAGCTCATCACACCGGATGAACCCGCTCAGACCTTCGCACCCCGGTTGACACTTCGCGCCTCTGCCAAGGCTATTCAAGCCATTGCAGATTTGCAGGCTGCATTCCACAACAAGGCCAGCAGGAGATGGGCCATTGAGGACCTCGTGTCTGCCTACGGCTTCACCTTCGAGACCACGCCAGAGTCGACCCCCAACGATACCCTTGATCTCCAGTACAGCAAGCACTACGTTGCCAGCCTCAAGGTAGATCGCCTGTTTCGTCGCTCAAATGCGGCCGCGGCCTATCTGGACCTGGGTGGCATGAAGGACGTTCAACAGCAGCAGCAGGAGAAGCCAGAGAAGTCTCCTTCCAAGAAGTGGAAGTTTGACAAGTGGCCGCGCAGCTCGCCCACTGTCAAGAAGCAGCTGAAGAGCAATGTATCCTCGGAGCAGGACTACAACCCTTTCATCCCGGCCGTTCTCATTGCATTGGCCCAAAACTGCCGCGAGAAGTCGATTGACAAGGACGCTGATATTGATGTAAGTTTTGACTGATTGGTGCCTTTGGATTGGATTGTGGTTACTAACATTGGACATAGGTTCACGTTTTGACGGCTAGCGAGCAATCCACAAAGACTCTCAGATCGTACTCGGCTCGGTTTTCTGCTGCACAGTTGGAAAAGTCTCGTGGACTTTACGGCGCAAGCAAGAGCGATGCGCTCGAGATTTCATGCCGCGAGATTCCCCTGTCTCCCGCATCTGAGGCCGTGCACACACTCTCCAAGGTTTTCAACGGCTACCGGCGACGAGCCTTTGGCGTGCAGACCATGTCCACGCCCAGAAGTGTCGAGTCGGAGGAGGAGTCGATTCAAGCATCTTTTGAAGAATCCACTGGAGGATCGATTTCGGGATCGAGCGAGGAGTCGGTTGGAGAAACATTTGGAGAATCCGCTACAGAATCGAGTGTGGACTCGATCAGAAGTTCGCTTGAACATTCCATCGAGGACATGATTGGAGGCTTGATGATTAGCGGATCAGGGAAAAAGGAACCGTTTTGGAGCGTCGAGGCTACGGCTACAGGGCTCTGCATCATAGAGGCGAGCCCGGAAATGCCCATGGTATCTGGTGCCTTGGGTCCCATGGAGGTATAGCGAACTGTGGTGGCTGAGGAGTTGGGCTCAAAAGTGGTATTTGGTGATTTCCTTTGATTTAGCATGATTCAGCATGATTTAGCCTGATAGCACATGATATAGTAACTAATAATATGATACCTCCACTCATCACTGCCAGACCATCTTGGGTTGACTCGTACACGTCATATCTGTAGAGCGAAAATGGATATTATGCGATTGGGTGAATTGAGCACGCTCCACTCTTGCTACCCCTCTCCGGTGAACCAGCCACGATGCAGGCAGATCTTAGTTGAAACGAGTGGGTTCCAATAACCAGCCATTCTCCTGTGTTGACATTATCTCACTCTCACACAAAATGCAGTTCTGTTGTGCATCATAGCTACGCTACTGCAGTTGCCCCAGGTGCTTATGCATACGCCTGTTTCCGAGCAGCCGGGTCCAACTCGTCAGTGTGCTATGTGTATGTATCGTCTGCAACAGACCAGCCCAATGTGGGTTTAAAAATGAGAAGCGCTCTTCATGTTGGTTTCGGGTTTCTCGGCAAGAAAATCGCCAGGCCAATCAGCCAGCGCTTGATCACAGCGTGCGCCTGATGCGACCATGATTTGGATTGAATCCAGTCTGGTTCCCAAAACAGGTGCTCTGACAGTTGTATATTTCGCACGTGCCACGATGCCGAGTAGATGATGCCAACAGGCTTGGCTCTGTTTTTTCACGGTTGATATTGCGGGGCACGGATTTTTGATCAGGCTGTGCGAGCCACATAGAAAACCGCCCTGAGGGAGTTTTGGATGAAAGGTTCGATATGAATCGAACCCGCGGCTTAAGTGCATGTTATTTGCTCATCTCTTCTGAAATTGACTAGGTAATCGCGTTCGGCCTACTTGCTTTTCGAAATCTATTGCAACACAGCCCGAGTAAATTATTGATAAAGCCTCTCCACGCTGCGTCTTGTTTAGTCCTTCTGAAGAGCAAAAGCTTTCTCGGATTGTAGTATACGCATTACAGGCCGCATTCAAGTGTGCCCAATGTCAATCTTCAATTTTCTCAAATCCACCCTGGGCGGGGTATGCTGAGTGCCATGGCGTGGCGAACAGACCAATCTGGTCTGAAGTGTAGCATGGTGGATGTGCTTGGGTGGTGCTAATATTGCAGTGAAGCCGTGACCACGCCAATCTATGCCATCAAGGTCAACCTAGCTGCATCTATTGGATATTGGATTGATTCCTCTCAGCCCAATTAGATGATGGAAGTCCGACACGACAAACATGCCACACAGCGAGGGGCCAGTTATAGACGTCAAACAATAAAATCATCAACTTCTTATGAAACCCTCACAGGGTCAAAAAAAAAAACAAAAAAACAAGCCCGTGATCGAACCACACTGATCGCATTCCGACAGCATCCACAGAGTTCACGTGATGAAGCTTGCGACTAGTGCACCAACGCAACCTATCACGTTTTTGATGGAGCTGCACGACATCGGAACTGCGACCCCACCGCTGCCACTGGAATTGTCGCAAACCATCCAACGTCGCTCTCCAATTTCTCGTAATGAAGCTGGATCAGGTAACCAACGAGGCTAGCCAGGAAGCCCTCAAACTGTGGGTCATGCCTGGAAGTCCTCATCACTATGGCGACTATGCTGACAGGTGCCAGAGCAGAAGGCGGTCTGTATTCTGATTTGACCATTAAATGCGGCGACAAGGAATACCCCGTGCACAAGGTCCTGATCTGCACCCGGTCGCAGTTCTTTGCCAAAGCATGCAATGGCTCCTTTCAGGTAGGTTTTCTGTCAAAGCAGCCGTCTGCCATGGCTGAGATCAATGCAGGAGGGCCAAACTGGCATCGTTGACTTGTCGCACGACGACCCTGGGGCGGTAGACTCTATGCTCTGCTATATTTACCACGGATACTATCCGCGAGCATCACCAAGCACTACTGCTGAGCCTATGACACTTTATAATGTGAGGGAATTTTGGGTGGTTGAGAAACATGGTAGGGATTTGCCATTCAGATGCCCTGTGTCCATGACACGCGCTAATTTCGACTCAGGCGAGGCAACGGTAGGCATCAAGCCGGAATTCTTGACCCTGCACGCCAAGGTGTACGCTCTTGCCGAGAAGTATGCTGTGACGGGGCTCAAGGAGATGGCAGCCCGCTATTTCACCGCTACCATCTCTCTGCCTCTGATCGGAGAGGAACAGGTATTCGCTGACGCCCTTGAGGTCGCATACGCCGAGACCATCGATTCGGACCGGGGGTTGCGCGATGTCATTGTCAGTTACTTGTATTTTCACAGCGAGGTTTTGAAGAAGGATCATGTCCAGGCCCTTTTACAAAGATGCCCGAGCTTGTCATTTGACATTGTCATGCATCATAACAAAGTCGAGGGCAAGAAGATGGAAGAAATGGATATTCGTTCGTACGAGGCGGTTGAGGAATGGGAGTTTACCTTGCCATAGGGCACATGATATGCAGACAACCATGAAAGCATAGAGAATATTTCAATTTCCCGCTATGTTTGTCGTGACAGTGGCTGACAGGATAGCTTACCCCACATGGCTTGTCATTTGAACACCAAGCTGGTATTCATATCCATGTTCAAAGTACATGGGCAATTACAAATAATCTTTCGCCATCATGGAATGTGGAGACAGCAGGTTGTCCCCGCTGGCTCTATCTATTGTGAAGCGATGCTTATTGGTCTGTTCACTGCCGCCACTGGAGCCAAATTTTCCTCGTTTTCGCACCTCGGGCCCTCGTTTTTACAGCGTCGATGCACAACCACCACCGAACCAAAATGGACCCGCCACCTCTAGACTTGAATGAGGGGCCAGTCCGGCATGCGGATTGTTGCCTTAGCGTGTCACACAAGCTGTTTGATCACTTGACGGCCATCTTGTCCGACGACTTGCCTGCGAACCACAAGCGGATAGTCCTTTCTGTTGGTAGCGGGACAGGCCTTCTGGAGGCGCTTTGGCTCGCACAGATTGAATCAAAATCCCATGACGCAGACAAAAGATTTCTCTCGAATCTTCAAGTGGAAGGGGTTGAAGTACTCCAGCCAGGATCAAAGGTTTTGATCAACAAATACCTCCCGGAGCAAGCCAACAACAGTGTGCGAGGCACATGGGAGTTGTCTCCAAGGATGCACGATGACGATGTCTCAGCTTTAATGTTTGTCTACCCTCGTCAACCAGCTTTGGTCACACATTACGTCAAATCAGCCATGGAAATGAAGCTGGGAGTTGAGATGGTGGTGTGGCTCGGTCCTGTGGCAGATTGGGACCAATTCGAACCCTGTTTTCACCTTGGAGGCAACGGACTCAAGTTGAAAACAAAGCAGCAAGGTGCTGAGGTGGGACTCGACGAGTACGAAATCATGGCAGTGTTTACACGATAGGTGCCCAAAATACACAGACAAAAATACCTGGCTTACCTGTCAATACCCGCGCGGCTGAATACACGTCTCTAAAAGTCAGAGAGTATTAATATTGCGCAGCGCACAAACATTGAAGTCCCATGCCTAATGCGAAACGTTTGCTGCCCGTGCTGTATGTGAGCTCGCTGAAATGCTTCCCCATTAAAAGAGGTTGGGTGAATTACTTGGTTCAAAGACATTGGTCAAGCAGGGCCTGCTGGGCACTAAAGACAGCTTTGTTGTTTTTCACCTCTGACCCAGCTGGATTTGATAGAGCCGTACATGCACAAGTGTGAACAAATCTCTACGAGGCCAGCGGGGATGATACTTCGTTTGTGTCATATGGACGGCGATGTCACAAGTGAAGTGACACTCCACTGGTGGGTAGAGGAATACTGGCATGTACTCTGTTTGACAATATGCATGTGCCTTCAATGTTGTGCAGATTCAGGCACTAGGCTGTCTCATGAAGGATGCTGGGGTGAAAATGGGATTGAAATGGCAAAGAACATTGGACGGAATAATTGGGATGGCTACAGGTGGAGCAGGGCACTGCAATTTTAGCTCAACTGAAGAACATGATGGCCTTGATCCATCTTTCACATGCAATTTTGGCATTCCTACGTAGCTTACAAGCATGAGAGTCGTCCATAACCAGCGATGAGCGAAACGATAGTGCGAGGCTGGTATTTCGATGCTTTTCTCACTCCCAAACCCGGAACAAATTCATCTACTTTGGAGAAAAACAAACAATGGGCATTCCTCGACCACGGCCGTGTTTGCTTTTTATGTCACGTGAGGCCACTCTTGTGGGAGCGGAGAGCAGTCGTGTTATGACGCGACCGATGTTTGGCACCTGCAATCACCAACGCGTCAGTTGCGCTGCGACTTCTGATTTACCTCTGATTCTCTTGCTTATTATATTCAGCATGGTTAGGCCGAAAAAACGCCGACGCGCCTTTGGGGACGATGATGAGACAGCCCCAGATGGGTCCAAGATGGAAGCCGCCCGGCTTACGAGATCGGGCAAGCAGACGGTGCGCGAACCCTGTCCTCAGCTACACCTCTAGATTTGCATATCTGACGGATCTCCGCTCACAGCAGGCGAATGCCTCTTCAGCTCCGGCAACGGGCTCAGCGAAGAATGAGGATCAAGGCATTTGGCTGGAGAAGCGGGACGCCACGTTTCCCGCCCAGATGATCAAAGAGGTCAACAAGTGGTGCAACCCGTCCACTATTGTCAAATCAAAGCCGGCCAGGGGCAAGCAAGCTTCCCCAGAAACATCAGTTTACGTCGTGTTCCAGCATATCTCTGGGAAATATGCCACGCCATCTGCGGAAGTCCTCGGGACCTACGACCATGTTGCCTCGGCAAACGATCATGTCATGGTGCTTTTCGTTCAGGAGCACCCAGAACATGGATTGGAAGAGAACGGTGATTACTATGGAGACGGCTCTTCCTTCCCCAGGAGCAAACAGCGACCCAGTGACGGTGCGTGCTGGGATGTTGATGGCGATGGATGTCTGCTTCCCCAAGTTGATCTGGGAACATGCGGTGATGCGAAGCTCGCAGTTGTTAAGCAGCCCCTTTGCCGTGAGCCACCCCGCTTCCAACCACCCGAGCCTGCATGGTCATGACCAGTTCGTACCAACAGGATGAGAGCCGAGAATGCTGGGTGGGCTGAAGGCCCGAGATCAATCGCCGTAGTCACTTTCACTGCCAATTTGGCGTATTCGGAGCAGAGACAAAGGAGCAGAATTTGGGCCACAGTTCCAGTTAGATAATTGCAGTCACTGCGCCGAGATTTCAGTCTTCTATGTAGCAGTCATACCAAGCTACGTCATTTGGTCAATAATCAGGAACATGCCATTGCATTATATTTACAAGATTTCATCCAAGAGAAGAAGACTGCATCTGTGAATATTTCCAAACCAACACAAACACCAACGTCCATTTTGGCGGCAAATGGGCTTTGGATTTTGCTCTTGAAGGGCCGAGGCACAGCCTTGCATCCCTAATGCTGGGACTTGGGGGAAATGCGCGGTCTCCTTTGGGGCTCCAGCCAATCGCCCGACTTACGTGAGCTGGGTGAGCCCTGCTAGTACTTGCTCACCCTCCTAGACTTTAACCAAGACGTCCATAGAGAAGCCAACTGGTTACTAGTCAGGTTATAACAAGAGAGCTATTATAAACATAAAGTGCTTGGTTATTGGTCATGGGAGGCGAGTAAAAAGGTAAATAAAAATCCGAATTAGATGGCGACTTTCTATTTACAATGTGTACATTTTTGGGCTGGGATATTACGCTGGAAATTTCCAAAAGAAAACACCAGCATTCTCATTCTCAGGATAAACCAAGGTGTAATGAAAATTCAGGATGGTGAAGGTAAAGTCTTGATAAACCCAGAAGTCTTCGCTGGAAATGACATTGGAGCCACACTGTCCAACCAGGATTCATTAATATATGCTTAGTGCAATACTATCGGTGATATTAGAATTGCTATCAGTAATCTCTCCTGCAGAATAACCCAGTGTCATGGTTTTATCATGCTCGAGGGACGCAAATGTTAAAACATTGTATGGCATTCTTTCCCTATATTACTCGTGTCAGCATATCCCCAAAACAACTTATGCACGTATACTTACACCATTGACGCAGTTTGGGAAACAGTTGGGATCAATGCGTTGAGGCTGGGGCTGCGCTTATTAGAATTGTGCTAAAACGGAATCTAGAATAGGACTACTCACAGCCGCGACGGCAATACCAGCGAAGACGGCGACAATGATGGCAGTGACCTTCATTTTGAAGATGATTTTTGCAAGCGATATGTTGATGGGGAGAAGTGGTAAATCGGAATGGTGAAGACTGTGATGATGAGCATGAAGTAACGGGACAAGAGGTGCATTTTATATTCTGTCTCCATGAATTCGCGTCAAGTCAGAAACATTAGTCAAGCAAGAAGCACCGGGCAACAGGGATAATACTCTGACTTGAGCTGCGTAATTCGTCGGGTAGGAAAATAAGAACCGTAATTTTTCAGGTAGGCGATCAGGGGTTTTCTTGTGAAACATGGTGAAGAAAGTCCTCAACCAAATTAGTATGTCCATCTAGTCCCACCCCAGCCTAGGTCAAGGCAACGCACACGCCGCAAATACGAACGCACAAACAGACGCTAGAAATAGGCTATTAGAGCCTCTTTAATTTTTTTCTTCCCTTGCTACTATTGACTAGCTTTACCTGTCTACTTTTTCGGGTGAGAATAAATGGGGAGCTCAACCAGCCTGGACTTTCTGCATCATGCGGAGTTACAAATGCAACAGATTATTCATGTCTCAATAAAAAGATAGTTTGGTAGTTTCCTCTGATCCAGAACAATCAAATTCACGTAGTCACAGTGTCAGTGAATTCATTCAGAGATGTATGAGTGCACGGATTAGTGCTATGATCAGATGAGCCCAAATAAAGTTCCAAAGGTCCCACTTCCAGTGGATCTGGCTGAGGGTAGTGGATCAGCTGGAGCATTGTCACTGTGAAAAAAAGAGGCAAATGGCCTCTGCACTCGGTTCTCGGCAAGCATTGTGGGGGACGATCGTAATCCAAATTATGGGAACATGTTGGCGTCTGACTAATAAGATTTTTCTTGATTATACAGGCGAGAAAACTGACACAGACGGACTACGGCATTGACCAGTCATATTTGTCCTTTGTCTCAGACTTTGTAGAATCCTTCTCGGCTATACCTTCTGTCTGAAACCGGAATCAGGGCCAGTACCGTATAATCTCGCGAAAACCGATCATGCAGAGGAGCACCATTTTGCTTTTTGCCCTGGGTTTTGGCAAGGGAATTCCATCTCAAGTACTCTGGGACTATTTCATTTTAATACAGCCAGCTTTATTTGCCATGTTGTTTTATAATTAAGGGCATTGGTATCGTTCACATCGGTGCTTATATAGCCGTTGCACCGCCAAGTTATGTCATATGGAGCAGAGCTTTACTTGATGAAAGAGGCTTAATTTTCCCATCTGAAACGGGTTGTGCATTGAGTGTTTATATGACAATAGAGCATCGGCTGCTGTGTCGGAACCGTAGTCTAGTGAGACCAGTGCAAAAGTAAAGAAAATGGCTTCCAGCGATACTATAGCATTGTCCTTCCTCAGCCTCTGCTTTGGAATGCCTGAGTCACTCCGCGATGGCCGTTTGCCAACCCAGCCGGTGTTAGGCCCTTGCTGCACTTTGCGTTAGCATTGGCGCCTCGGCGAACCAATAGCTCGACCATGTCCGGCTTCTGGCTGCGTGATGCCCAGTGCAGCGGTGTCAAGCCATTCAGGTCCTCTGCTTCCAGGTCGGCTCCGAGGTCGAGGAGAGCCGTGGCTGCCTCTATTTTCCCGGCCCAAGCTGCCAGACTGAGCGGCGTGGCCCCGTTGCTGGCCCTGGCTTCGATGTCGGCGTCTCGCCTGCAGAGCAAGCCGATCATGTCAGCGTGTGCGCGGTCCGACGATGCTGCTGCGTGCAGCGCCGACAAGCCGTCAGAGTCTAGCGCATGGACACTGGCGTGCCTGTCAATCAGCGCCTTTGCCGCTCCCACTTCGCCGACAGAAGCGGCCGTGTGGAGAGGCGTTGCGCCGCTTTTAGCCCTGGCTTCGATTTGGGCCCCTTGGCAAAGGAGCACATGGATCGCGTCTAGCTTTCCGTATCTCGATGCAATGTGCAGTGCCCTCAAGCCAACGGCATCCTCAGCCTCAATGTCGGCTCCCTTGTGGAGGAGGAAGCCGATGGCCGTCTCGCTTCCGGCCGAAGCCGCCGAGTGAAGAGGGGTGGCGCCGCTCAGGCTCCTGGCTTCAATTTTGGCGCCCAAGCTGAGCAGCATACTGATGGCCGGTATCTTCCCAGACGCTGATGCAATGTGTAGAGCTGTCAAGCCATCCATGTCTCCTGCTTCAATATCGGCTCCTCGGCGGATGAGACACTCGATTGTTTGTCTTGTTCCCATCCGAGCCGCCCACCACAGAGGTGTTGCGCCCTCTGCACTCCTGGGATTTACTGGAGCGCCTCGTTCAAGGAGCAGCTCAATCACATCTACTTCCCTGCAATGCGCACAAGCCAGATGAAGTGGTCTCATGTCTTCATTATCTCTTGCATCAATGGCAGCTTCTCCATCAAGCAGTAACCTTGCCACTTCCAGGTGTCCGCGCGCGGCCGCAAGGTGAAGTGCTGTTTGGCCATCTTGGTCTCTTTCCTCAATGTCCACTTTGCGGCCAAGATGGTACCTCACAGCCGTAGCATCTCCACAGTTTGATGCCTCAAGGAGTGTTGGGTATGGCAACTCCTCCTCGCATTCCGTCTGCGAGTCCATGTCAACTGGAAGATTCAAGACTAGTTCCTTTGCACACGCCGCTGCCGACATGGCAGCATACCCATACCAGTTTTTGTTCTTGTGGGAATCGGCATAGTCGCAGATGCCACGTACCGCCACACATGGAAAATCTTTCACCAAGCCAGCATCTTCCAGATCGATGCAGTAGGCATTTGTATCCTCTTTTATCCTTTCGCGCACCTGGCTGTCCCGCACTGGTTCATTAGTAGAAACAATCAAGCCACAGTGTAGAACCGGATCATCAGATGCTCGTCGCGGACGATTCTCAGTTCCAGTCCGTCTGTCGCAGTCGGCGCATGTGTCTCCGGAAATATGTCGAGAATCCGGCAAGTAGGCGAAATCAATCTCGTATGGGCACTGGAAGAGCCACACTGTTTCGTCCTTTTCCTCGCGAAAAGCATTATTAATCATGCGCGGGAACTGACCGTTTCCTGCGAAATGGGCAGCTTCTAGGCGAGAGACTGCGGTCTGCAGCACCTTCGGCGGATGGTAAACAGAATCTTCTAGCTTAAAGGGGCCGTCGGCTTCTGTCCTGCCGACGTCAAAATGAGTGACGCCGTTGCCGACGACGACATCACCCAAGCGGATGTCGATGTTCATCTCAGGATTCCGTACGCCTCCACCGATTCCAACCAGAAAGCCGAATCGGATCGAGTTGAAGCTGCTTCGGATGTGCTTGATGACCACGGACGCTTGTGCAAAGTTGGGAGCACTTGCTCCCCGAGGATACGCAAGGATCACATTGTGGTCTCCGATATTGCCAAGTATGTACAGATTGTTACCCGTCGTCTTCAGGTTCGGATGGACCGCATCCAGCATTAGCTTTGCAGCTATCAGCTGCATTGGAAAGGTGCAAATCCATGCGATTGTATAGTCATCGTGTGTACGCATCGTCATTTTGATCGAGGTGTGTTGTTTGCAGTTTTCATCGGAATCTTTGGGGGAAAGAGTGGCGATGTAAGAGAGACGCAGATGGATGCCGATTTGTAATATCGATGCCCTTGAGAAAAGAAGGTAGTTGAAAAGCCATTTCCGCTTCCTTTGCTTGATCACTTTGCTGCCCCATCTCCACTTTGGGCATTTGAGGCCTCAGCCCACAGTGGCTGGCCTATGAGCAGCGCTTCAGCCTATGACAATGTCGATTGTCAATCTTAAGCACGCACCGGTGGCGCATGGTGATGATGTTGCGGGGAGCTTAGGCGGGCAGCACCAGTGGCCAACAGGAGAGATGGAGATGATTCCAGGGTGTTTTGTGGCTTGCAAATTTCAAATCGATTTGGGTATTAATGCGTATGCATCTCGCTTGTCCGGCTTTCAACAACCAATCCTGCTCATGGCAAAGCCGTTTAATTGGCTGTTGTTTGCTATGCCAAGCTTGAGTGGCCTATCACAACGAATTAGGACAAGAGTTGGTGGAATCTGTTTGAACATATTAAATTTTGAATTACAACTACTTATATATAAAGAACCAAAAAAAACATCAAACCCGACATAGCCGGCCATTTTGAGTCGGAACCCCGGGCAGCTGGCCCGTTACATACCACCTGTCGCTTCCAACGGCCTGCAGCGCGTAGAACAGGCTCGTGGGATCAACCTTATCCTTGATGCTCAGCAGCCGGTCGTATTTACCCGAACCATAAAACGACTGGTGAAAGTTTGGCTCAGTCGGATCCGCCTCGGACGCATATGCGCCGCTGCCGGGCGACACGTCTCGCCACTTCTTCATCCAATCATTCGTCAGGATCTGGCTCTTCTTGGAAATCACGTCCCACGAGCTGCCTTCATCCCAAGGCATCATGGCAATGGCCCAGACAGCGGCATCTCGCCACGCAGGGTTGACGGCATTATCGGGGTACGGGCCGGGTCCACCAGTGATGCCGAAGCCGATGATGTTGCCGCCGCTTTCGGGGACGTTCTTGATGGCCTCGAATGTCGCGTTGAATTTTACGGGGTCAATAAAATTCTTCCTGGAGCATTGGTTAGCATTTGATTTTGAGAATGGGAAACCGTTCAGACGTACTTGGGGAACAGTCGACCTGCAGTCTTGGAAGTTGTCGTGCCAACAACTTCTCGAGGGAACCCAGCCTTCCAAGATGGATAATAGCTGTCGTGCTCCTGCTGCAGAGTGATCTTGGGACTCAAGCCAAGAAGCTCCCATGTTGTAAAAAGAGGCTTGACTAGAGTCTTTAGCTCAGCGAGGGTGTGGTTGGGTGCGAACCAAGGCGCCATGTTGAAGCTGAGCGTTTCAGAATCAATATGCCAAATGTTCCAGTACTCGTAGTTGCCCACAGCATTGAAGGTGGGGATGAGCTGGATGTAGGCCCGAACAGCGGCCCAAAAGACATCGCGCGGCACATCGGCTGTGCTAAAGGAAAAGGCCATGACGGCCGTCTTGATCTTGGGGAAAGCCTTGACTGTGTATGAGGTTACAACACCATATGTGCTGCCGCCTCCGCCACGAAGGGCCCAGAAGAGGTCCTTGTTTTGATTTTCATCGGCCGTGAGGAAGCGACCATCAGCAGTGACGACATTGATGCTGAGAACCTATAATCAAGATCATGTGAGCTATGAAAGAAGAGATAAACGAAAAGGAAAACGCACCTGGTCGGCACCCATGCCGTAGAGAGGTGACAGCGGAGAGTGGCCACCACCAGCAAGATAGCCACCAGCATATCCAACGCTGAGACCCTCGCCTCCGACGACGGACACGCCGTACTTTTCAGCAGCCTCGTAAATTTCCATGCCAATAACGGCAGCGCCCACCTTGAACGCGGGGCCAAAGTAGGAGCTAGTCTTGTGCTTCTTGAGGAACTTGATGTCCTTGAACCGATGGGTCCAGATAGACAAGGCGCCAGCTCCAGCGGAGCGGCCGTTGAAATCATGGCCGGTATTCTTGATGACCAGGCGCAGGTTAAGGGAGCGAGCAAAGTTGATTGCCAGCTGAATGTGCGCCACGCTGTGCGCGTCGACGACGTAGGATGGATAACCACCTAACTTGCAGGTACCCGAGGGATTCTCGCCCGGCATGCAAGTCATGCCCTGGTACAAGGGCCACATGACCGAGGTAGGATCAGCGATGCTGCCATCGTGTTAGTAAATGCATGTATTTTCTTGATAGAAAAAAGGGGTTTTCAACTTACTGAAGGGACGAATTCGTCCAGTTATCCGTGACAACCTCACATCGGTCCTTGTTGTAGGACCCCGACCCATCGTAGCAAGGCGCAGCAATGGGAACCGTCTTGATCAGCGCACCGCCGGTGACAAGGTCAAGAACCTTCCAGACGGCATTCTTGGGCCACGACTTGTCGCCGGGAAACACCTTGCACTTGGGGGGGCTCTTTGCGTCATACTTTTTGCTGCCCTTTGTGTCGCCAAAGTACAGGGCATCGACATCGCTCAGCTGCAGGCGAGTCAGGTTGGCCAGGGCCGAGTCGGTCAACTGAATTTTCTCCCCGGCCAGGTAGTCGCCCGAGACAATGCCGGAGGCCTGGGCAATGTTTTTCGAGGTGGCGTCTGTTTGTTTGACTCGTCAACTTTGTTTCCTGTGCCGTGTCTCGGGGATTGCTCATACCGACTTGTTTGCCATGGACGACAATGGTTTGCGCCGCCACGTGCGGAGAGGCCAGAGCCGCAACGAGGCCGGCAGCCAAAAGCCGGCAGCCGTCGAGGTGCATTGCGTAGGTGTGTCTTATTGTCTTGCCCTGCGTGGCTCCTTTCGGCCCAACTCAATTCGCTTCTGCGGAAGCGAGAGTTTTGCTCCCCAACGCTAACGCTAAGCTTTGGAGGTTGGGTAGGCACAAAGATCGACACGTTCCGGGGTTCAGGGAGCGCGGGAGATGGGCCAACGGGGGTGATGGAAGGATGATCACGTCGAGGTCAAGAGTCGCCAGGGACATTGGTATAAGTACGAAGCTCTCTTGCAGCATCTGGTTCCTAGGCTATAATCCGCGTGCATGCTGCCGTCTGTTACAAATGCAGCCTGGTCACAGCTCGCTCTCCCCAGACGGGAAGCTGGACCAAGCAAACACCACTCACCTAGCACAGCGCATCTGCGATGAGGGTGGAGCAACGCTCCCAGCCAAGGCCAAGCCACCCGGACAACCAACATGGTCACCGGCTCTGGCTTGTAAGCGATGTGGTCTTGTCCCCCGCATATACCGCAGCCGGGCCACCCTTGCGAGCGCCGCCGCGTCGAGCTTGCGCCTAGGGCCTGACTCGGCGGGCCGCCCCTTTGGGGGCAAGATGCGCGCCGTCGGGGGGGCTTCGTTTGAGGTGAGGGGAAGAGAAGAGGCGGAGGGTTGTGTTAGGGTAGGAACGGTGATTAGCTGTTTGGAATCACCGTCCACAGCCTAAGCTCCCATCCATGGTGCTTTTACAGAGGGTGCTACCCCCAGAACAGCCACGCTACGCCCCCAGCTCCGGACTTTTTGGAAGGGTCGCTGGCCTAAAACGGGCTTTGCCGTTTGCCGAGCTGCGGTGGCGCGAGGCGGCGTCGCTCGCTTATTTCCAGTGTGGCGGCCCCTGGAAAAAGAAGGATGCGGCTGGGCAGAGTTCCGGATCTTCACGATCCATCAACCAACAGCCAGCAAGCTAGCTAGCTGCGCGACAGGGCAGGAAAAGTGTGTGTTTGACCAACAAATCCTTGATCGGAGGTGGGTGCTGTCTAGAGCGTCGTGACGCCCGGGGCACCGGGACAATACGAATAACCTGCCCATGTCGCGTCGTGCAAATGCCGCAGCCCTAAGTGTGGACTGCCGGCAGCTCTCTCCCCCAGCCAGCCCAACAGGCGGGGAAAAAGAAGAGGGCGGGCTCTCCAAGCGGATCCGACGCGGGCGGGTGGGCGGGCGATCTTGATCGGGTTTCGAACGGAGTTTTTGGCAGAATGTGTTTGATTGCAGCATGCGAGATGCACATGTTCGGCTCCCGCCGAGTCAAACAAGATCAAGCCATAGCTTCCACCCGACGATGACGCCGCCGCGCGTGGAACGCCACGCAAACAACCCCCTTCGCCTTCTCTTCCTTAGCCTTGTTTGTTATTTTGCACTGCCAATCTTTTTTGCCTTTGCCGGGATGCGAGGCGAGCTAGACTGCTGTGACAGGCAGCCAAGGCAATGCCCTCTTGTCTAGCGGCGCGGGCTAGGAGCACAGACGGCGCGCGATTGACTGGCTCGGGAAGCCGGAACGGGCACTCTTTAGCACTCTACTACGTTTTCTACACGCATTAGCTCCGCGTGGTCGTGTCCCAGGTGGGTGACGATCAAATTGAATCGGTCATTCCGGGGCTGTGATTCCGCCTCGTAGAGTGTGTGTGGCAGTCCTTCCCATCCCTTCCGACAATGCCATTGTGTCCTGGCCCAGCCCGACACACCCAAATCAGACGGGCAAGGTCGCAAAAGGGGAAAGCAGGGTGTTTGCCATTTCCAAAACCATGGGTGCGCCACGGGGAGAGCTGAAGTCGCACATGCCAGGTGAGGAATCGGTCGGGTCTCGGAAAGCAGCATGGATCATCTGTCTCTCCAAAGATGTATCGGGATTCGCCCACCCACGCACAGCCAACGAGCTGGTTGGGCTCGCGTGCCCCATCCCTGGTTTCTCGCTCTGAGTTAAGCTTTTGCCGTGTGTCAGTCAATCCTCTTCACCGTTGTGTCTCGCCAAAGATGCCACCACCACATGCCACTGCTTCCCTGTCGCCCGCCGTTTGCCCTCGAGCACCATTCCCTGCAGCCGAGAGTTGCGCATAAATATATTATTTCTGTGAGGCCCACATTTGAAGGCCCAAGTTGAAGGGAGCCAAGGTCCCAGTTCCTGTCATTCCGGAAACCCTACGTGTTGCTGCCCCCCCGCCGTCATCCCATATAGAACCCACATCCTTTATTCTTGCTCTTCTATTTTTACTCTGCCTCCCTTGAAATAATCTTGTTTTTCTTCTTCTTTTTCTGCTCCCCTTCGTCCTCGTCGATGCAGGTACCGAGGCATGGCAGCAGTCAGCCTGGGCGCCTCCAATAGCGGAGGCCACCTACAGACTCGCTATGCCCCAGCCAGCGAATTGCCCACGACTCCGCTCCAGCAGAGCGCCATTGCCATCATCTTCTTTGTCACCTTCTTTGCCTTTACAGTCTGCGCACTGCGCATGTACTCCCGCTTTAGTGCAAAGCAGATTGGATGTGGTAAGAACTATTCTCGACGCAAATGCCCGTCTTAAAGATGGACGTGGAACTAATCGCAGTGCCTTCTTTAGATGACTGGCTTGCATGCGCCGCCATGGTACATGGTTTCCCCTATGATTCCGTTCAAACGCCCATCTGACGCCATTCTTTTAGGCATTTTCCTTGGCCTTGGTTGGACCAAACTATCTCTGTACGTAGTCTCGCTACCCGCGATCCACCCAAGCTAACCGTTTTCAAGTCTTCAAATACGACTACATCGGATTCACAAAGGAAAGCTTCCCAAAAGACTACGACCCGGAACCCGCCCTATTCTGGAACTGGATCATGCAAGTCCTGTACAACCCGATCCTGGCCCTCGTCAAATCCTCGGTCCTCATGTTACTGCTTCGACTCGGCGGCCACAGGAACAGCATCCGATGGTCCATATACGTCCTCAACACCTTCAACATTGGGCTGATGATTGCCATTTTCTTCACCGTCATCTTCCAGACGACGCCGATCAATGCCTTTTGGGATCTTTCCGTCAGGAGAACGCAGCAGATTACGCCCGTCTTTTACATTTCCACGGCCATCATCACCATTGTCACCGACGTGCTCGTCCTGCTTATCCCGTTCTGGGTCTTTCTCGGCTTGAAAATGCGAGTGGCGGCCAAAGTCGGACTCATCGTCGTGTTCCTGCTCGGTGGATTGTGAGTATTGCTTCCAGTAGCGTCGTTTAGACATGCTGACTAACGGCTATCACATAGCGTCACCATAGTAGGAGTCATCCGCGTCGTCGAGCTCTACCGAAAGATTTACAACAAGGATTACTACTACAGGGACTCGCTCGGCGACACGCTGAGCTGCGTCGAGGTCAACCTGGCCATCATTGCCGCGTGCTGCCCCGTGCTGCGTCCGCTGTTCCGCAAGATGTTTCCGGGCCTGTTTTCGACGCACGGCAGCCACGACGAGGGCATCGACTACAATAAATCGGACAGCAACACGGGCACTGGGAGGCGACAAACTGCCATGGGCGCCGGTTTCCCTCTCAAGGATTTGCACATGAGCAACAGGACGAGGACGGAGATTCGCAGCCACAGCCCCAACGAGAGCGAGGAGGAAATCATGACGTATAATGGAATTATTCGCACCACGGCTGTAAGCTTGCTCCGGTTGTCCAGCTGCCGTCCAAGGTATGCTCATACTGATTTCGGATAACAGGTCAACGTCAATTACGATCAAGTTACGTTGGATCAAGGTCGGATATCGGAACAAGGGTCCATGGATCCAATTAAACCCAAATAATTGCTTTTTTGGCGTTGCTGAGAACGAAGTGTTGGATAGTAACTGAAACATGGATACACATATTAGCGATTGGTTGGAGAGATACCCAGAGGCAACTCAAACGTACTGAACAATGATTCTATTGGCAAGTGGATAGCACAACATATCCAACTTTGATTTTTCAATATACAAATAATGACAATGAGCTACATGTGCTCATCTACCCAAAACAATGATGCACCCCAACTCATGTTCTCATCGCGTTTCAAATGCCCACTCTATACGTGGCATTATGAACAAGAAACGGGTTTCGCACGACCCACACCCAACTCAATAACTCGACCGAATGGTGGGGCAGAAACGCTGCCCAGATAAACAAATAGGTCCCAGCTCAACTATTGCTTGGCCGCACACTGAGCGGTAATAAATCCCATTGGCCACTCAATAATGTCGTTCCACGACGGATCGATGGCCCTCGCAATAGCCTTTGCCACACCGAGTCCCCAGCCCTTGATGTACCAATATTCTGCCTCGCCCTTGCATAGCACAACACAGTAGTGCATCAAAAGCGCCATGGCGGCGGGATGCCGCTGGCGCACAAGACCAAGGTAGTCGGGGCTGAAGTAAATAGGCCAGGTCGCCATCATCCGCGCCTCGGGCCTTGGCGCAGTGGCATGCGCATGGCGAATGCACATGGCGAGACTCTTGACCTCTGCCTCAACCACGGCAAGCGCGTGGTCGTCTGGGTGGCCATTCTGGAGCCGCTGCCCAAGGGCCTCGACTTTTTCAATCAAGGCCTGCAGGCTAGCCGACATGGGCGGAGTCGGGTACTGAGGCAGCGCAAAAAACTCCTTCATGGGGCCGTTTGCAATAGTCTCTTCAGCTGATTTCAGCACCGTGTCGATTCCTCTGGTGAGCAGAAATACATCCACGAGATCTTCAATGGTTCGCTCTGACATGGTTGACTTGTTCGTTCCTCCGGCGAACCCACTAAACAAGAGGAGGAGCGATGTTGTAAAGAGAGCATGGCAGTTGAGTGCCGTCACGTTGGCCAGCTCCTTTCTCATCAGCGCCACAGTGTTGTCCTGGTGCTGCGATGCCCTCAGCGAGTAGATTTGGTGCAGATTGGGGTTCAGGGAGGCGAAGTGGAAGGCCGAAGTGGCGAGGAGCTGGCTCATGAGGAATTGGTGTCTGAATGCCATCCTCGGCACCACAAACTGCCACACGCTGTTGGCATCCTCGGCTCTCGGCAAGGATAGATGTGTGTGTGTTGACCAGTGGTGCATGAGCTCGAGATCAATCATGCAGGAGCCAGGGTTAGAATCCGACAGCTCGCCCGTGTGAGAGGTGAACTTTACAAAGTAAGGGTACGGATCCGAAGCAAGAGGCTGCTCGCCCTGGCCCTTTGGCAAAATGGGGACAGCCTTGGAAGTGGATACCTGGACGCCTGCAACTGTTGGCTTTGATACTCGCTGGCTTGTCGTTAGAAAAGATGGCTCCGTCAGTTCCGGGTCCACACACGTACATGGCCGTTCGACGGCTGGTCCTCGCCCTGGCTGGACGCACCCGAGGGCGAATGGGTTTGCCGGCTCTCGGACGTCATGAGGGTGCAGTGCACATTGTGTCTTACGCAGGCGGTGCAGGGCCGCTTCTCGTCACACTATGCCATTAGTTAGCCATGAGAGTAGATGTGACATGGGCGCAGAGGAGGGAGCCAATCCGCACCTTGACGCGCCGCTGCTTGCACCGCAAGCACCCCGTCCGAGACTTCTTGTAACCCAGGGCCGGCATCTTAGCAGCAGCTTTTAGGGATCCTACGACGCATCGGGTTCACGAGCTGGGCCACGGTACGCGCGCGTACGTACTATGATGTTGTGGAGCAGCAGCTGTCATGAGAGGAATCCGGAGAAACCGTGGCACATTGGCTCGTGCAGCATCACGTGCATCGAACTCTGAAGAGTGACTCGGGCTGGTGGTGGGGCGCTTGTGGCTTGCCCGGTGCAATGCGAATTAAAGTTGAAAGAATGTATTCAAAGCTGGCCTTGATGAGGCAGAGAAGTCTGTACAAGGTCGATCCGTTCGAAATAATGTGCTGGTTTACCTGCCGTAGTAATGGCCCATCCAAATACGCTACTAGCCCTGTATTTCGGGACAAAGGAACGTGGTTCGGTTGGCCAAGGACGCGGAAGTAGAGGAGCACAAGCGGAGCCCTGGCTGCAACCGACCAACCAAAGCAAACGCCACAGCGCGATACAGGGTAAGCAAGCTTGATCATGGCAAGGCAGAGACAGCATCTCAGGCTAATCTGGTCTGTCGGATAAGACAAGACGGCTCTTATCTCTTGGCACTCAGCCCCCGGCCTGCAAGGCGTTGAAGCTTCGCGCATCCTGATAAGGGCTCGACCACTCCCGTCTCTTCATTCGTAAGACTGCCCCAGCATCTGCTGCATGGGGGATGGGAGCAAGTCTCAGACACCACGGCCATCGCCAGCTTCTGCGCCCCGTGGCTAGCCCGTCCCCCCCAGGGGTGTCAGATTAAAACAAAATGCCAAGAGATTTGCAGATATCATCGGGTGGACGGGGCATAATAGGAGCAGAGGGTATAAGTAGACGCTTGTCTGGAGTTTTTCCTTCTATGGTAAAAAGCAAAGACGCACGTCGGAGGAGCGGCTCTCGACAACAAGCCCAGGCCAGGTGTCGTCAGCTATTTAAGCTTATTTTCAACCATTGACGCGCCAAAAATATCACCAATCAGCTCCCTATTCAAACACTTGACAGCACACCCATCCCGAGCCACCCATACCTACTGCGGCGACTCCTTCTTTCTTTGCCTTTGCCCGCCATGTCGACCATTACTCCGGTCACTGAGTGGCCCGACTACAGCGTCGACCCTCAGGGCGGCGACCCCATCACGCAGGATCTCAATGCTCCCTACGACAAGGTGTGTAAAGGCTAAACATATTTCAAGGACCCTTCTCACATGGCTTTCTTTTCAAGGGCGACATGTGCTGGTTGCTGGTGTGCACCATTCTCTGCTGGCAAATCACTCCAGCCATTGGCTTTCTCTACGCCGGCATGCACCGCAGCAAGTCGGCTCTCACCATGATTCTGCAGTCGCTCTTCTGCGCATGCGCGTGCGGAATTCAGTTTTGGGTCTACGGCTACTCCCTTTATCAGTCGAGAACGACCAATCCCATCTTGGGCGACATGTCACTGGCCGGCTTCCACAACGTCCTTGCTTCGCCGTCGCTTGCCAATGCCGATGTTCCCGACATTCTCTGTGAGTTGAAGCATCCCTTGGGCAGTAGGCAAATCAAGGCGCAAAACTAACAATGGGATGCAAAAGATGCTGCGTTTGGTTTTACCTTTGTTACAGCGACGGCCATGATTTTGGCTGGTGCCATGCTGGAGCGCGGTCGATTGTTCCCCAGCATGGTCTTTTTGCTCTGCTGGACCACCTTTGTCTACTACATGTACGTGAAAATGGCATGGCTTATTTTACAGGAGAAACTTGACAATTAACACGAATGTTTGAATAGCCTCGCCTACTGGGAATGGAACCCCAGCGGCTGGCTGTACAAGCTCGGCCTGTACGATTTCGCCGGCTCCGGTCCCGTGCACATCGCCAGCGGCTTCGGCGCTCTTGCGTGGTCCATGATGCTGGGCCCCCGAATCACCGACAGCACCGTCAAGCAGCGAAAGGCGGTGCACTTCAAGCCGCACAGCCCCCTGCTCATGTGCATCGGCACCGTCTTCATCTGGTTCGGCTGGTTCGCCTTCAACGGCGCCAGCACGGCCAACCTGAGCATTCGATCCGTCTACGTCGTCGTCAACACCAACTTTGCAGCCTGCGGCGGCGGCATCGGCTGGGTCATCCTCGACTACCTCTACACCAAGAAGTTTAGCTTGGTCGGCTTCTGCTCGGGCATTATTTCTGGTCTGGTTGGCATCACGCCAGCTGCTGGATATGGTATGTCCCACCCGCTCAGTCGAAAAAGAAGAACCCCATTTAAATACTGACACGACAACTAGTTCCCGTCTACGTCTCCGCACTCATCGGATTCCTTACTTCCATCTTCTGCTTCTACGTTGCCAAGTACAAGTACATCCTCTCGATTGACGATGGGCTGGACATTTTCGCCATCCACGGCATGGGCGGCTACTTTGGCGACATCCTGACGGGCCTCTTTGCCGCCCAGTTCGTGCCTGCCCTCGACGGCGTCAGCGGAGACATGTACGCGGGCGGATGGTGGAACCACAACTGGCGACAGCTCGGTCTTCAGCTTGCGGGCGCCACGACGTGCGCGGCCTGGTCCTTTTTCGTGTCTTGCATCCTCCTCTTCGTCATCAACAAGATCCCCGGCCTCCACCTCCGAGCCAGCGAGGAGAGCGAGCTGCGCGGCCTCGACTTTGCCTACATCTCCGACGTCGACTGGGAGGGCCTTGTGGGAGGCGACGGGGTCCTGGCCGTGACCGAGGGCGTTGCGCGAAGCACGGATTCGCCCAGGACGAGCGAGCCTGTGCTGGAGGAGACCAAAAGAGACTGAGGATGGTGTTGAGAGCGATTGAGTGGGTTGGTTGACGCCATGCCGCGTCAAGAGATGAGCGCTTTATGTTTTCCTTTAATCTAATATGACTACAATAAACTTCTACTTCACCGTATACCTTTTCGCTACAACTACCGGCTGCAGCTAGCCGTCGCCGTAAGCCGCTGTGGCTGGAAATGGGCTGCATCTGTCTCCAGTAGCACCCTGGCAAGTGCAACAAAATCCAACGACTTTGCACATAATGGCACGATGGGCAGCTCTAGCCACCACCGTCGGTTGTTAGTTGGGTTGCTTTGCCTCAAACAGTGCTCCCTAAGGTCGAGCGGTTGACAGGCTCAGGCGTTGCTGGCACACAGGTTGTCGATAGATGTACGTGAGACTGGGCGTGAAGCCAGCTGAGGCAACCCGAGTTCATGATTAAAATATCCCCAAGTTTAAACTAAGCAACCGCAACTCTCTAACATTTTTGCCACGTTTATTCTTTTTTTTTTGTTGGCATGTTGTGTGCTGATCAGCTTGGAACTAGCAACGCCACTGATGCCACACCGGCTGCTGGCTTTCCCCCGTCCACAACAGCGTACCCACTATAGGTCTCTGATCAGCCACCTGCGGGAGGCCATGTCTCTTTCTTTTGTTTTTTATTTGTATTTTTATTTTCATCATTTATTTCTCTTTCTTTTATACTCTACCTTGTCCACACCACCAAATGGCGTGCGCTCAACCTGGACACGTTGCGTGTAGCTGAGCCAATTTTGGTTGCACCCAACTAACACTGGCCGGCCATGATAGCATAACCTCGGCACCAGCACAGTCTGGATATCAAAGACCAATCACAACCAGCAACAAGTGAATGGTGCGCGTCGTATTGCCCAATTCCGTAAAACAATACGTTCCCGGACGATTTTTTCCAATAAGAATCAAACTAAGCCAACCCAGAACAGGCGCGGACAAGTCCGAATCATCGGTTTTTGGCCAGCAAGGAAGTGTGGCATACACAGTACATTTTCGGCCATGCAATCTCCTTATCACCACAGCGCAGGAGCGGGGTTCGCGCCGCTCCAAGTTTACCTTGATGCGGTTAGCTCCGTCAGACGTCCAATGCCATGTGTACTGGGCATATGCGCCGGCATTTTGCAGCCACCACCCTGCCCATCATGTGAATGCGGACTGGCAGGATAACAAGCCACCCTGTGAAGTAGTCAACATATAAAGTACTAGACCATCGGCTACTTGAGCCTGCACTTCCATGTGGTGCGAATCCATCCCAAAGACCAAGAGAAAATCAATATGCCAACCCTCTCTACTATTGTGCAGGCCAGCCAAGGCCCGGCTCTGCTTGCCATCTTTTTATCCGTCGGCGCATTGTCCGTCATTATCCATTTGACACTCCAAAATTCAAAGCTCTTCACCCGCGTTTCCAATCTGTTTGCTGCGCCAAAGGCCAACAACTCGAGCAAGCAGCTTGGTACAGAATACGTGCACGTCTTCCCGCCGGCTCCTCCTGGCTTCAAGACGGCCGACTTGGCCAAGTCACCCAAGACCAAGATCCTGAGGCTCGACGAAGATTACCGCACCGCGAACCCTTCCAGCTATGTATTTACTGGATTTAGCGTAGGCGATATCCGGAACCTGGGCGATTTCCCAGACTACGCCGCGCTGTCGGGCGTTCCGTTGCCAGAGCCAGTCAAGGATTTTGACATCAACAAGGCCAGACCAAGACCTTACCGACCATTTCGATGGGCGTATCATCAAACCATGTGTAAGTGGCATTGAATAAACACACCTCTTCTTTCTGAAGCTAACACACATATCCCCCAGCGCTGACAAAGATGGAGCCAAATTTCTGGGTGGAGCTGGAAAGCACGTACCGTGAGCGCATTGCCCAACGACAACAGCTGTACAGGGAGCAAGGCGCCAATGTTTTTGGGTCCTTGCCGGGCAGCGAGCTCGCCTGCAAGGAGCTGATGGAGATGGTTTTGCAATTCATCTGCGCCCGGTACCCCAACCAGTTCCAGCTGAAGGACAAGAGAATCCTGGTCAATCACATTCTCGGCACCGAAACCGACCTGGGACAAACGGATCCGCTCATGGTGCTTTTGAACAATGTGCCCGAAGACTATGGGATCATGCTGCGAGACCCGGAAACTGGTCGCTATGTTTTACGCGGCGGTGTCGTTTGTTCCTCGGTTGGCTGGAATATTGGTGAGAAGATGGGCGATGGCTTGCCAGGTATTCACAAGCACGTCCCTGATTACAAGGAGAAGATGCAATTCAGCATGGACAGGTTCGTACATTCGCTTTTATCACTAATCTCGTGAAATACAAAAAAAGCTAACTAGCCTTCAGATTCTTTACCAAATTCACCACCAACAGTCCCATTCAGAGAGGCTCGTGGGGCATCGAGATTGGAGAGCCGCTCTTCTTGTTAACGGATGCCCCTGAGTGGGCTCACCGCGAGACCCAGCTCCCGCACCTAAAGCCCGAAGACCTTAACCTGCGCATCGACTGGCAAACCCTGCGCAGGCTGCCTCTGTCTGGTGCCATCATTTTCAACTTCAAGGCCCTGTTCACTCCCATCACAGACTTTGAGGATGAGCCTTACATCCCTTCGCTGATACTCAAGATTTTCAACGAAGGCAAGGAGAACCTCATGAAGTACAAGGGCTCATTCCACACCGAGCACGTCGTCAAGCCTCTCATGGCCAAATATGAAAAGGCACAGATAGAGAAGGGCTTGATTGAGAAGGACTGGCAGCACCAGACACTAAAAGAGAGCCCCTTCTTCCCAGGTTGGGAGAGGAAGTGGAGACTCAACTGAGATGATGAGATGTCGGAATTATGGGTGGATGAAATGTATATAGCATCATTTTTGATGACTTGGATGAGCCAATTGAGCAATTTTGATTTTTCAACATGAAACCGTTTACGCAGTTTGCTTCCTCGCAACCAATCTCCAACATCATGACGATATAGAACCCACCTTGAATTCGGCAATTTAATTCCGGTACCCACCGCATCCCCCACACTTCCCCTAGTCATTCAGCCTGTTAGTGATTCTTGGCGACGGCCGCATAGTCTTGCATTTTCCCCATGTGACTTGTTGAATGGTAGGTGCTGAATCTATGCGCATCCGTCACGTTGCGGAAGGTAAAATGAGAGCGCATGTAGATCTGTGGCGCACCACTTGGGGTTGACGTACCAGAGCAGGTAAAACATTGCCCATTACGAAACGGAGCATAATCATGTGCAGTCTAAGCCGGGAGGAGGTGTGCCACAATGCTATGCTGCAATACACCACCTTGTGTTTGGAGGGTGGTAATGCAACCCTCAGATCTCATCGCTTGTGCATGATTCGGCACGCGCGGACCACACGCTATGAAATGCGTGTCTCGATCCTACCCCTTTCCTGTCAACAAGCCCATTTCTCCCTCTCTAATATTAACTTTCCTCATCTCCCTTGGTCCAATTGCCCAATGAATCAGTGAATTAAAATGTGCAACTCCAGGGTAAGCCACCAACAACATGACCGGCTGATAAACTAAACTTCTCGCCAATTATCTCTACCCCACACCGGGCCAAGGATGTCTTATCACGCGCTATTCCGAATCGGGGCCGAGTTCCCGGCGCACGTCAGATTCCAAGAACTTGAAGTGGGCGACGCAGGTTTCCAATCTGCTAGGAAAGTGAGGGTGAGGGCGCGTGGTCAGATGTCTATCTCCAGGTCATGGGGCTGGGACACGTATTGAGGGGGAAACGGACATGTTGCATGGCGAGGAGCGTTTAGGCAAGCGCCGGCATTGGGCTGCGTGTACCGACGCGACTTTGCCACTTGCCACGAGAACCATGTTTTGTTGGCTGGCGGACTTGATGATGAGATGGCAGATGGCCGTGTCCTGCGTTCGTATAACTACTTGGCGATGCGCCATTGAACTCAATATTCCTCACTAGACTCGCCTTGATTGTTTTTTGAGCCAAGTTTCATCCCCGGCGGTGAATGCGAGCTGAGACAACAACGCCTTGTCTTTGGCATGCCACCACCTGGATCGAGTGGCGTTCCCCAACATTCACACACTGACACACACACACCCACAGCACAGCTCCATGATTCATTCAATTGCAACGCCGTGATGAGGAGGGGGGATTTCCCTGGTTTATATGTGAAAAATATGCACAACGCGGCATCCATCCGTATTTACCGATGCTTACCTTTGGGTGGCTTCGGAGTTGTCGGGGTAGGAGCCGCGCCTCGGTGCTCAACTCCGCCCTTGATGCAACGCCTCCACATCATGTTATCGGGAGAGACACGATGAACCCCGCAGCAACATGGCAAAGGACCAGATGCAGCCCGGAGATCGGAAATCTGAGCGACTCTTTTTGCTGTGGGATTTTTTGCCTACTTTGGATTGCTGCAAATTCGTAGACAGCGTGTGGCTCCTTGTGCGCACTGATAAAGAGGCAACTTCCCCGCCTGCTTTTTTTTTTGTCATGTTGGTGAGGTGTGTGCGTGTGTTGTCCAGACGGCGGCCACAAACTTGCAGCTCCAACACGCCCATCTGGCGCTGTCTCAATGCCATCTATTATCACCCTCCTTGTCTCTTGTCAAGGAGGAACACTCTGAAACAATCCCACACCACCATCCAAAACCAGAGCCACCCGGACAGGACGGACCGGCTTATCGGCAAGACAGTGCTGAGCTCCGGGCTGCACCCTGACTGAATTGCTTCAGCAGCAGTCGCTCGGCCGTGGATGAATGCTCTCCCCAGGGCAAGCCGCCAGTCGCATTGGCCGCATTAATTAGCGTGGCGTGCGCACGAAGCCGGCTCCCGTCGAGCCCAGATGCCGATCCACGAACGAACTCCGGCTGCTTATCAGCGCGAGCTACCACCACTTGCTGGCCTCGCCGGGCTCGATGAGGAATAGCTGAGATAGTAGCGGTGCTGCAGGTCTGCAAGCTGTGCATTTCCCCGCATTTCCCACGTATTTTCCACGCCCCCCCGAGCCTCCATCGCCCACCATATAAAACCTCCCAGCCCTGGTTGGGCGTCGGTTGTCTGTGGCGAGAAGGATCGTCACGATTTGCCTGCCCCCCCGTCCTGCTTGACCAAAATCTGAGACATAAAAAAATAACATCACCATCCTCTTATCGATTCTCATCATTTCGTTTTTGGTTCTTTGCCCATTGTGAATCTCGGCCGCCCAATCCCACCTGTCTCCTCCCGCTCTGCCCCCGCAGCTGTCTCCAAACATGCCCAACAGGAAGAGAGTAAAGACGGGCGAGAGCGTCGCATTCAAGTCACGCGCCGGAACCAACCCCCGGTCACGTGCGGGGTGTCTCACCTGCAAGGCCAAACATGTATGGCTCTGGCCCGTCCCGACATGGCTGCTGCTGCTGCCAGGGGAATCCAGCTAACATTGTACAAAAAGACCAAGTGCGACGAGACGAGACCAGAGTGCCTGAGGTGCACCCGGAAAGGGATAAAGTGTGGTGGGTATTGGAGAGAGTTTAAGTGGTCCTTCAAACACCAGCCCGAATCGAGCACCTCGACTTCAACTTCATCCCGAGATGTCCCCGATAATTTCATCACCGAGCAGAGCAGTGCCGTGGTGCCTGCGCCGAGGACTAGGGCGCCTGCCCCTCGCAGCCGCCGGGACAGCGAGTCCATCTCAAGCGAGGCAAGTGCCTCTATGAGCATCCCTTCTAGCTCAAGCGGAGCAGACGACCAGAATTTCGATGAGAACGGACCGCCCTCAATCGATGTTGCAAGCGAATTCGGCTCCTTGGATCTTACCTCAATACTAGAAAGCAGCCCAAGCCCGAGGCGGAGACCATCCGGCGTCGTGGGAGGAGTATCGTTGGACCCAGAATATGATATTGCAGACTCGGCTCTCATGTCTGCTGGATTTCTACCCGAGGTGCCACTATTCATGACGGCGCCTTTTACAGACACGTCCTCGCTTCTCATTACCAATTGGTTCGAGAGAGTGTGCCCGGCTTGGTCAGGGTTCGACTCACCTGCAAATCTCAACCGCAAGCTGGCCACAGAGCTTTGGCACGAATCACAGTCAGTCTTTAGCTCTCTTCAGAGCATGTCGGCTGCTTTCCTCTCCACTCGGATGCCGCACATGAGACAACCTGCAACGAGGCTCCTGCAAACAGCAATAGAATCTATCCAGGCCGAAGTCAGAACCGTCAAGAGCCGCGTTTACCTGGACACGATCCCCATTGGTCTTCTCTTTTCCCTGTTTTGTGTAGGAACGTCTGTTTGCTGGGTTGATACGAACCAACTGGGGTTGCCATTTTTTAGAGAGGCGAGATTGCTCCTCCAACGCCTTAACCGACGACTTCCACCGTTTTACGAAAAGGACACGGAGATGCTATCCTTCTTCAACAAGTGTTTGGCTTACTGCGAGATGCTGCTTGCCGTGGTTACCGACGTTGACCACCCCGATGATAATCAGCCGCAGGAGGATATTGAACTTGAGTGCAACCAGGCCGTTGGAAAGAGGGGTGTGGACACGTACATCCACCCTTGGACCGGTATTTCTACAGCGACCTCTCGGTTATTCACAAGGTCGATTCGATTGTGTCGAAGGTACCGCCACAACCTTCGGCAAAAGGGCCAAGGGGGTGCGCGGGTTAACGTGGACTTTACAGAAATGTCCGAGGCAAAGAAGCTGGAGGAGAAGCTACTCGAGTTGGAATTTCCATCAATGCCGCAATCGGACGACACCGGAGATCAAAAGACGCCCTATTTCCACCTCGCAAAGATTGCTGAGGCCTATCAGCTAGCAGCCTTGCTGCACCTCTACCAAACCTTTCCCGACCTAGTATCGTTGAGGCTTCCCATCAATTCCACCACATTATACGGTGGAAATGCAACGTGGGAAGAATGGATTATCCCGCTCAGTCTCCGCCTAACCAGAGTAATGGAGCACATTCCACCATCTTCAGGAAGCCGCGCCATCCAACCGCTGCTGTATATTTCGGCCAGCACCGGACTTCGCTACGACACAAGTGCGCCATTTGATTTGCTTGACCTTCCCTGGAACTCGGGTCTATCCTCACTGGACCAACAGTTCCCGCCCTTCTCCGAAAGCTCCAACCCGTTCCAATCCTCCAGCGGCGTGGGCATCTCGCAGGCTGCCGCGCTCGACCCGGGTTTGATATCCCAGCTTTCGCTCGACATAAGCAACGCCCGCCACTTCATCATGGGGAGGCTGAATATTTTGGAAAACACGCTCCCGCCCAAGCCGGTCAAGGTGGCCAAGAAACTGATCCGAGCCGTGTGGGACGCGTACGATAACGAGATGCCGGGGTGCACCAAGGTGCATTGGGCTGACGTCATGATGGACAACAATCTCCGAACAATGTTCGGGTGAAATGAAATAAAGCCGATACGAGCCCGATGAAGGGCTCGGGGATTCCAAAATGTATGATATTAATGTATAAAATGATTATGAAGCCATCTTTGCCTCTTGTTTCGTTTCAAGACGCTCGTGTCTCACTCACGGTGCACACTTCAAACTTCACGAAGGGAGGAAACTCGGATTGAGTAACTGCCTTTGGGCATTTTGTTTTATTTAACCTGCTTGATCATCTAATCTAGCCATGACACCGCTGCACTTAAATCTTCTTCCTCTGGCCAACGTAAAAGGCCAATCCGTAATCGCTCGTGGTGAAAGTGATGGTGGCTCCAGCGGGGAAAAAGAGCACATCTCCGGGAGAGGCAGTGACGGTCTTGCCAGTCTCATCCGTGACGGTGTAGTCACCCTCGAGGATGACCTTGAACTCGTCAAAGGTGTAGGTGTATGTGAGGGGCTCTCCCTTCTTCAGGCGGAACAAGCCAGCCGACATGGGCTTGTCCGGGTTGACCTTGTCGCTGGAGAGGAGGTCTCCGAGGAAGGCATTGTCGCCCTTGAATAGGGGAATCTCAAACTTGGACTGGGCCTGGGGGTGGTACTCCATTGTGGGAGGTATGGTGGCTTGTTTTTGATGGAGAAGAGGTATTGAGGATTGAAGGTTGGAGGCGGTTTGAGTTCAGTCTACCGGGTGGGTAATTGACTTGTGATTGATGGGTGATGTTCGCAAGATTGAAGTGAATGAGTGGGCGAGAGAAGTTGTCCCTTATATAGCCCCTTGAATTGCCTGCATTCAACAGATCAATGCAACAGCCGCCAAGACCTTCCCCAGCCAGTGTCAGAGTCCATTCTGCCTAGCCCGTGGGTAAAACACAAGTACCTCTTTAGGATTAGATAAACCATTGACTTTACGTAGCGAGGGATATGATTGGTTGATAAAAATACTCCGGATGACTAAACGCGGGTCCATCTGGGTTTGTTTGTATCCGCGTAAAGCAATGCTCCGCGGAAAACAAGCCCATCTCCATGGAAAGTAAGTCATTGCAGTTCAGGCACTCTGCTTGGTCAAACAGCTTCAGGTTTGTATGAGCTATAGCTATTTTTATTTTCATAATAACATCAACTCTAACGTACTGTTTAAAACAAGCCCTCTATTATTACGACACGTTGATAAAGTATATGAATACTTGCAATATTTAATTTTATTATCCTTGGGCACTCGTTGGGTTTAGCTCGACCAGCCAAGCAAAACTGCGCACCGTCTCCTGCTACTCTTTATTGACATTTTTGCCGGATCTTTGAATATTTCCGGTACGAGCCTAGCTCTCGAGGTTGAGCACCGCCAGCATGTGAGAGGCAACCCCACACATGATGATGGGCCCGCGTTGCCTTCCCCAAAACGGGCAAGGTTCCCGGCGCCCTCGAGATAGATATTTGCGGGGTACAGCGCTACCAAGGCATCTTGCCCATCACTCGTAGTGGCTGGCCGGTTATCTTATCAAAAAGGGGACCTGGCTTCCGCGTGATGCTATCAAGATAGACAATTCGTCGTCTGCTGCCGTTTAGGTTTGGGGATAACAATGTTCCATTTGGCAGGTTGAGACAACATGTGCCGACGTGTAGATAACTCTTCGCATCGCCCACGGAATTCTAGCGTATATCCAATCTTGGTATCCAATATCATGCTTTCTAGCCATATTCATCTTTGCTAAAAAAGAAAAGAATCCTCCTTTGCCAATCCAAACAATCATGGCGCCTGTTGTCGGTTTCGTCGTCCAGTACAAGGACATCTTTGTCCCCGCAGTTCTGCTCTTCATCACCTCCAGTGTCCTGTACTATCTGCGAGTGACAGACAACCTATCTCTTCGTGTAATTCGATCTTCGCAAACCAACAGCATCAAGACTGCCCCTCAGACAGCCCAGACGACTGATGCTGTCTTCAAAACACCGGTCCCGGAACCGTATCCGAACTGGTCGGTCGAAACTACAAAGCCTCTGCCATATCGTGCATTCCGATATGGACCCAAGTACAATGTGACAATGGGTCTGCGCCAGATCCAACCTCAAGAGTGGATTGAGCTGGACAACCAGTTTCCCAAATACCACGCCGAGAAGACGCGGCGTATTCAGGAGCGGGGCAGCAAGTGCGTTGGAACCCATCCCGACGCCTACCCAGCTGTCATGGAGCTCCTGCAAGAGCTGACAGACTATCTGCCCGCCCGATACCCTACAATGTTCAAGCGAACGGCCGTGGGCATCGACAACTTGTGGTCTGGCGAGTCCTTCAACATTGTCGAGACGCCGATGCGCGAGGACCCCATGGCCATCTGCGCCAAGCTCGTGCAAGACGACCTGGCCATCATGATTGAGCGGCCCGACGGACAGTACTATCTCCTTGCCGGCGCCATTCTCCTGGCAGGCTTCTGGAGGCTGTCGGACAAGTACGGCATGTCGCTGTCCGAGATCCACTACCACGGAGACGTGCCGCACTACAAGGAGAAGCTGGAGACGGGCATGCTCAAGTTCTTCAGCCGCCTCAAGAGCGACCAGTTCTACACGCGAAACAACTACTTCATCCAGGTCGACGACGGCCTCGCCTGGAGCTGGAGCATCGGCAGCGAAGACGAGCCTGTCGTGAGCTGGAGCACGGCCGAGAAGAACAAGCCCATCAACAACCACTGGTTCCGCTCCGAGAGGCAGTCGCTTCGCAGGCTGCCCAAGACCAAGGCAGTGTGCTTCACCGTCCGCACCTACTTTTTGCCCGTCACCGACATGGCCTCTGAGCCCTATGTTCCTGGTCGACTGGCCAGCGCTGTCCGCAGCTGGGACGGTCCTGTCTCCGTGTACAAGGGACGAGACAAGTATGGCGATGTGCTGCTGGACTATCTTGACGAAGAGCACAAGAGGCAAGTTGCAGAGGGCCTGGAGGTGGACAAGGAGGACGAAGTGAGAAAGTACCCGTGGTAGTAGGCGCACTCAGAGCATATGATTGATTGATTCATGGCGGTTGTTTTTCTCTTCACTGTATCGCAGAAGAAAAAGTGCGAGGTGTTTTATTAGCATTACCAGCAATGGCCTTTCTTGTCCCGGAGACAAGTGGCTGTGCCTTACAATCTCACAAACATCATGATTTAAGAAATGATAATTTTCGCGATGAAGTGACTGATGGGGCCAGCAGAGCTCCACTTGACAAGGACCACCTGTCGATAAATCAAGTTTTTGTTATGTAATTTATTGAAGCTGTGCATTAGTTCTCCCACAGAATCTACTGCTTGCCGCAAGTGAACAACTGCACCTTGGCTCGATCCACTGGGGCACGGGAGCAACGGGATTGCGTCATTTATCATGACAGGTGGAGGGATCGCATCTGGTTTCTATGTTCGCACTACTTCCATCTCGATTCTATCCATATTATGTACGATCAAGTCACTATTTCCCGTCTATCTGTCAATAGCCAAGCCCAGCTAGGCCATCTCACACCTTCCTAACCGTAGCCGTATTTAGGGATAATCGTCGTTGAAAAGGTAGGAAGGCTGCGAAAGAACTTGCAGTTTGCGAGTGATTTTAATCTCTGCAGCATTGGGGCCCAGATATCGTTCGCAGTTGAAGCTAGAATGGGTCCGTCAGTGTGAATCCAATCGAGTCTGGATAAACTGCTTCTTACCTCCAGTGCATGTTGGCGCTGACGACTGCCTTGATGCCATCAACGTAACCCTTTACCTCTGCGTCTACCTTCTCTCCCCAGCTGGGCACGCTCTTCTCGGCAAGTTCCCACCGGCGAAAACGTTGGTCAAGCAGGTTTCCCACCGCGTCGAAGGCTTCCTGCGCAGGCATTCCGTTGCGTCGGCAGACGGCCACCATATTGTGAGGCACAGACTCAGACTGGCTGCTGTCAGTTGAAGCTTGATGGCAATTCTCTTCAATTCTTACCTCTTCCTTTTTATACGAAATGATGTCATTGGAACTACATCAGATCAGCTCACTGACCTTGGCTCGGTGCTTGCAAATTACTCACATTGAAATCAGGTCCTGGCCTAGAATTTGGAGTTCTTGGATGTTTGGGTCCTCGAAAACTTCATCCGGGATATTTAAACTGTGCGCATACTCTACTAAGTGATACAGCGGCGTCACACCGGCAGATTCACGTCGAGTGAGGACCATTTCTTCAAGTGTTGGGACGTGCTGGGCACCTCGGTTGTTGACTTGCTTTAGCACATTAGAAGTATACGTATGCATGGCTGAGGCGAATCGCTTTTGGATGCCTATAAATCCGTCAGCAAAGTCCAGAGTGTCGAGTGTAACTCCGTACCAGGAGAAGATTTCTAGAACATGGTCAGCAAATCTGGCGCAAAACAGAAGCAGAAGTCTTACAGTAGCGATTCTTTGCACAATAACATCGTGGGCTTGGACCATCTTTGTCTTGGGTCCATCGGTTTGCCTTCCCTCCATGATATCCATAAGACTGTTTATCACTTGGGTGGCCTTCTCGGGTTGGTCTTTCATATGGCCATTGTCAAACACTATTCATGTTAGATGATTCCACGCTATCATGTTGTTGCAAGAACATACTGTCATCGAATGGAAACACCTGCCAATTGAATTGAGTCAGCTTGCATAATAAGCGGGATCGCAATTTCGACATACCCAGTTACCCCAGTCACACATTGTGCGAAGCTCGTTTCGGGGAGCAGAGGGAGCAGACATGGCGCAAAACAAGGAAAAGTCGCACTTGTTGACCTTCATTTGCATTTTCGGTTCGAATGAGCAAAACCTTGTCTCTAGTTAGCAAATGAAGAAAAGGTCCAATCGTCCAACTTACCGAGCCAGCCAGTCCTCCGATTCAAGCTTGACGGTGCCATAATGAGGATTGATCTTGGGGACATCCCTCAGAAAACCCTGAAACATGTCTGGAAACGTGACATCAACATATTCTGAATCTTCGTCGAGATAGACATTTCTCTTGGACTTGCGGCCATGTCTCAGGGAGAAGAATTTGCCGACGAGATAGGCACAAAGCCAAGCCGACAGCACAATGAATACAAGAAGAAGAGCTGCCATTGTTGTTTGATCTGATTTGTATCTTGAATCTGAACTGGAAGACTCTGGTATTTATGTGCAAGCAGCGTGCACGACCAGAATGGCGCTTGAACAGAATAGATAGGTCTCCATAGTTGCCAAACTTGGCCATTACAACCTGGATGACGGCACAGCCATGCTCGAGTAAACGAATAGCTGACCACATAGAGTTAGGTTCTTGACGCAAGCTGTCAAAGTGTCTCAGGTGCTGTTGGTTGGAGTTGGTTGGCGTTCTGCCAGGGGTCTTCCCCAGGGTCTCCATCCTCCCAGGCTACCCTGAGTTGGCGTCTAGCGAGGCATGTTGGGGATGACTCTCGCCGCAAGTATCCATTCAACGTGCCGGCGGCAATTAATGTCGCTTTTTGCATCAGGAATTAAGCTTTCGCTATCCTGCGCGGTGAATGCCGGCAAACTGGACAGGTTTAGCCACTACTGACGAATATCTATTTGTTTGAGAAGAGCCAGAACTTCACTGATACGGCCCAGGCAAGACGAGTGAAGTGGAGATGGAAAGTCTTGTAAAGCTTGAAAATACCCAAGCAAAACCCATGTAGAGTGAAAAGTATTGATCTTCGTCCCTGCCTGGGGATCTCCACGATCAAGATGATTATCCCGTGGAGCAGCTTACTGAAAGCCCCAGCGTTGCCTTGGGCCATGCTGAACCGACGTACCAAAGTCCCACTATTGTGCGGCACGGCTCGTCGAACCGCTCATGAAAGCCTGTTGGTTGAAGGTGTTTGGGCTGGACAGTGGATCCAAGGTCCCGCAGGTGGCGAAGCTGGCGGATACAGAGGGGGTCATCTCGCCATCGCTAGCCGAACCCTCAGGTACAGGACCAATGAAGGATCTCGCTTGTCATTTTTTCCTTCTTGCGCCCCCAAATTGCCTTTTCTGCCTGGGTTCATGGTAGTTGTCCGGCTGTTTGGGGGCGAAAACTCTTGGAAGCCATCATGACTAGGCTACTGCAAGGGCGTGACAGCTAACGGCGGGGGCACGTCAGATGCCGAGCTGGGACCAACTGAAGCTTGCGTCCGGGAGCAACCAACAGCTTTCCAATCCAGCGTGGCGCACTGACCGATCCCTGCCACTTTAGCCTCTGTCAAAACCGGATGAGCACGTGGGATCAATCCAGGTGTGGAGCTGGTCCTTGAATGGTGAAAATCATTACCGTCAGAATGGATTGGCTATCTGAAAAGAGGTCCAAAGCCGAGTGTCTAGTGAATCATGCTCCAGAATAATGGTGAATGTTGGTGCGGTTCGATTTAGTGCATGGATGGTGATGCACCGAGCTGTTGGCCAGTGCCCGAGACATTTCCCTCATTCATTTTCTGATTCTAGGTCTCTCAACTTAGTTTGCAGCTTCACTTGTCCATCTTTGAGTGCTGTAAGGCCACTTCTTTTTCACCTGCAGGGGTTGTGTGTTCTGGTTAAAAATAGCTTCGTGGTTGCCGGCAGGTGGAACCCCGGAGGGAAGCGGCTGACGGGACCCAAAGGAATGCTTCACCATTTGTTCCATACTGCTTCCTTTTGTGCCTGGCAACAATCCTTGCCTGCTTATTGCAATCTGGGGGCCAGTAAAATTCTTCATCGCGTGCTTGGTTTGCCTAGTCAGATAGGCATCTCTCGCAACAAACCGTGGGCCAGTACTTTTTACACTTGCTAGCCCATGCTATCCTGATGATGACTATTTTCATTCGGCCCGTTAGAGCTTGCATCTATCACCCAAACTATAAACATCACGTCGCTATTCGTCCCACCTCTGCTGAGTCAGTTCGGGACTTTTACCTAGCCGACGCGCGTATTCTTGGGTGGGTATGGATGCAGCCTACCCTGTGGCGAGAGCATCCACCTAATAGGCAGTTACTCGTTCAAGGTGGAGCGTAGACAACAGGATGCGTGAACGATTTTGTAATAATCATAAAAAACCTAAATTATCCATTAATATGGGGGGGAAAATCGCATTTTCGATCTCCTTCTCTGGACTTGGTGGGTCCTGTTGTGTTTCTTTTGGCGTTGGAGTTCATTTAACGAGTGTTGAAAGGCTGAAGTAAACTGGGGTGACTCGGTTTATCTGAATGATTCAAGCAGTAGCAATGATTATATAAAGAGTACCATGATAATATTGTTTTTTGTAGCATGAAATCATAGCCCCGGAACCAACACTGTGCCGTTGGGTCTAAATCTGGCAAGTTTTTCAGGTTGACTGGCACTGGCCATATTTCAGCATCGGACTCACTACATTTTGTTAGTCGTAGTGGTTGCTTTATTTTAGAGTATTGATTGAAGAATGTCGCTGTGAAACCCAATGCCGAAAGACTTTGTCATATGACAAAGCACCGTTACTTGCTAATCAGCGAAAAGAATGAGAGGCGCATCGGCACAACTGTGGCGGCCAGCCAGGACGGCGCGGCGGACGACTAAAAAGCAACAAAGATAAGAGCGAGCAGCAGGTTGACGCTCACGAGGCCGCCCTCACACCCAATCTCAGCCCAACCACTTGCATTCACTTTTAAAATGCAAACCTTGGCTCTCGATGGCAAGAATCTTGTCTGCACCGCGCCGCTGGGCGTTAAATAGGACGGTCTGGGCCAGGCTTAGCTCCGTTTCTGGCGCGGATTTCCAGATGCACCGATATCATGGGCTGGCTGGTGAGGGAAATCGCGGCGTGGTGATTGGACGCGGCCAGGGCGATCCCATCATGTAATGGCAACCAATATCTTGCTTATCGACGCTTCGCAGCGAGATAATCGACTCGACTCTTCATCCATCACCCCACACGCTCACGGCAAGCGCGTCTACCCCGCCGGCTCACTCACGTCTCAGCAGTGAAAAATCCCGAGGCGGGTGACGCTTCCCCGGACGTTCGCAGATCCACCGCCCGTTATCGCCGGCTGTCGTTCGGTTGTGATAACGGAGATACACACCAGGACATGTGGAATTACGCCAATTGAGTTAGTCATTTGAGCAAAGGCGGCGTACTGAGCAATCTTGTGTTACCCCCCAAGAACCCAATGCGCGGCGGCCCTTATGCAAGCCCATTTTCAATCGCCCGACGGCACGCTCTTTATCGCATCGCGGCGAGTCTGTCCATCTCCCCACGAGCGTCTGCATCGCTGTCGCAACAAGCTGACCACCACTAAAACAGACCTGGCCCGAGCGCCGCCGGGGACACATGGCCGCCGGCCGCACCCGGGTTACAGGAGCTCACCCCCTGCCCGCGGGCCTAGACCCCCCCGGAGCTAGGAGATGCGCCATTGGGCCAGACGTTATCTCGAGAGAATCAATTGCGCTGCAAGCTCTTTGGGGGGAGCGAGCCAATGCACCGTTTTGATAAGGCTGCAAGGTTTTTTTTTTTCCTTCTTGGAGGAGGGGAAACACAAGCACGGCATATCAGATGGAGTTCTTTATATCTAGACGCAGCCAGCCCTGCCAAGATGCCGAGCTGCTTGGCAATGCAAGTGTGTCGTCTCTCTTGACTTTTTTTCCCGAGACATCCCCAGATCGTCGCCTTTGAACTCGACACGCAATAGCTTCTTGGCACTGCTGCAGCCATGGGAGCTACGGTAGCGCTCGACCAGAGCTATGGGTACGGAATCGTGCTCGGGCTGGGCTTTGCCTTTTCCTTTGGTGAGAGAATCCATGGCGATCCCGTGTAGTTGCGTGTGTTGGTGGGGGTTGCTAACGGACAACGCTGCGCTTAGGTATGATCCTCACCACCTTTATCCTGCGACGGTACAATTCGGAGCTTCAGACGTCGGAAATGTTCAACACGGCCGGGCGCACCGTCAAGTCGGGCCTCGTGGGCTCGGCCGTCGTGTCTTCGTGGACGTGGGCGGCCACGCTGCTGCAGTCGTCGGGCGTGTGCTATCGCTACGGCGTCAGCGGGCCCTTCTGGTACGCCTCGGGCGCTACCGTCCAGATCCTCTTGTTTGCGACGCTCGCCATCGAGCTCAAGCGCCGCGCTCCCAACGCCCACACCTTTCTCGAGGTCATTCGCGCTAGATACGGCACCATTGCGCACGTCGTCTTCATGGTGTTCGGCTTGGTCACCAATATCCTGGTGTCGCTGATGCTCATCGTCGGCGGCTCTGCGACCGTGTCCGCCTTGACTGGAATGCACACCATTGCCGCCATTTATTTGTTGCCGCTTGGCGTCGTGCTTTATACGCTGGTTGGTGGCCTCAAAGCCACCTTCTTGACCGATTGGGTGCATACTTTTATCCTGCTCATCATCATCATCCTTTTTGCCCTGACTACCTATGGCTCGTCTGATACCCTGGGCTCCCCCGGCGCCGTCTACGATGCGCTTGTGGCTGCTGCGGAGCGACACCCCGTCGATGGCAACGCCCACGGCAGTTACCTGACGATGCGATCCAAGGAGGGCGCCATATTCTTTGTCATCAACATTGTTGGCAACTTTGGCACTGTTTTCCTCGACAACGGATACTACAACAAGGCCATTGCCGCATCCCCAGTTCACGCGCTCCCCGGCTACCTCATTGGTGGCCTGTCCTGGTTCGCCATCCCGTGGCTCACTGCCACCACGATGGGATTGGCCGCCCTTTCTCTCGAGAACAATCCCTTGTTCCCAACCTACCCCGACCGCATGTCCAGTGCCGCAGTTAGCGAGGGTCTTGTGCTCCCGTACGCCGCTGTGGCGCTCCTTGGAAAGGGAGGTGCTGTTGCGACACTGCTCATCATCTTCATGGCTGTCACCAGTGCTACCTCGGCCGAACTCGTTGCTGTGTCTTCCATTTTCACCTACGATTTCTACCGCACCTACATCAAGCCTGATGCCAGCGGCAAGAGCCTCATTTACATCTCGCACTGCACAGTCATTGCGTACGCCATCTTCATCTCCAGTTTCTCTGTTGGACTATGGTATGCTGGTATTTCAATGGGCTATCTGTACCTCATGATGGGCTGCATTATTTCTTCCGCCGTTCTGCCTGCAACCCTCACACTCATCTGGGATAAGCAAAACAAGTGGGCTGCTAGTCTGTCGCCAATCCTTGGTCTTGCTGTGGCCCTCATTGCATGGTTGGTGACAGCCAAGAAGGAGTGTGGAGCCCTCAATGTGGACTGCACAGGCTCAAACAACCCCATGCTGGCGGGTAACGTGACTGCTCTCCTCTCTCCTCTCATCTTTGTTCCCATCCTGACTTACGGATTTGGGCCCCAAAACTATGACTGGAAGAGCATGATGGAGATCCGAAAGGCCGACGACCACAATGCCGGCGCCGAGGGTGATTTGGAGGGCCCCGTCGAGAGCCAATCTCAGACCTCGCAGCAGGAGGAGGAACAAAAGAAGTTGCTCAGAGCCGGAAAGATTAGCAAGACTGTAACTGTTGTCATGGTAAGTGTCTAGTTCCCCGAACGGATGGTCAACAACTAACTTTGAGCTTTTAGACAATCGCCTTCCTTGTTCTCTGGCCGCTTCCCATGTATGGATCTGGCTACATTTTTTCCAAGTCCTTCTTCACAGGCTGGGTGGTTGTGGGAATCATTTGGATCTTCTGTTCTTTCTTCGCGGTGGGACTGTTCCCCGTTTTCGAGGGGCGGAAGACTTTAATTCGCACAGCCAAGTTCATCTACCAAGACTTGACCGGGTCTCGGTCATTCAAGGCGGGTGGTAACAGAGCAATCGTCCACGAGGCCGAGGAAACCCCGGGCAGTGGGCAGCAGACTCCAAAAGGAGCCGAAAAGGAATGATGGGCTGTGATAATGTGATGAGAATGGGGGATTGGAAAATATCTTGGTGGTAATATTGACAAGTAATATAATTGAAAGCAATTTTCTGAAGCATGGTCATGCTGTAGATGACTGCATTGATTGACTTGATTCGGAGAGTTGAATGCCTCCTTCAGTCTCAACTGACGGAAACCCACTGCGCCGAGGTTTGTATTCCCTCAGTGTCCGAGCCAAAACGTGGTGACCTGTGTCATCCACAATGACGGCTGCGTCCTCACACCTTGACTCGATTGTATCAATATCACCATCATTCTCCAGCAGCAGGTGAGCAATGTCGAGACGTCCGCACATGGCAGCATTTTGAAGCGCAGTTCCATTTTGATATTGATTATCAGGACCATAAGGGGGGCCTCGTGGAGCATTGACATCGGCCCCATGATCAATGAGTAGTTTGACAACATTGAAGTCGTATCCTTCAGCTGCATATTGTAAAGCGGTAGAGCCTTCGGAGCCTGGTGGGGCATTGACATCGGCTCCGCGATCGAGAAGTAGCTGGATGAGGTCCATGTGTTTGTGCATGGCGGCTGCCTGGAGCGCTGTTAGCTCCATCCTATGACGAGAATGTATCTGGGATAAACAATTCACACCAACACCATCTCTGATCCAATCCAATGCTAATGCAAAAAATCCCCCGCAAATCAACCGGGGCAGCAGAGAGTTTCTGTCACTAATGTCTGCACCTGCATTGATGACGAAATCAAGTACAGCCTCAGATGAGCGATTTAAAACTCGGCTGAATACATTATCCCCATGAATATCGGCAGGCGCATTGATATCAGCGCCCTCATCCAGTAATAGCTGCAAGAATGGCAAAATTTCTTGCTGGCTCTCGCGATCTACCACGACCTGGACCGGGTACATACCGTCGGAGCCTGGGACATTGACATTTGCACCCCATTTAATAAGTTCCTTCACAAAGGAATAGCTAGAGTACTCGCAAGCTATGGTTAATATACTTTGCCGGGTTTCATTTGTCGAGTTGGGGTCGGCTCCGTAGGACAACAATAATAAAATGATATCCTCTAGAACCCCGCAAACCTCATTATTATTAGCATCATCAACGTGATTTTTTTCAGTATCATATTCGTTAAAAACCCAGAACAGTGGGCTTCCCAGACCTACATCTTGGTTCGTTGGATCTTGCGACAGTTGCTCCGCATTGGACCCGGCTTCCAGGAGCATTCGTACCATTTCAAAGCATGGATTGCAAGACGCAATTGAAAGTGGCGTGATCCGCGTCGCCGGAATATTTGGATCAGCATCATAATCCAATAAAAGTTCTAGCATTCCAAGATCATTGGCCTCCGCGGCTGTGCAAAGTGCTGTTTCTCCCTGAACCAATGCATCAATATTCGCCCCAGTCTGTAGAAGTAGACGGGTCACCTCGATATTGCCGCCCCGAATGGATGCTTGAAGGATTGTTTCCTTGATGCCAGGAGTCTCTGTTGGAGAAACCACAGCATCAATGCTGGCACCCGCATCAAGACACCGTTTGGTAGCTAGCAAATTACCCTGCAAGGCCACGGAGTGGAGTGCGATATAAGTGATATCATCACTTACAGCCAGGCCGTGGTTTGCAAGCCACACTATTAAGTCCATATTTCCGCTAATAGCAGCAGCTTCTGCTGTAGATATTCCGCCTTTGATGCTTGGAGGAGCGTTCATATCGGCTCCCTTACCGACAAGAAACTCAACTAATTTCTGATCTCCTATTTCTGCCGCTGCTTGCAGCGCAGTTCTCCCACTCACGGGATCGGCTGGAGAGTTCACATCAGCTCCAAAATCCACTAACAGCTGCACCAACTGTATTCTAACTTGCGCAACCTCTAGCTTTGGAATTTCATGAGTTTGCTCTCCTTGATATTCTCTCAGGCCGCAAGCAAATTGCAGCGGTGTCGTTCCAAATCCATTGCGATGATTAACTAATGCAACTGCATCCTGTTGAAGCAATGCACTTGTCAGACACACGCTCCCATTGCCAAGTGACTCGTGCAATATCGTTTGAGACATCGTCTTTGAAGTATTCATCAGGTACTGGTAGAAATCCAACTCGAGCGAATTCACGGGACTTGTAATTTGTTCCCAGACTTTATTGTGATCGAGTGGGAAATTGATTCCTGCTCCCCTTATTACCAAATGCTGAACTAAGGCCAAGTTGCTTTGCCGTACAGCAAGTTGGATTGGGGAGCGAAATGCCCCCCACTCAGTGACGGAATCGAAATGATCTTGGTAGTCAGATAGCGCTCGCCGATTTTCTTTAAATTTCCACTCATCTTTCAATCGTCGCTCAAATTCCTGAAGGTGATGTATACAATATTTCCTTGCCGAGTTTTCGAATTCATCAGATAAATCAACTTTGGCGCCACTTTCTAGTAAAAGGTCGATAAGATTACTATCATTTTTCATAATAGCAATCTGGAGTGCAGTGCCAGAGGTAAATGAGATGTCATTCAGAGAAGCACCACACCGCAAGAGTAGTCGGGTTATGTCGACATTTTGGACTTCAACAGCCTTCATCAGTAGTGTTCTTTCTGAAAATTTCGTTGTCAAATAAGCGTGCCCCGAAAAAAAGTCTTTAAAGACTAACTTCAGGACCTCGTCCTCATAAGAAGATTTTGTGTCTGCGCCCGCAGCAATTATGATTTCGGCAATCAGAAAATTTCCATGATGTACTGAAATAGCCAATTCAAGGGGACTGAATGGCATGTCGCATGATAAAGCATTGGTGTTGGCCCCGTGCTTAAGCAAAAGTCTGCATATTCGCAAATTCCCTTGAATCACGGCGAGTTGGAGCGGAGTGATTGTTCCCGTGACATGGAATATGTCTTTGGGTCTATTTCTCTCCACTTGAAATGTGTTGGTTTCAAAGGGAATATAGGGTTGCATGCACTAGTGCAATAGGGGTCTATTGAATAGATGAATTAATTAATGATTAGTATTATATCTAGCTAGCTACTTATTGCCTTATAGTATTGCAAGTAGGTCATATGAGAGGTAAGCTATTGCCCAGGGTTTTACTGGCTTATCTAGTATTTTGCTAAGGAAAGCTTAAGGTATAATTCTAATATTGGTATTTCTCTTTTTACAAGGCAAAATAGGGGTATAAAATATTGCCTAAAACTAATAATTAAATATATTTAAATAAGTATATTTTTCGAAGAAAAATAGGTATATTTCTATAGGGGAATATTTAATAAAATAAGCAAATTTTAATTAGTTAATAAGAATATTATAAATTATTAATTATAGGCCTAAGCCTTAGAATTGGTATTATAGCTAATCTAGCCTTTAATATATATATTAATTTTATTTATATTAATAAGGTATTCTAAAGTTTGATTTAATAATGTCTTTATTATTATATTTATAGGATTATTATTACTATTAATTTATCTAATTTTATATATTTTATAGTATTTATAGAATTATTATAGTACTATAATATTAATTATAAGGTATTTTTCCTTAATTATTTTTAATTTAATTAAATATTTATATAATAAAAATAAATTTATATAGATAATAGTTTATATCTATAGAAGGTAAAGTTAATTGGTAATTAGCTTTAGTATTATTTTTAGTATATATATAATATCTATTTCTTAAATTATATTATATAGTTCTAATACTAGTGTATTTCTTATAATATATTAGCTTTTAATTAAACTTTAGGTAATAATATTTTCTTTAATTATAATAATTATATTTTTTATTATTTTATTACTAATTATAATAATATATTTAATTTATAAGCTTAGATCCTTATTATTAGCAAATAATCTATTAATAAAGACTATTAGCTTTATAATCTTAAGATTAATTAAAATATATTATAATTTTTTTTTCTAGTTTTCCTTTTATTATTCTAATTTTTTATTTAACTTTTTATATTTTTCTTTAGATAGGTCTAGATATTAAGTAATTATTACTAGATTAAATAATACTTTTGGTTGGCAAATTATTATAATATATATACTATAAGTATATTATTAAATATATTTTTTCCTTATAGTCTTTAACTTTAGATTAATTAGTTTAATCTTATTTACTTATTTCTTTTAGAATAAACCTAGATTATTATTTTTATAAAAAATTAATTTATATTTATTAAATAATATTAGTTCCTTGGTAATTAATTTTTACTTTGGCTTAGCTATAAACTTTACCTTTTATAATTTCTTTTTTTTATAATCTAAGAAATATTAATCTCTAAGTTTAAATATATTATTTATTTATATTCCAATAATTCTAAAGAATTTCTTTATATTTATAATAAATAAATATAAATTATAGATAAAAGTTTTTATTTAAAGTTATTATTAATAATACTTAAAGTATATTGCCCACTAATAGATTCCTACCTTAGCAATTTTATATAGTAATTAAATAATCCTTATAATACTATCTTCTAGGTATTTATCTTTAATCTCCTATGGAAGATAAGTAATAATAATATAGTTAAGCTTAATATCTAATTATATATATACCTATATAATATTTTATATCTAAATAAATATTTTCTTTAAAAATAAAAATAATATAATAATAATAATTAATTATTAATTATATTATTATATTATTAATACTTATATTAGAATTAAAATCTTGCCTTAATTATTATATCCTTAGATAATAAGTTTAGACTTCTTATAAGGTATTTTAGTTTCTTTGCTTTTAATTTTATAGATAAATTATAAATTAAATAGCTATTTTTTACTATAGATCTTTAGATTATATTTCTTAATAATAAATACTTTATAGTCTTTTAGATTATTAATCTTTTGGCTATTAAATTATTAAAATAATTAGCCTAGGATAATAATCTTATCTTCCTAGTATAATTTTAATATAAGATTTTAATTATTTTTTTCTTTAATAATTAAATAGACTTTAGAGATCTCTTTGCTATTAAGTATAGCTTAGATAAATATATTATTTCTATTAATTATAATTATAAAAATTTAGTTAATAAGGGGTATTTTTTATAGTCTATCCTACTTTTACTTTATAGGCTAAGATTAAATAATCTTAAGTTTTACCTAAAGTACTATTTTTTAAGATCTTTCTAGCCTTCTTTTAATAGGTTTAATAGTAATAATAATTTTAGGTTTTATTAAATATTCCTTTACTATCTTTAGAATAAACTTATTTTCCTTTTTATTAGTATTTTATTATTTCTATTTATTAGGCTAAATAATTTCCTTATTTTTCTTTATATAAAAGGATTTAATAATTATTAAGTAAAAATTTATTAGTTTACTTGGTATATTAATTATATATATTTTTTTACTTATTATTAGGAGCTTATATAGTCTTTATTATTTTTTATTATTTCTTTATATATAAATATTTAATTATAGTAGTAATATATAAATTAGAAATATATTTAGGCTATTATAAATTATAAGTATATTTCTTACTTATTTCTTAATAATCTCTTTATATATTTTATACTTTACTTTATAAATTGCCTTTATTTATTAGATAATATTAAATACTAAAAATAAGTTATTTAATATTTATAAATATATCCTAAATATAAATAATATTAGAACTAATCCATTAGGTCCTATTATATTATTTATAGCCTTAATTACTATTTAGAGCTTTTATTTATTAGTTAAATAGTTTTTAATTTTTTGCTTAATAATCTTATATACTTTTCTTAATAATATATAATATTATTCTAGTTTATTAATATTATTAGGAGATTTAACTAATATTTTCTTAATATTAATTACTATTTACTTAGTATATTAGCAGAATTTAACTAATATAAAGTTAATTTCTATATTATAAATAATCTAGTTGGGTAATTTTAAATATATATCCATCCAATATTCTCTTAATATATTCTATATATTCTTTACTTTCTAATCTCTTTGGCCTAGAATATAAATTACTTAGAATAATATAATAATATTAATAATATAAAGAATTAGCTTTTTATTAATAATAA
>NAJI01000132.1:0-37128 GCA_002179835.1 Calonectria leucothoes | reverse complement strand
GGTTCAGGTCTGACCGTCACAATAAGGGATTATAATATGGGGGATTGCTTTATAGAGGTCTACCTAGTAGTATTAGTAGGTTTATATTACCTTAATTAGGTTCTAGGGATAATTCCTTTTTGGATCTATTATCTTTAATATTAATAGGGTTCTAATTATCCTAGGGTTTCTAGATAATTAGTAATTTTAATAGTTATTTAAAGTTAATATTTTCTTTAATTAAGGCTATTAGTTTTAGGATAATTAGTTTTCTATTTTTAATTAGATTTAGTCCTTTATTTATAAGTATATTCTAGAGTTATTTAATTAGCCTTGCATTACCATAGCTAAAGAACTCCTTATTCTATTTCTAAAATATCTTAAAGAATATAAAATATATATCTAGACTATATTTTATTATAATCTTAAAGTAATTAATTATATATATAATTATATTATTAATAGTATTTTTATTAGTATTTCTTAGGTTAAGTTTTTCTAGAAATACTCTTTTCCATCTAGGACTTAGCTATTAATTAAATTATTTAAAAGAATTTAATAATTCCTCTTTTAATAATTAAATAGTAATTATATTTAAGACTCATATATTTTCTTTTTATTAAGAATTATTATTAGGATTTAAATTAAATAAATTAGTATTAATAATATTTAGATTTATTATTTTAATTAGTTAATAGATAGATAAATTATATAATATTATTTTATTAGATTAATTTTATCTTTTTTAGATATTTAACTTAATATAAGATTATATATCCTAAGAATTAATAGTCTTTATAATTAATAAAGAATTTAGCTTTTTTAATAGAGTCTATTAAATTAATTAATAGGTAAGGCTATAAGAGTCTTTGTAATAGATAAAGAATTTAGCTTTCTTAATAGAGTCTATTAAATTTGGAAGCCTATGTAAATTATATAGTATTTAATTAATATACTATTTATTTCTTAGCTCTTTCTTTAGTATATTATATTTGTAATAGTATTATATATTTCTTTTTTGATTTTTATTGATTTATAGTATCAAAAGTTAATTACTAATTAATATTAATTTTAAAGGGAATATAGGATTATATATATTAATATAATAGGGATCTATTAAATAGATAAATTAATTAATAATTAATATTATATTTAGCTAATTATTTATTATCTTATAGTATTGTAAGTAGATTATGTAAAAGGTAAGCCACTGCCCGGGGTTTTACTAGCTTATCCGGCATTTTACCGAGGAAAGCTTAAGGCGTGATTCCAATAAAATAGGTGATTGTTATGATTGGGGTCAACGTTGCACGCCAACAACGAAGAGACGATTGTTTCTCTCTCAAGCCTTATGGCACTGAGAAGAAGCCGATTAAGAAAAATGTCCAAATTTGGATTGTATACCTTTCGTAACCGACCAATAAACCCATGAAATAAAGGCAGATTTTCTTTATCACTAATCCAATTCAAGAAATCGTCCACATCGGAGGAGGATAAAGCACCATTTGAAGACAGGTAGATGTGAGTCTGGATAAGTAGGGAAAATGGCTCAGTCGAGGCCAAGTGCTGACCGGTGCCCTGTTTTAGTGGAAGAACACTTTCGAGCTGCTCTAGGATCTTACAGTAGACCTCAGAACCGCTGTTGACTCTGAGATCAAGGCGCAGAACCTCTTCCAAGAGTTGTCTTGCGTTCTGCAAGGAGCGCTGACCGGGCGAAGCGTCGACTTGCAGTGGATTTGAAACGCTACTCCATTTCAACCGGGGAATGAACTCGTTTACCATGCATCGCACTAGGTGCAGTATGTTAGCTAAGGAATAATGGACGGTTCAAAGTTGATCTTACAATGGCAGCCAAAATCGCGTTCAAACCGAAACCATGGGATATTATTCGCGAGCGCTCTGGTGTTGGGTCCAGGGGAGGGCGAGCGAGTTGTAAGGCCTCGAGTGGACTGAGAATTTGAAAGAACTGTCAAGGTGTTAATTGGGAATCTGGAACAACTGTGTGAGATCTGATGACTTACCGGAGAAGAGAGAGTCATCTCGCTCCTGTCTGTGTCTCAAAAGACCACGTCGTTGTTTTCCGGCGTCAATGTGCCGGCCGCTCAGAATCATATCGGTTTCTTTATGAACCTCTTTCCGTCTATGGACTACTTGCCAGTCGGCCTTTTTCAGATTTTTAGACAGTTGCCAAGTTTCCAATCGGCGCACATATTCTCTTTTCCTGGATCACCATAGCTCAGTACCAGCAGACAGATAGAGCTTCCACGTACTCACGTTGCATCAAAACCATAATTCGTTTGCATGAGCTCCATTGTTTTTGCCAACGTCTCATTCTGGAGAATATAGTAGTTGTAAATATTTTCCTTTTGGCAATCCCACTCCTCTTGAGGCTTTTTGGGTTGTCGAGGCATGCTGGTTGGGCGTGCGAGATTGAGGACGGTAGAGCTTCAAAGTGAGTATGGCAAGTGGTGCGATGATGAGATCAGGTGAGCTCATCAACCCCGACGGGGAGTGCCTGATATTTATGCTTGTCAGCCGGGCTACGCCTGCGCGCGTCGTGAATCTCGCTGGCAGGAAATTTGCGAACGTGAAGGCAACTGATTCAAGGCGACGTCCAATGATGGATTAGTCGCTTCCCATTGATAGGCTATCACGAAATTCCCTTTGGGTGGCTTGCATCAGGTCCTGCCACAGGTGGGTAGCAACGGCCAATAACCACCAACGCCTGTCTTGGAAATGGGCGCGTGATTGGACAAGCCGAAATTCCCCTTCAGCACCGGGGCTGAAACCTGGGCTGACGTGGTGCCTCGGCTCTGTTTTCTCGAAATTCCCTTTCGCATTCTGAGTCCGGTGTAACCAAAAGCTCTGCCGCACCGAAATTCCCTTTGGATGCGGTGGGGCTCATCAACATATTGTCCCCTGTCAAGTCCTACGCCCCGATGACTTTTTGGCCAGCGATGCAGCATAATCTGCTATATAGACCACGCCTCGGGCGGGCTATCGATCACTGCGCGGTTTCCATTGTATGCATCATCTCATCAGCATGGCTCTCTCAGCCGAAGCCGTCATCTCCGTTATCGGTCTCCTTGTAGCTGTTCCACCAGCTGCCATAATTTTTGTGCATCTTTCCAAAAGAGGTTCTGGGCGCCGATCAGGGACGGCTAGTGGTTAGAAACACCCTCACAAGCTTCATTTAGACGTTCTAATTAAAAGAGTCAGATCCATTCGACATTGAAGGCAATGTCCAGTGTCCACCTCGTGCCTACTTTCGTTGACACCAGCCATATGGGAGCCGCAACTTCGGAGATCATTCGAGCTCTATTAATCGGCTAAAGAGAGGATGGCGTCGTTTTAAGTAATGTGGGATACATGTTGCAAATTTTGAATTCATTCGTGTGAAAGGGTTGTCGAGGGCTCTGGTGTGCTCACCTGATGGTGCCAATGCTGGTCTTCACTGTACAATAATACTTCGTATGATCTCATGCGGCCCATCGATTTCCAGATATTATTTTAATTATACCGGTTGCCGGTCACCCCAGCTATGACTTTCTATCAATATTTACCGGTCAAAAAGATTTGGGACCGGTATATGGTAGACGAGTATGGATCCATACAACTAATTTCTTTTAACTGGCAGCTAGCTGCAGCCACGTACCCCGCCACTTTCAACTGCACAGAAGTAGTGATTAGAAAAACACAATATACCTTTAAATAAAACAAACAATCGTTGCCACTGATATTTTTACATAATTAAGTTTAAAACTAATTTATACCAAAATTTGTGGTGTGTGGTTGGTATGGTATTTTGCTCGGTACCTCATTGCAGCTATCCGGCAGTCAAAGATATTAATTTGTTGCGGAATGCACCGTCTGTTGACAAAAGACAATGCACTGTTGTGAAATCTAATCTGTTTAGTCAAACTAGTATGAATGCGCTCGACTTAAAAGCTGCTTTGGCTGGCCATTGGAAGAGACATGCTTCGGTTCCTAGATGGGGCAACTGCTGAACATGTGGGTGATCCATTAGTGGGGGCCGTTTGTCCGCACTCCTTCGGAAGCACATCGACGACTTAGAGCATCTCATTGGTTCCTCACCGAGGCTTCGCCAATCACCGCCAGACACTAAGGAGTACGCCAAACGTGTCACGTGCAGCAAAGATGTCGTGTGGGCTTGACTAGCCAACTAGGCACCTATTTTCGAATTGTCCTTGTGAGACTCGTCACTGAGAGCAGATAAGCGTTCAAGTACCCTACGCTATGATTTGCCAATTGTGTATCTATCGGTTAGAGGGAATATGGGATGAAGATAAGACTGAGAGGCTGGCGCGACTAGAATCTCCGTGGTGGCTGCAAAGAGGTGCGAGGTCGCCTGGCAGTGAAGCCGGTATCGATGACGAGAGGAGAAGCGCAGATTCCTCATCTACCTCACCGGCGGCAGAGGTATCTAACCATTTAAATTACCCCAGCACCAGCCAAAACACCAAAAATACCTCATCAGATGCCCCCATCTATAGCGACGATGAGTTGGACGCTGGCCCAGACCCGGATACCGAACCAGGCATTGACTCTACTTCGAGCGCTCCATCTATTGTATCATTCTCAAGCAAAAGCTGCAGCGATTCAGGTACGTGTCTCAATATATGATATCGTACCTGGAGCGTACTAACTAGCATCGTGGAGACCAGCGAAAAAACATGGAGCATCCCTTCCATTTCGAATTTGGCCATCACTTTGATCTCGCTTCGTTACTGTCTTCGGCGGATCAAGGATGCGAAATTTGCAAACCACTACTTGAGCTTGTCCAGACTATGACACCTCATGATGCACCTAGTAAGGGTTACTTGACTTCGTTCGCTTTTCATCATGCCAGAGCCCATGCCCTTGGTTCGACTGGGATGGCATATGAGATTGCTTTTGGGTACGTGGTTATGCACAATGGCCATTTTTCGGACCGCGGTTCTCGATTGGGCATTCATCTTCTAGTAAACGTAAAACGTGAGTGAGAAATCATTTGCCTAGGCTACTTCGAGGACAGGATGTTCACTAACAATACTTCAGAGGATGATCCTGACTTAGACCTCCACCTGGATAGCCGCACAGACTCGCCTCAGACTTGGGCCACTGTTCAAGGTTGGGTCTCAGAGTGTATGAAATGCCACACAAATTGCAGTGAACCCCTTGGCTTCCTACCCAGTCGGCTGTTAGTTCTGGAAGACGACAACACATTCCAACTTGTCGACGGCGTTGACTGCCCTTCAAACAGCACTTATGCAGCTCTCAGCTACTGCTGGGGGCCAGAGTTGGCAGAGACCAAGTTTCGTTTGCTCGGGGATAATCTTGACCGTATGAGGGAGCCTCAATCCATTGACACCCTGCCTTTGACATTCCAGCATGCCTTTTCTGTTATCAAAAAGCTCAAAATACGCCATCTATGGATTGATAGGCTGTGCATCATCCAGGATTCACAGAAAGACTGGCTCGAGGAGTCGTCGAAGATGCATCAAGTCTTCAAGAATTGCTGCCTGACAATCGCGGCACATGGCGCCAAAGACGACCAGGGAGGTCTCTTCTACTCCCGAGACCCAGGAGACGTCACAATAGGGAGTTGCAGAGGTAGATTCCAATCTTCGACGAGATACGAGACGCTGGCTCTTAGGGATGAAAAGTACAACAAATGGACAACTGAGTTTGAGCAAAGCCCATCCATGAGTCGAGGCTGGATTTTCCAAGAGCGGCTTCTCTCTCCCCGGACAGTTTATTACGGCCGGAATCAAGTCTTTTGGGAATGCAACACACGTCGCTGCTGCGAGGGCCGCCCGGAACGCGCCGTCTTGTCTGGTGACCTGAGCCCTACAGATATCAAGTCGCCACTACCTCCACTGTGGCGGCCTCCCCTTCACGGTGCTATGCGGGGGCTGTCAGAAGACCCGTTGAGGCAGATCTTCATGGACTGGGAAGGCGCTGTGGAAGAATACTCTGCCTGCCATCTAACATTTCAGACGGACAAGCTGGTGGCCCTTTCCGGGCTGGCCAGCGATCTCCATGATAGGCTGCGGATATATCCGGACAGTAAGAATACCTACTTGGCTGGCATTTGGATGGAATCTCTCCCAACCGGGTTACTGTGGATGACGACGGGTCGGCCTTATGAATGGTACGTGGCTCCTTCGTGGTCTTGGGCATCGACGTACGGAACGATTTCCTGGTCAAATAAGTGGAAATACCGCTTTCGCGGCGCAGAATTGACTCTTTTGGCGAGCGCCCTTGACGGTAAAACGACGTCTTCTGGACACCACGGCACCGGCCAAGTTCACGATGGCGAGTTAATCATGAAAGGCCACCTGCTACCAGTTCAGATCGTCTCTTCGAGTAGCCCACGCGGATTCCTCCTAAATTCCGGTACTGGCGCAGCCGACCTGTTCTTCTCAGAGCCGTGTGCAGCGCTGGGAGCAGATGCTATTGAAGCCACATTCGATACACAAATGATTTATAGAGGGTCTCTGTTCTGCTTGCCGATTCAGCACAATATCGAGGAGTTGAGCCGGGGAAGTGTAGAGGAGTTGAGCTGGGGAAGTGTAGAGGGTTTGCTACTGCGGCCATTCGAAGATGGTACGTTTGGACGAGTAGGAATCTTTGCGCTCGAAGTACATTATGACTGGCTCAAGAATGATGTATTGAACAAACACTCAGATTCAAGAGAAATCACACTTGTATAATAGTTTGGCTGTTAATTCTTTTTGGTTGAAACATGACGGCGATGCCTGTTGGCATTGCATGCACGGTCACAGCATTCTTTATTTCCACTCTTTCATTTTGTACTCGCATTTACTTATTTTATCTCCTACATCACGTCATCTGCCAATACAATCTTTGCTAGCAAGGGTCAAATGATCAGAGAAACGCAATTTGTCTAGCCATGCCAATATTTATGTTCGTTTTCTGCAGTAGCTATTCCCAAGTGTCAGCTTCGGTAATACAACCCAAATATCACTAATGATATATCTTATACGATAAATTGATACACCATGCATTAGGAAATTCTTACATTTTTTTCAAGACAGCCGCTTCGCAGACTGTTCCTGTGCAACCTCTCCAAGTCGTTGCCGACCGAGGAGCAGAACTTCAATGCTGCCTTTTGCTGAAACGAAAGCGTGCAATAGATAGGGTGCCAGGAAAAGGTTTCCACACGTCAACTCGAGCCCGGCAAATATAAAACGACGCACGCCAGACTTTTCTCGGTAGATGATCCATGACGCGACCGTGGTGAGGTAGCAAAGAAGTTCGACGTTAAACTGGCCCCTCCACGAGCTGCTCAACATGTCGGAAAAATACACACCAGATGCGGTAGCCAGCCCGTCGGTGGCAATAGCTTGTGCGGTCTTAAAAGCCACGGCCGACCACCCGAATGCCGTTAGGGAACTAAATAAAAGCATGCTTTATGTATGCGCAAGATGTAGAAAAGGATGTCATGAATAGCGACTCAATGAAGTCACTGATCTTTTTCGTGATTTTTGCAAATATTAGAGATGGATTTTATGTTCAGATTGGAGAGGGTTATGGTGGCCTGATGTATTTGCTCGTTATGCTAGTTAGTCATGTTTATCCGTTATGTCGCCTGACGTCGCGACGTCTCCCTGCATTTAACTTGACATTGGCATGCTGACACCATTTATGACGCATAAATAAGATGATATGATGGGTAAATAAGATAATATTGCCTAAATAACAAATGAGGAACGATACTCTTGATTCGGTAGCGCTTGGGTCAATCCCCATATATACATCATTTCTTCTACGCTTGCTTCATTATTCAAGCCGAAGCCACTCCTAGGTACTCCTGGCTAAAAGGATAATCAGTGTAACCCTTTACGCTGACCGGGGTGTAAAATGTAGATCGATCGTAAGGGTTCATTTCCAAGCCCTTCTGCAACCTAAATACCAAGTCTGGGGTAGAAATGAAGTATCTCCCAAATACCACCAAGGCGTCGTAATCTTTGTACTCTTCATCCACGGCCTTCTTGGCAGACTCCTTGTTGAAGCCGCCCGCAACCAGAATTGGAGATTGGTTCTGCCAGATCTTGAAGGCAAACTCCAGTCCCTCCTTCTTCTCCACGTCGACGCTATTTACGACGCGGGACTCGATAAGATGGAGATATCCGAGTTTTATTTCCTTGAGACCTTGCACGATATGAGAAAACTGCTCGGTCGCGAGGCCCACCTCCATCTTCATGGATTGGAACGTGCTCCAAGGGCTCAGCCTAACACCGACATTTTCGCTGCCAATAGCCTCCGCGACGGCCTTGGCAGTCTCCAGAACAAATCTTGACCTGTTTTCGACAGATCCTCCCCAGCGGTCGGTGCGCACGTTGCAAGTGTCCTGGCAAAACTGATCGATCAAGTACCCGTTGGCACCGTGCAGCTCCACACCATCGAAACCAGCCTTCATTGCGTTCTGGGCGGCCGTTTTGAAGTCGGAAATACAATCCCAAATTTCTTCCTCGGTCATCTCCTGGGGAACGGGAGCACCCTCCTCCATTGCCGTGGCGCTTGAGCTGTAAAGAGGATATCCTTCGGCGCTGCCGGCACGTCCGGGTGCGCATAACTGACAATAAACATAGCATCCCTTGGCGTGAATGGCGTCCGTTACTTTCTTCCAGCCGCTGACTTGAGCCTCCGTCCAGAGACCCGGAGCATGAGGCCATCCGCTGTGTCGAGGGGAGATCAAGGTGGCCTCAAGGATGATCAGAGTGCCAGGGGCACATGCTCTCTGGGTATAGTATTCGATACACTGGTCAAGTGGCAGACCATGCTCATCGGCGCGAAATCTGGTCAAAGGAGCCATGGCAATACGATGCTGCAATTGGACCCTGCCCAGGGAAACAGGGCGGAAAAGCTTGGACTCCTCTGCCATTTTTAGTGACTCCTGGTTGTTTTCGTAGTACCGTGTAGATAAGATCAGAAACAATTGGATTCTATAACAGGGGAGCCTGTTCACGGGGAATTGCTGAGCTCATATTTATACGACGCCTTGAAACGCCCCAGTCTGTAAACATGCCCACCCCTTCCGAGTCATGCCTTTAGCGCCAACCTCAGATCCTCCCCATGTCAACTTTGCAGAGATCCCGGCTGACAAATTATGGGGTGCTTGAAAACGTTTGAAAGTCTCTCAGGCGACAATTGTACCTTGCGACAGGCCCCCACAAGCCGGCTCATTTGCCCCGACATATGCCTGCTATCTCCAACGGCTCACGCTAACCTAAACCGGCTTACTCGAAACACTCCAACACGATAAGAAACCTTTTGGGGTAACCTCTGGAGAGCATTGCCTCAATTGTGAAAATGGGTGTGCGTTTCTGTTCGGCGCGGTGCCGGTGGCTGGTAGATGCAGCATCTTCATTGGTCCAAAGCGATAGCTTCATCATCTGTCTCAGGACACGTCACTGGAAGTGATTCCGCTTCAACCATCTGAAATACAATGAGTATAACTTCGATTCTAGAAAATCAATTCCGATCAAGATGAGCACGGCAACGTTCAACTTTTCAGGCGTGGCGCTTGTAACCGGAGCTGGTGGAACAGGTACTGCACAAGATTTTGACTGAAGCAAGGGGAACCTCAAACTAACGGTCTCATTATAGGCATCGGGGCTACAGTTGCAAAGTCATTCGCACGTTCAGGCTGCGCTCGCATGATCATTACTGATCTAAACAAGGAATCTCTGCAAAACACACATGATGCTCTCCTTGAAATAAGCCCAGAAGCTCAGATATGGAGCGTGGACGGCGACATATCCGACGAGTCGTTTGTCGAAGGTCTTGGCAGCGGTATAGAGAGACACTTTTCACGGCTAGACTATGCTGTAAACTGTGCGGGGATTCTCGGCGAATCTCTTCGATCTCATGAGACCCCGGTTGCGGCATTCGACCTTATAAACGGCGTCAACTACCGAGGGACCTGGCTGTCGTCCAGGGCCGCATTGGCTCAGATGCTAAAGCAGTCGCCATTGCCCGAGCACCCTCATCAAAGAGGTGCAATTGTGAATATTGCCAGTCAGCTTGGCGTCGTGGCCCGCCCAGCCGCAGGTAAGACCGCCTGGCATTGCCCTTTCAAATTTGATGGTTCTAACGCGGTCACAGCACCCTATTGTGCGAGTAAAGCTGCAATTATCAACATGACGCGGTCTGATGCGATTGACTATTCAAAGGATGGCATTCGGATCAATTGCGTGTGTCCCGGAGTCATCGAGACACCCATGACTACGGGCTCTGAGGAAGTAACAGAAAGATTAAAACCAGCGATAGATATTGCGCCCATGAAGAGAATGGGGACCCCCCAAGAGGTTGCAGATGTCGTCTTGTTCCTCTGTTCAACACAAGCGTCTTTCATCCAAGGACACGCGCTGGTAGTTGATGGGGGGTACACGATTAATTAATTATCTCCGAATTTATTGAAAAACTACTTAAGAGGTCTACCATCGGGTGTTGTGGTTTATTCCCAAATTGCTTTCCCCATATCTCATCGAGCAGATTGGTAAGACTTGCCTCCAGGATGCTTTTCTCCAATCACTTTTCTCCAACTCAACCAACTTAGTCCCCAACTTGGTCAACCCCGGCCCTGACGCGCGACCCACCGCCATCATTTCCAGGACCCAGATAAGACGTCCCCCACCTATTGATTGCCATTACATCACTAGCGCGGTGAAAAATGTGACGTAGAGAAGCGGAAATTTGGATATCTCGGGCTTTTTTTACTCATGGAGCGGCCTTGCGTTGGCCAGCCCGAGTGACAGCGGCATGATTTAGACTTTGAAAACTGTGAGCTTCCCCAGGAGCGATTCGGAGCTTATCCTATCACTCATCAACATTCACTGGGAGTCGCATTGGAGGTTGGAGGGTTTCCGTTAAGAGATAAGTAGCCTGCTCGGTCGCTGTTGACGTTGCTTCTTGCCCCAGCGCCCCACCATCGGCTGCGAAAAAGCCGAAGAGGGCTGCGGCAAAAAACAATCCGCCGATCGCAATATGCAGCGACAATTGGGGATACCGCCGAACAGGGCTGAAGCCTTTGGTGGAGTTTGACCCCAACGTCGTTGATGGGGATGCGGGTCAAGGCGAAATCATTTTCACAATAGGTGTGTGTTTTTTTTTTAAAGAGGCAGAGATTCCAAATAATAGGAATCAATTCATTACTTCAGAATTAGCACTTGAACGAGTCTTTTCTCGGTATTGGTCGCTACATGACAAGAATGGTCTTCATCACCCACAATCACTGCTAGAAGAATGAGATATCGGCGTTGAAAGATGTCGGCGCGTCAACAAAAAGATAATAACAGAAGGACAATTTCAAACGATTAATATTTGATGGATTAATTAAATTTAATTGACACCCTTGGCCTATGAAGAATTACTATTATCAGCGCATGAAAATGCCGAGCTAATCGATCCAATCTTGTATGCATCGATGACCTGCTGGATCACACCGTATGTCCCACCAATGGTGAGGAAGATGGCAATTAGGATCATCAACACATTGAGGGCATAGTAAGTTCGTTGAATGATGGTACCGGTCCTGTAAGCACCGTGATCATGGATCCAGAGCCACCCAGGAAGTCCCAGCGCCAATGGCGCGAAGCAAAAGCTCCCTGCAAGAGCCAGGATGTAACTGAAGATGGGGATTCCTGAAGCGACCACAAAACTGACAGCGGTCATTCCAAATGTGCAAGAAAGCCAAACTCCCCAGTGAACGATGGAGTTCTTTTGCAAGTGCTCCGAGTTGCGGAGGACTCGAACAAACAGGTATTTAGCCCCGACGTGAACATAAAGGGCAGCGCTGACACAGAGCCCGACAAGGCCGATACCATAGCTGACCTTTTTCAAAACAGGCCCGGCACTGCCCAGTGACGGTGAAGCAACCCACTGTCCGCACCATCGATAGACGACCAGGCTGAAGGAGAGGTAGGATGCTGTCACAAAGCTCATGCAGACATACACTGCCTTGCTGTACTCTCTGGGGTGCTTCATCTCGGAAATCACTGGTAGGAATGCAGAGGTACCCGCTCCAGAGCAGAAGATGGTGGACACGGCAGTGATTCCGGCAACGAAGCTGGGGTTTCCGATGGCGTGATAGCCGAGATCGAAATCTCCGGTCTGTGGCGCGGCAGATGGGCGATCGAGAGTAGTGACACCAACGCTAAATGTTTAGCAACACAGCTTGTTATTTCGGGGTCATAAAACTTACACCACGATGAAGACAGCAATAAAGATGGAGATAAATCCAGCCCATGTGAGCCACGCTATCTTTTCAAACTTGCGCGCGCTTGCAAATACCGCCACCATAATGGAAGCAATGACGGAGAAGATGTTGGTGCACAGAGAATGGTTCGATAGGGCGTTAAAAGCAGTCGAAACGCCCACTATTCCAGATGCCGCGCAGATGATGTATGCGAGAAGGAATAAAATTCCAACCAATTCCCGCGTGACCTTTCCACCAACAATGTAGCCCATATCGGCAATGCTGTGACATCCTGGGTGGGAATTGCGAAAATTGCCCATCACGATCGCACAGTACGTGTTTAAAAATTGCCAACCAAGGACGTTGACGGCTCCAGGGAAAGCTCCAAGGACGTAGAAGGCGGACGGAATCGACAAAACACCGGTGGCAAAAATGACTATTTGCGATTTTGTGAGCCTCTGCTCGGAATGAAAGATCATTCAAATGGTCATCATGAGCTACTCACCCTTCAGAAAGATCATCGACGCATGGACCCATGACACGGTTCGAAAATCGACACCGCCCTCGATAATTCGGAAAATTTCGAGATCCTCCTCTGTAGTCTTGCCGGCGCGGATGCTCTCCGTGCTTTGGCCATCGCGCGGCTCAATGGCGTCGATCTTCTTTTCATCCGACATGGCCACAATATTGGGGCTGGTAGGATATGACGAAGGAAGATAAAAAGTGCGACGTGATCTTCTTAGTCAAAGCTTTATATATCACATTGCAGCAACACAGTGTCTCAGACACCGAGAAAATTGTTTATCTTGAAAATTGATAGAGTTTCCCAGTGGGCAATTCTTGGCAAGGATGCATGCTATCATGATCAACCAATGCCGATGTCTTATCCCGACAAGAACCCCACATTTGATGCAAGATTGTTGCTCCTTGATAACACGGCATTATCTCGCATAGTCACACAAGGGTGGGTAGCCAGTAACAGAGCCGCTGGTGTGAAGTGCTGCTGGTCTTTTCTAGGCTTGGTGAAAGCAAGATAGTGTGGTTGCGTGGACGCAAAGCCTGGTCAAGAGTGGGACATTTTTACCCCTCAATTGGGGGCGAGATGAAACCATAGCCACGACCCCAGTCAGAGTAATCCTTGGAATTCTCTTCCTCGCGATTATGGTAAAATAATCAGGTTTATACGATGTTAACTACCCTCGTATGTTGGGGCTATTGAAACCCGAGGTATTATCCTCTAGCTGTTTAATTTTGACTTTCAGATGCTCAATTTCGCAATGCGCAAGTGTTGAAATTATTAAGAGCGGAAGACGATGCAAATTTATCATTGAAACAACCTAAGTGCTCTTGTCGAAAACCGTTGTCGGTGACTCGAGGCAATGGAGGCGGTCACAGATTACCCCATCGAGTTGGAGCTGTTGGAGTCATCCCAAGCTCACCCCCATGATTTATAATACATATATGCTATGTAACTCGGCAAAGCAGCAGAATTTCAGCCCTAGGTTATAAATTGTCGAGCTAAATGCTTTCAACTGTACTGATTGTTGATTGGGGGGTGAGAGACAGCCCAATTCCCGTTTGGGAAGACTTGGAGTCCTGTTAGAGACCTGCTTAATAATGAGCCCCGTCTCTTTTTTCGGTTGTTTCTTTGCCGACATGGTAATTTCGTACCGCGTACGAGTTATTTAAGCTTCGATCAAAATGCCAGATTTTTAAACCGCACGAACTTGCAGCGTGCACATATATCTCAATTCTCTTGAAAGGTTCCTCCCCTTTGACTTCTGATAACCTCATTCTCAAAATGGCATTGCATAACCAGCAATGGACTTCCTGTCAAAATGGCATCGCCAACATGCAACTCAAAGAATGTGAAATACCTAAGCCGGGTAAAAACGAGGTTCTTGTAAAGATTATGACTGTCGCCTTAAATTATCGCGACACTGAAGGTAGGTTTAGTTCCCCTTGATTGTTGTCATATTTTAACTCCTTGCAGTCGTCATGGGTCTCTATAACCACCACCAATCCTCCTCGCAGAACCCACCAGAAACTGTGCCTTGCGCAGACATGTGCGGTGTTATCGTTGAAGTGGGCTCGGATTTAGATTGCCCGTGGAAAGAAGGAGATAGAGTGCTTTCTATCTTCAACCAAGAGCATCTAACGGGGACTGTCAAACCGGAGCACATGCTCTCTGGATTGGGCCTCCCACTACCCGGTGTTTTGACAAAATATCGCGTTTTCCCTAGCTACGGCCTTGTCAAATGTCCCGATTATTTGACCGACGAACAAGCATCTACTTTGCCCATTGCCGGCGTAACGGCTTGGATGGCCATCAACGGCATGCGTCCCTTCGGTCAACCAGGCGGTGCCGGCGAGGTGATTCTTATTCAAGGAACCGGTGGCGTGTCTATTAGCGGACTTCAAATCGCCGCAGCATCTGGAGCGATTCCCATTGTAACCTCTTCATCAGACGCCAAGCTTGAGCAGGCAAAGAAAATGGGAGCGGTTCACACGATCAACTACAGGACTAACGCGCAATGGCACGAGGAAACCATGCGGCTGACAGGCGACCACGGCGCAGACATCATTTTTGAGATGGGAGGCGCCAAAACCCTTCGGAAAAGTTTCGACTGCGTGGCATTTGGCGGCCTCATCGACTGCATCGGATATCTCTCAGGAAAAGAAGATGGGGAGGAAGACCGGTTGCACACGAATGTCCTGGCTCTGCGACGCAATGTCACGCTCAAAGGAATCCTCAACGGGCCAAGGGATCGATTTGAGGAAATGTGTGCCTTTTTTGACAAGCATCAAATCCATCCTGTCGTTGACCGTGTTTTCGAGATGGAGCAAGCCAAGGAGGCTCTAGAGTACCTTTTCAGTGGTAGTCATTTTGGAAAAGTGGTGGTACGTGTATCTAGCTAGGTATTCAGTGTTAGAAGAAATGTCGAGCACTTAACAAAGATAATACATAATACATCACGGAATGGCATTCACAGTAAATTCTTATGAGTGAAGACCGCTCCTCTAAAAGTAGTGTCCTTGAAATTATTAGGTATAATATTATCAGCCCCCCTATTAATGTCCCACTATATTCTATAAAACGATTACTCGCAAAGATGGATGCTATCATCTCCGTATACCTGTAGCCCTTCTATGCGAAAGCAAAAAAGACCCATGCTGCCCGGAGCACCTATAATTATCAACAAATGCAGCCTAAACACCAGAGAAACCCGCATGATCCAAAATTATTCTCTCAGGACAAACTTCAGTGCTTCCTCGTATTCAGCCTTACTGCTTCCAGCACGACTCTCCAACGTTTCTGTTGAGGGGCGCGTGTTCCAACTGCCCAATGTCGACTTGGACATTTGGCCTCTCAAATGCCTCAAGGTTGTTTCAGGACTAGATCCGAGATCCGGGCTTGATGATTTCAGAGACAGCGAGCCTTGCGATCTGTTTCTAACTGTCTGAAAAAGCTCAGTGATTGCCCATCGCCCGGTCGACCCTGGGCTCGAAGAGAAGGTTTCTGATACTGGATGTGCTGGCAGCTCCGGGATGAATCCTTCGTCCGCTTCCCTATTATTAGGATTAGACAGGGAAAAGATTTCCTGAGCGTGTAGTTCTCTTGGAAATCCACTGATGGGAAGGAAACGCTCTACTGGATCGTGGTAATAGCCACTATGGTAGCCATAGCGGTAGTCTTCTGGTTGAAGACAGATACAGACGCGTGTCACACTTGACTGGTACACTCCGTCAATATGGAGCGACGCTGGCAGCCGGAAGTGACCGTTGACACGCATGAGCTCAATCATTTGGTCGGTAATTGTTACCTCGTGGCTCCTCTGGTCTGGGGATCCATAATCCTCTTGCAGAAAAAAGTAGGGAGTAAACTTTGTGCCTCGGATGCATCTCTGTAGAATCTGTCCGAGACCTTTTAGCTCTTGGCTGCCGTCGTCAAATCTGCAGCGGATTTTCCCTGGTAATGTCAGCATTTCGTTTCAAATGGTATCGGTTATCTGCTTACCGGTGCACTGATAACGATTAACCCTTCTGCTGTGGGTGACGGTAGACTTCTCGAAATAGAAGCAGCTTGCGACCAACTTGTGGGCCACCTCGAGTATATCAGGGTCATCCCTTACCATGTTTGTTGCGTGCCGCTCAATATTCTCCAGGTCTTTGACGCCGTCAAGATCGGGGCGTCGACCAGGAAACTTGACATTGATGCGCTTGTTGCGGTCTCTGTCTCCAACCCTACTTGCTTTGCCCGGTGACACAGGCCTTGTGATATGCCTGTTCCAAATGTCTTCACAATTCAGTTGGTTGTCAATCATATCATTTGCTGCACGCCACATATAGCTGAGGCCGCCTATGTTTCGCAAGCGTCGCCCGTGGTGTTGGCCCGAGGTATCCGACGGATTCATGAAGCCAGAAGGCGATTCGGTTGAAGGGGACTGCTTGCTGCTCAGGCCAGTCCCAAGCGACAATACAATGTCTGGAGGCCAGTCATTGACTTCTTCCCACAGCTGCCTTCGTTCATAATCTGCAACCAACACTGGATTGTTATGGTGGACCGCACCATCTATGTAGCCCGTCATCGTTCTCTCCTGGATAAAGGGTTTGAAGTATGGCGGGGCAGCCGCAGTGGCCCGAGCAGCCTCCCAAATCTTGAGCTCTGCGGTTGTGTCCGACGGTCTTATAAACTTGTATGGTACTGTCCAAAGTTAGTCGCAGCCAATGTCGGAGCTGAATGAGGGGTAGTTACAAGAATCTCGTCTACCTCCTGTGTTGTAGTTTGATATAATGACCGGTCGATTCTCACTCGCAAGAGTCGATGTAACCGCAACCCTAATATCAGTCGAGTTTGATGGCTTGGATCCACCATACAGACTTGAATGATCGTCAAAGGCCGATTGAAGAGCACTCTCCAATGGCTTTGTCTTGTAGGCGCTCTTGTGGCTAACTATAGCCAACGCTTTGAGCGCAGGTGGTCCGCGCATGGTGAACGCTTGCTCGCAGAGACTTTTAAAGTGCTTCGTGCACTCTGACACTGACCATCTTTTTACTCCCAGGCCCAGTGCAATGATGCCACCAGTGCTATTTTGGTCAGTTATAAGGTCTGGAGATGTGGGAGGTCACAAACCTAGTGCCGACTATCAAGTCGAAGAAGTTTTGGATGGGGATGAAACCCCCGAGCTTCTCTTCAATCTCCCGAAGAATGACGAGCTCAACGATGCCTCTTACTCCGCCGCTTCCCATCATTAGCTTTCAATCTTATCGACTTCACAAATCAAGAACTTATCACTCACCCATCCAAACACAATACTCTCACCCCGGCCTCTTGCGGCTTGAATCTGACCAATGCAGGCGGTGACCAAGATGTCTTTTCTGGGTGAAGCGGACAATGGCTTAGTTCAAACAAAGCCTGCCCCGCGGATTCTCCAGTAGACTGGATGCAAGCCTTGCACAAAGTATGGCCACAGGGAAGGACATTCTCTGGGATCTTTTGTATACACCCAAGACAAGTAACGTGACTTTTCAGCCTCCCAATCGCCCGAGGATGGATTTGCCTGTAGTAGGACGACATGACTTCCCAATGCATCCGCGGGATGCACTTCTTTTCATCTCTGTCGAGTGCATGCTGAAGTCGATTGTTCAAATCATGAATTTGATTGTCGATTGCAACGATCCATTCAGGAAAGAAAGAGGAGACATCAAACGGCGGTATGTAGTGACCCCGCGCCATGACCTTTCCATTCAATGCCTGGTGGCCTTTCTTATGAGCTCTTTTAGTAGCGCAGCATCTCATACCATTCTTCTCGAAGCCGCAATGAAGCCACTGGGAGCAAAACTCCTCACATGCTTTCCATAGCAAACCAGAGTATGTGCTTCTGAGAAGGCTAGAATATGATCCTAAATGCCGTCAGCTAAGAAACAAACCAGATTTGGAGACGAGCCACATACCTTGTCTGCTTTCTCTGGTCGCAGCAAGCATGATGCATGATGCAACCGGACGGCTAAGCCTTGTAAAGAGAGTCCTCGAGTCATAGTTGAACCACTCGGGGTGCTTGTACATGGACAAGATTAGATTGAGGATATGCCCGCTGAAATCTTGCGGCAAAGGAGTATGCCGACGAACCTCTTCCATGAAGTCAAATGGTTCATCCAACTTGCGTGAAAAGTGATCGTATGCCGCATGCACATACTGTGAAAGCTTCTCCGCGTTAAGCAGCATTCTTATCTGCTGCTTGTATGCATGCGAGTAGGCGGATTTGGCGGCGATGATGTTGTACAGTTTCCCAACCTGGTTATCCATCTGCATGTAGCGACCCTTGGATGGGATTTTAATAACTGTAATGGACGAGTAGTAGTACTCCAAGAGGTCCTGCGTTGTCCTAATTTTCTTGCCTATCGCCTGCAGTCGAACCAGCAGATCCTGGAGGGCCGGCACTTGGTGAACCGAGTCGCGATACTCATCGAGAAGTCCGCGGGTTGCCGTATCAACATCCCACTGTTTTTCGTCAATGTTGTTATCGGTAGCGTTTACCACGATAACAATATGTGGGAGACTAGGCTGGTTGAGGGATTGGTCAAAGGACTTGGCTGCCCAATTGATCAACTGCTGCAAGACTTTGGTTTCAAAGGTTCTTCAACCTGATTAGTCTGGAATCAGTCATGGATGAATATTGAGCTTACCTGACTTCTCGAAGCACAAAAACAACCACATCTGAGAACGTATACAGTATTCTGGGAAATAAAGCCGTCACTGCGTATTCCCGCGACTGCAGCTTGGGGTTGTCCGCAGCCCAGGTCAGCCGCTTGCGCAACTTGTTCTTGAACGCTTTGGTTCCTCTGACGCTCTCCATCATTTCTCTGTGCTTTAATCCTCTTGGCGCATGTTCCCCTCCAGTCAATCCCTCGCAGTCAGCGTATAGGATTGGCCTGGATTGGTGGTATGTTCCGGGGTCAGAGTAAAGATGGACATCGCCCGTCGTGGGAATGCTGTCGCCGACGAGGCCAGGCACAGGGCCCGGGAAGATCTGATCCTCACTAGGGTCTCGTACCTTGGCCTTCTCGCGATCAATCAGCATCTTGATAACGGTGCTTTTGCCGGCCCCTAAGTCAACAGTCAGTATTTGGGATGCGACAAGTAAATGTACCAGAAAGCAAAGTACCGGTTTGACCGACAAAAGAAACCAAGCTAGGATATCGCTCTGACGATTCTCCCACTTGGCTTTCCTGCAGGATGTTTACAAGCCTGTTTGACGAGTGCAGGGTCAATTGGTTGGTTTCTTTAATGACGCCAAACCAAGTGGTATTAATATCATTAGCATGGCGCTGATGCTGTTCGTCTTCGGTAGGCTGGCCAAATATTTGCTCCAATCGGTGAATAACTTCTTCGTCGACCTTTTCATGTTGACGACCGTCGATTCCATACTTTCCTGGCTGCATTTATTCGTTAGTAATCCACCTCATTTCACGAAAGGGGACAAATAAAATGGACGTAATGTGGATTGAGTGCTCAGGAAGGCGGAGTGAGACGACAGATAGGCCCTCAACACAATCCAATTGGATGATAAAATCGAAACCACAAACCTTGTGAGGACGTTGCTTATCCCAGCACGTGTCGCAAAAGTAATCGCAGCACTGGACACAGTTCCACGTTTTAACAAAGCCACCACATTCGCAACACGGGGTTGGCTCTCGGAAATGCGGGTTTGGCAGATTCAATGGAGGTAATATCGGTGCGGTTGATAGTGTTTTTGGCGGCGAGGGTCTTAATGGTTGTGGTACTAGTACTGTGCAGCAGAGACGAGCTGGCTTAGGGTTGGGAGGTGGGCGCGGGCGGCCACGACGGCCAGGTCCGCGAGTTGACTGGGGCACTACCTCTGGAAGTTCGGAGTATTCGTAGGGGAGAGCCATCATCTTTCCGTATGGCACTGTATTTCTTCAACAACAGATGTAAAACTAAAAAAAAAACAAGAACAGTGTTGAGGGCAAAATCGGGTGTGCGGAGGCATCTTTAAGCTGCTCCTTTTTGACGGCAAGGCTCTACTAGTTCCCGGCGATCACGCCCGGGTAATTGTATTTAGACGGGGCTTCCGTGTCTTTGACGCAAGCCATGTTTGTGCGCTGCATTAGTCTATTGATCGAAATAGCTTGATGCAGCTCCTGTCACAGCCTTATTTTACAAAGCCTCTCGCAACACACAATACGCAACCCCTTTACCCAGTAAAAAGGCTAATTCTGCATTGCAGCCACTTCGGCAGTCTCGAAGATCGACGCAGCCACCAAACACAGCCAAGTTTCAGGCGTGACTAGGCCCTTGTCAGATTTTGCCACCGTCACCCATCATCGACATCAACTCAGACGACAGCCCTGCCAATTCTCAGCTGGGCACTAGTTCAACACCCTGCATTCAGCCCCAGCCACAAGCACTCGCTAAAGTTCAGAATGTGTAAAAACTGCAATTTAACAAAAAGCCTCGCCTCCCCACCACGCCCTGACGAAACCGCGGAATGAGGTGGTCACAGACGCATCCAGATGGCCAATGCCGTCGCAAGGACCATGTCATCGACATGGTGACGATGAAATGAGAAAACAAACGTGGAACTTTTTCTTTGATTTTGAGTGATCATGGTAAAGGTTAAAGGGGGAGAAATAGTGGGCGCAACAGCAGCTACGATGAGTTTGTCGTTTCAGTTCTTGTTGCAACCAACCAACCACGGTATAATTATACAAGAAGCTTATATGGAAAATAGGTATTTAAATTAAAAAAGGCCCGCATGCGCATGCACTTTGGATCTGATTGGCAAATCTCATAGAGATGGAGACCTAACTCATTGATTGGTGCCAGATTTGCCGGAGAGCAGGGACCGGGCTGTTCCAGTCGACGCAACGGCCAGAAACTGCGACCTTTACAAAGCAGGCAGACACGGGCCAGTAGTTTGATGGATTTAATTTGTCCCGTAAGAGAGCAATTAGATTTTGGCATTAATACCACGGGCTCTATTCGCTCAAGCTTCTAGCTATGTTGAACCATCAAACTTGACAGCTTCTTCGGCGCATAGCGCTTTCTAAAATCTCGGTAATCATTTCAGGGTACGGTATTCCGTTATATTTAGCCGTTTGGGGAAAGTATGATCCCTCAGGGCTCAATCCGGCAATTGGATTTACCTTTTGAAGAGTCAGCATATCCCCTCCTCAATAGCCGTAGTACTCACCTCCAACACGTGCGGCACCCCGTGCTCATCGTTGGAATCAAACCTAATATCGACCCTTCCGGCATCGCGACAGTTTAGAACCCTCCAAGTTTCCAAGGCAATCTTACAGGCTGCGACAACCCGGGGATCATCCATGTTTTTGCATATTGTGTATACTATGTCTTTCTTTGTATCATCGTTGTCGGAAGCAATATTGTGAAAGGATCTGGACTGCTCGTCCATTTCTTTGAGATGTAGTTTCGGTGTTTGTGTCCATAAATCCTGAGGTTGGCTCTGGATAAACTGCGTGGAGCCAATCACGCGGCTTTCTGCGCCGGTTCCCAGAATGCTCACACTATATTCAGGTCCTGGAAGAAAGGATTCCACAAGAATGTCACCCAGCGGAAATCGAGCCCTCAGGCTATTCACGGCCTTCCTCAAGCCTTTCTCATCTTTTGCTTTGCTCAGTGAGTCGATTCCTTTGCCCGAGCCCTCGCACGATGGCTTCACAAACACAGGATAGGGTGGCAGGGCCTTTGCTATTTTGGCCCAGACCAGGTTGTCTTCATTGCCGGGGATCACATAGAATGGTGCCGTGGGTATGTTATGATGAGCCAGAATGATCTGTTTTGGTCAGCTTCCGCATACCTGAGCTGCAGGATACGAATACCTTCGTGTGCGCCTTGTTTAGGCAGAGTGCCAGCGTGGCCGCATCAGCAAATGTGAATGGGATTTCGTAGGCTTCTAAAAGACATGGTACCTGAGACTCCCTTGCAGATCCAAAAAAGCCTTCAGATACATTGAAGGCAAGATCCCAATCTTTACCTCGATGGTCTGCCAGATGCTCAACCAATGAATGAATACTCGGGACTCGGGTGACCCGGTGCCCCAGCTTCTCCAGGACATTGGTGATGGCTTCAATCTCTTCGGCGTAGCTAAAGTCGCCGCATTCTTCTTCTGAGTATCCAAGCTGTAAATATTCAGCTCTGCTTTCAAAAATGAAGGCGATCCTGAGGTTGGAAAAAGTCGTGCCAGGCATGATGCGAGTGCAATGGGATTATGAACAGCTCCATCAGTGGCGGTGTTTAGTTGCTTGATATACTATGATGTTGCAAGCTTAAACTTAGTCTGTGGTTTACTGCAAAATGCGTCTTTTCCGATCACTAATTTCCAAGTCCGCATTGGATCATATTGTCCAACTAGGTTCCATAACGCGGCATGAGTTTCACGCCACTGAAGATTCAAGGTCCGGACAATGATGTGTTCGGCCTGGCCTGATTGGCTAATTTCGGAAATCGCCGTGCCGCGTCTTCGGCACTTCTAGAAGCGGCCTAGAGGCATCGCCATTGTAAGATTTCAGCTTGGTTGTTATGCAAACGGCCTGTTGGAGCTCCACTATTGTGGAATCAATTTTATGAAAGCAAAAAGCGGCATGAGCTGCGCAGTTACGAGCATCTGTTGACCGCATCACGCGGTGATGTCTTACGTCCATGTGTCATCGTGGCGCAGCAAAATACGGCAGATATTTGGGCCCTGATGTCAGTCGTCAGCAATACCCCCATAAAATGATGTAGTACTAAACAGATCGATTCCCCAGCGCCAGATTCCCCAAACCGTCCATACGCGCACCAAGATTAAAACCGATGCACAAAATGTATAGGGCTTCATTACGAATTTCAATTATCTCAAAATGGCGTCAGACTCAGCAACGACACTCCATGGCAAACCTTGCACCGAATACCACCGGCCTTGAAACCAACAATGTCTCAATCTTCAACGTCTTTCGTGGCTCAATTGACGCTGAGGAAAAGTACTGGCGAAAGATTTCCATCTGGAACGAGGTAACGGCAGATCAATTCCTAAACCACAAGTGGCAGATGCGTAATACTGTGCAATCCGAAAGCTCTCTATATGAGTTTCTCAAAAAAGTGCTCCCTAGCTCTATACCTCCCCAAAGGGATATGCTACCTCATCTTAGGATTACGGACATCGGCACTCCAGATGAGTTTATTGAACGCGTGAAAGAGGGGGTTCGACGAGCTCCCATGGCAGTTCGGCTCTCACCTCACATCCTCAGCAGAATCAACTGGGAGGACCCCATCAATGACCCTATTCGGCGCCAATTCATTCCTCTTTCCTCTCCCTTGAATCTTGACCACCCCGCAACGCAGCTAGATCCACTAAAAGAGGAGACATATTCTCCTGTGGCGGGTTTGGTTCATAGATATGCGGATCGAGCACTATTTCTCTGTGGGAAAATTCTCTCCGAATGAAATTCCTGTCCAACTAATCCGAGAAGCTACCTCAGTTTGCCCTGTCTACTGCCGCTTTTGCGTTCGTTCCTACAGTGTTGGAGCCGAGACGGATACTGTGAAGAAGCACAGATTTCTTCCTCTTGCAAAGAAATGGGAGCCTCGATTCCAGTACATAGAAGCCACCCCTACCTTGAAAGACATCGTGGTCTCCGGTGGTGATACTTACCTCCTTGAACCTGAACAAGTCGGTTACATCGGCGAGAGGCTGTTGAACATTCCACACATTCGCCGCTTCCGGCTTGCGAGCAAAGGCCTGTCTGTCTCGCCGAGCCGGCTGCTAGACCCCCAAGATGACTGGGTGAACACAGTAATCAAATTGGAAAAGAAGGCACGCGTGATGGGCAAACACATCTGCATTCATACACACTTCAACTCGGTAAATGAAATCAGTTGGGTGACGCGTCGCGGAGCACAGCGCTTGTATGAGGCTGGTGTGACGGTGCGGAACCAATCCGTACTGCTGAACGGTGTCAATAATTCGGCCGATGAAATGTACAAGCTGATTCACGCGCTTGCTGACATGAATATTCAACCGGTATGTCTGATTCCGGCAGGTTGATGATTGTAACTAATACACGGCAGTACTACGTCTACCAAGGAGATCTTATCCCAGGAGCAGAGGATCTTCGTACTCCCATGAGCGATAGTCTTGACCTAGAACAAGCCATTCGCGGCAAGATATCTGGTTTCATGATGCCCAACTTCATCATCGATATGCCAGGACAAGGGAGTAAGCGACTTACTCGCAGTATTGACAGCTATGATCGTCATCTTGGATTATCAAAAGTCACTGCCCCAGGACTCAATCATGAGCCCATAATAATGCAGTACTGGGATCCATTATGGTCATTGACTGAGAAGGGGAAGGCCGACGTTTTTGAAAGATGTCGACCAGATCGTTCTTGAAGCGGTTGTGGGGATGGCCGGGTTTGATAGCGAAAAAAAAGTAGAAACAGAAAAGAAAAAAGTCATCTCCAACACTCACAGTCAGGTCTTAGAGCATGTCCAGAATGGACTGATGAAGTTTTCAGAGTGGTAAGCGCACTGTTGAAAGACATGGCTCATCCCAGCAACACCAATGTAATGGACAGAGGGAAAAGTGGGGGCTTCTACCCGATGAAACCATTACCCTACAGGGTTGACATTTTGTCGCAACATAAGGCCGTGAGCGCATATGATTCAATTATTGAACCTAAAAAAATGAACGATAAATAGTAGTAATATTAAACCTGAGATCCCAAGTATTATTAAGACTCAAAGTTGTTTGTTTTGGTAACGGGGATTACTCGTGACAAGTGTTTAATGTTGCTCATGGGTCCAGACACGCGATTTTCTATGCTCTTAGCTAGGATTCCATTACCGTCATCTATTGACAAGACTCTATGAATAGTTAATGATGGCGATTGAGACCAAAAAATTCACCTGAATGAAGCGATGATTTGTTCTTCCGAGTAATCTCTCCATCGGCTGACAGTCGTGATTCCGAAATGGACACGACAACGAAAAAGAAACGGGGCTAGATAGATCACGTGATCACGCGAGACAAGACCATGATTGGTGTAATCAGCAATGCCCAACAAATTGAGGCCGCGTTTCAAAATGGCTGGATGGAGGGACTTTGACTCGATGCTTATTCACGCACCATGGAAACCACATTTTACGAATTTGATCCCGATGGCGACGTTTTGTTGATTCTCAATACCAGCAAGTCGACATTTTGTTGGGTCGACGATGATGTCCTATGGCTGAAATCGGCAACGCCGTCAAATGGTACCGCAGGTGAAACTGCAAGCTTGTCGTCGGAATCCACCAAACCAATCACCAGGGAATCCTTTCTTGACGATGTAGTTGACCTACCTGACACAGATCTGGGTGATATCCTCTCCGTCGTCTCCGGCTTGCCCGCGGGAGAGAACGGTTCCACCTCGGCTCAGGATTACAGCATCGAAGAATCGATTGAACAGCATGCAGAGGCGCGGGATGAAGAGGAAAAGCCCGAGGAGCGCCAGATCAAAGCCGAGATGCGGGTTTCTTCTCGCCACTTGGTGCTTGCCTCGCCCTTTTTTCGAGCAATGCTGCATGGGCCGTGGATAGAAAGCCAACCCGATGATTCGGGCACTCGTCAGATCGCGACCGATAGCTGGGATCTAGATGCCTTCATTTTGTTCCTCAACATCATTCACAACCGCACCCGGGCCGTACCAAGATCCCTGGATCTGGAAACCCTGGCCAAATTTGCCATGATCATTGACTATTACCAATCATACGAGGCGGTTGAGGTGTTTGTTGACATCTGGATCGAAAAGATCAGATGGACTGTCCCAGATATTTATGGCAAAGAAAGCGGGCTGTGGTTACTCATATCATCCGTTTTCCAACAAGCCGACATTCTTGAAACAATGACTATGCTTACCGTGAGGCATTGCAAACGCCCCTTCCACCCAATTCAGATTCCGATCCCTGGGTCTATACTGGGTAGGCAGCCTGCATGATTATGATTGTGTTGGTAACTGATTATTTTGGCAGACAATATCAATGATAAGAGAGAGAAATGCCTAACAGATTTGTTTTCTTCCATACAGCAATTGATCACAACACTTTTGAGTGTTGCGAGATGCACGTACGAATGCTCTGCCATTCTGCTCGGCACTCTTCTAATAGAGCTGAGGCAAAATGGCATTTTGACTCCGCAGCTTATGAGTACGCCATTTAAAGGCCACAGCATAGAATCTGTCCGTCAAATGGTAGAGGAATTTAGATGCCCGCGGTGGCGTGGCATTACATACGGCCAAATTTCGCACAATTGTTCGATTCAGGACTGCCTGGAGGAAACCATGGTGAGGATGGAGAAAGAGTTAGAGCACTGGATATTGAATGATTTGGACCACTAGAGGATTGATTATGATTTTTATATTGTCTGAGATGGAAAAATACTGAAGATAGTTCCCACTAGGGATTGTAACTGGGACTCCAGCCATTGGTGTCTCTCCCGCATCGAAAGACAGGGTGCAAGAATCATGGCTTGAAAACCGCCCCAGAAGCAACAAATCAATAAAATTCTCATGGACATGATTCCGGAATAATTGAGCACAAGTATTTTCACGATCTGTCACTAGCACATGACGTAAGTGAAACGGTAGAGTCACAACCCGTACACAGCCCCCGATACACAGCCCCATTTGCCCAGGCGTTGCCCAGGCTTCGCCAAGATTGATTGGCAGTCTTGACTCGCGGGACCTCACCTTTTTTGTCTTAATGCCAAGACGGTCCGACCCGCGATCTCACTGAATACCGAAACTGCGAGATCTCGTGAAAGATGCATGAACCAAGGCTGACAAAGCCATCTGACCGTATTTTGACTTCGGTGTGAATGCTCGAGATGCCACTGGGCACACAAAGACCTTGTCGCATGAGCACGCGAGGCTAGAATTTTCGGCAGAGACGCACCAGAATCAATGATCGACACTAGTGTTACATGTGTCGGCAAGTATGCTGCTGTCTCTTGCAGTATGTGTGGGGTGGGCTCCATGGATCGGTCAATCCAGCGATCCTGGCCCCCCCCTCCCACGATGCACGCTTTCGTTTCGTCTGCCCAATTAGGATATTATAACCTACGCTGGGGGGGCATGGTGCCTGGAGATTTGGGGCATGGATCTTTTTTGGTCGAGGCCAAGCCCATCGAATTACTCTAATTTCGGTTGGCACTGCGCCGCAACACACTTTGTTGGGGTTTTAGAGTGGTGCCATCTGAAGACCCCGATATATATGATTTGGCAGATATACGCAGCCAATTTCGCATCCAAGTTTCGCTCAGAGTGTCGTATGTAGCTGTTTGAACTGAAGCCCGATTCAATTGGCAATGGTGTGTGTCGATTAGTCAGGACAGCACGAATAGTGTTTTCCGGGGAACTTTTGCTTGACCCACAACCAACCAACCATTGTTGCATTCTAACCAATCTGAGGCTCTGGTCAAAACAACCAGAGGACTCATCATGGTGCGTCATTTTAGCACCTGTGCTTGAGATCGTTTGAATGATTCACCTCGCCAAAGACAAGACGGTTTCATATCTGCTCGGTTTCGCGATCGGTGTCGGGCATGACAATGTCGATTGATATGAGCGATACAAAGAAGCAAATCTGATTCTTTCTTGGCCATGATTCTACATTTTCATGGTTTTACGACGATGACTAAATGGAAGATTGAAAATTGTTGGTGCAATCATGGCATGAGCATCTGGGTGGATGGAAGAAATGGCCCTGAAAAGTGCGAATGTCAAATACGACGCTCTGGGTTGGCCCTGGAGTTTTGCCTGCCCGTCTCGAAAGTTCCGGGCACGGGCCGGGGGTTGGCTATGTTGCGATTCCCCTCCTGAAACAAGAAGCATCGCTTGGAGCTCTCTCTGGTCTTGCTGGCTCTCCTCAAACTTGGCCCTTCTCCCACACTGGCTTGAAGATCTCTGCACAAGACAACGCTACACGGAAGCGAGGAAGATGGTGCAATCCACCATTGTCCAAAATTCGGGCAAAGTTGCCGAGGTGTGTGGGTTGTGGATCACAACTCCAAGAGGACAAGGGGACTCCTGGAGCTAGACGACGGCGTGTGCTAGGCCTAACTCAATAGCACACGGCCGGTCGCATGTCGATCAGCTTCGTCAGCGGTGCGTCGATGCGACTCTGAAACATGACAAATGGGCATGTTTGATTGAAATCAGAGCATGCCAACCAACGAGCAAGCCAACGGGCCAGCGAGCCAACCAACAAAACACCCCCCTCCCCCCCGTGTGTGGCCCCTTGGGACGCTGTGCTTTAGGCGAGGCGGAAGCACATGCCTGGGCTGATGGATGATGGTGGTGGATGGACGATGGATGCGCGCGAACAGGGTCTTCCACGCGAGAGCCACGCGCGCCTCTGGGCCGAGATGGGATGGGACGCTCGGCGATGGCCCCCTCACATTGTTCCCCAGACGCATGAATTCGGGGTATCATTGACGCGAATACGGAAAATGCGGCACCCGAACGCGGAGATATTGGAGAAAGTTGTGCTAGCGTCGGGGTAAATTGGGCCCAGCCAGGATTCAACCGTTGCATTTAGCCTCTCGTGACCGGGGGACGAGGCCGCAGTGGCGCCGGAGTCGTGTCTTGTTCTGGGGTAGCTGTGGGGAGGCCGCGGGGAGCCCAGGGTGCCCTTTTTTTCTGGCCGTCGAGGCATCCCCGATAGGTCGGCGTATAAGCTGTGAACCCGGCTTGCGCAGCCTGGGCTGCCATAGGTGCGTCTATATCACACGGGTGAAGCCTTTCCCCAGATGCCTAAATGGCCTTCCCAATTGGAACGGCACTGTAGCAGTCCCCCCAGTTATTTCCCGCCACCCACCAGAGACCGGTCTACCAGGGGGAGGGGGCGAAACATTTCTCGAATGCTGCTGTATTTATGAACGAGTGGGACCCGGCATTCTTCGTGCTTGTAGATCTCTGTCGTTCCCTCCTCTCCTCACAACACCATCGATCAGCAGCAGCAGCAGCAACAACCACCCAGCATGAGCGACAAGGTCCAGCCTGGCGACCTGCCAGTGAGCAAGGGCGACAACGTGGAGCACGTCTACGATGTCGAGGACAAGGTCTTCAAGTCCGACACCAGGGCCGATGCCATTGAGGCAGAGAACCTGGAGCACAAGATGACGGTGCTGGAAGCCGTTCGTGCGTACCCCATGGCCACGCTCTGGGCCTTTGTCATGTCCTGCACCATTGTAAGCAGCTTATCTCGCCCGCCGTTTTATTTTTTGGCTCTGGATTCGTCCGTCCAATCGGGAACTGCCGCTGACCAAGATGCATCTAGATTATGGAATCCTACTGCGTCTTCCTCATGGGCAATTTCATCGCCCTGCCCGCCTTCGCCAAGGAATACGGCGTCTATTCTGAGAGTTCCGACAAGTGGGTTGTTCAGACCAAGTGGCAGTCTGCGCTGCAGATGGGCGGTCCCATTGGCGCCATTATCGGCGTCTGTCTTGCCGGTCCCTTCACCAGCCGCATCGGGTACCGCTGGGCCACCATCAGCGGCCTCATGGCCCTCAACGGATTCATCTTTGTCTTCTACTTTGCCAACTCGCTGCCCGTCATGCTGGCCTCGCAGCTGCTCGAGGGTGTGCCGTGGGGCATCTTCATCGCCAACGCGCCCGCATACTGCAGTGAGATTGTGCCCATCAAGCTGAGAGCCCCCGCCACCCAGATGCTGCAGATGTTCTGGGCCATCGGATCCATCATTGTCGGCGGCGTCACCTACCACTTCAACGACAACCCTAGCTCGGCAGCGTACAGGTGCGCTTTCCCCTTGCACCCCGTCCCTTTTCTCTGCTGACAGAAACCCTAGAGTTCCCATTGCGCTTCAATGGATGTTCCCCACCCCGCTTGCCATTCTCATCTTCTTGGCGCCCGAGTCGCCCTGGTGGCTCGCTCGAAAGGGTCGTTTCGAAGAGGCCGCACACTCGGTTCTGCGTCTCGGACGAAGGTCCATCATCAAGAACCCCAACGAATCTGTTGCCATGATGCGCCGTACCATTGAGCTGGAGAAGGACGAGACCGAGCCCAACCACCTGGAGCTGTTCAAGGGCACCGACCTTTACCGTACCCTCATCGTTTGCGGTGTCTACGCCGCCCAGAACTTGACCGGTAACCTCATCGCTAACCAGGCCGTCTACTTTTTCGAACGTAAGTTTTGTGATGTTGCTGAACAGTGAAACTGAAGCTGACCCAAAATACAGAGGCCGGTATGGACACCGACACTGCCTTTGCCATGGGTCTCATCACCTCGGCCCTGCAGACCGTTTTCGTCATGCTCTCCTGGATTCTAACAACCTACGTTGGCCGTCGTACCATCTACGTCTGGGGCTCGGCCGTCAACACTATCCTGCTGGTCGCTCTCGGTGTTGCAGCCTCCTGCGGCGTGTCAAAGTCGGCTTCCCTCGCGCAAGCGTCCCTTGGTCTCATTGTCTCCGTCCTCTTCACGCTGGGACCTGCTCCCGCTTCGTGGGTCATTATCGGAGAGACGTCGGCTATCCGTCTCCGACCTCTGACAACCGGTATTGGACGTGGTTGCTACTACGTCGTGAACATTCCCTGTATCTTCCTTGCAAGCTACATGCTTAACCCCACGGTAAGACCATTCTCGCCTCCCCACAGGTTCTGCAGTGGCAATTACTGACATGATACACACAGGGCGGAAACCTTGGAGGCAAGTGCGGTTACGTCTGGGCTGGTACTGGTTTCGTCTGTTTGGTGCTGGCCTACCTCTACCTGCCAGAGATGAAGGGACGATCCTATCGTGAAATCGACATCTTGTTCAAGCGCAAAGTCCCGGCTCGCCAGTGGACAAAGACGGTTGTTGATGTGGAGGCCGATGAGTAAATAGCCATTGCAAGGAGATTGGACTGTGTCCCGTGTTATTATAGGGGCTTCCCGCCAAGAGTATTTTGATCCCATTGAATACCATTACATATACCCTGAGATTGAATTTAGGCCATGAGCCAATGAGAATGTCGCGGTTATCGGTTCAAGACTGCAGGTGAATTAGGAAAACAGAGGGCTTCAAGTTCACGGGGAATGCTACCATGGTGGAAAGCTGTGGACACTTCCATCAGATGCGCCCCAATCAGGATGCGAAAAAGCGAGCATAAAATAAGCATACCCTTCTTACGTGATTTGGACAAGCGAACTTAACAGCACCACTAAGAGAGCAACGTGACGGTAACGTTACATGGTACCGGCATTACACGTGGCTAGCCGGACGGGTGGGGGCCTTATCCTTGTCTTTGGGACATAGCTCATCGAGTGCGTATCGTGTATTGACGATCGGACTGTGTATGCCCGCACCTTGAATCAAGATGTAGGGAACGAGCTGGTTTGCTCCGAGACAAGACGAATACGGCCTCAGGCGTGCATAAGATGTCCTGTGTGAATTTCCGTTGCTCAATCTTGCAGCTACAACGCGGCTCACTCACTCACCCGTCCCATCCCTTCACGAGCTTCATCGACAGCCGTTGCCTGGTCTCGAATTTTCGCTTGCTTTTCTCATAGGGGAGGAAGCTTCTGCGGTGAAGGAATTTCTACGAGGTGGCTTTTTTTGGGCCTGCATGTGGCTGAACGCTGGCGCGCAATCAATCGGTTCAGTTCTGTTGGTCCTCGAATCCCACTGGCAAGGCTGTATTGGGCGAGCAAGTGCAGAGCCAATTAGCTAAGCCACTAGTTTGGGGTTACCCGTGGTTGATAGTGTAATGTGTTAGTGAGTGACAGTCCCTGGAAATACGCACCGCCACAATTAGGCACCGGAGCGGATAGTCCGATTTGTTATCTAGCATTTGGCGAGAAATTCATCTCACCAAGACTGCAGAATCACGCAGCTACACCATCTCGCCGTGGCACATGGCTTCAAGCAGTCGCGACCACAGCCGCGGCCTCTTGTCTCGTTTATTTCCCACATCCAACTCGTCCGCCCAGCGCGTCCCTGTCCGGTGCCCAGTGGCCCTGGACAGCTCCAAGCCATGTCTCGCGCAGCTTCCCGACACCATCTTGGTCCACATCCTCGCCTTTCTTCATGCCTCACGTCCTAAAGAGCTGCTGACAGTGGCCCTGGTAAACTCATCCCTGTATCAGACCGCTCGCTACATCCAACACGGCCAGGTCAGCATCAATCTCGACAGACCCACCAACGCCCTCCATCGCCTTAGTCTCATCAGCCGCCTCGACCAGCTTGTCGCAGTCCAGGTATTGCGTATGAGTGGCCGCAACTATGATCTGGGCATCAAAGAAAACGAAACCATGCTGGCACGTCTCACGAATCTGATTTCAAGTATGACGGGCCTCCGCCAACTGCACTGGGATGTTTGCTACGGCCCAAGGTGGGCGCCAACAGTGGCAGTGGTACCGATCCCGACTCATATTTTGGCAGCGCTGCCAAGAGATTCCCGTTTGTACGCCTCTATCACTTGCTCTTATAACATTGAGTCTCTTGTTCAGGCTCGCAGCTTTTTGCAGAGTCTCGTGGGGAATCACAACCTGTGCTCCCTCAGCCTTCACATCATTTTCAGCACTCCGGAGTTGTCCTTGTACCTAGAGACGATGGTCGTCTTGAAGCAGGTGCTGCTGTCGTGTCCCAACCTCACCCGCATTCCCGAGATGAAGGTCTGGCAGCCCCTAAGAAGACGATACGACTATGGACCAACCTACGAATTCCCATACTGCGGTCTTGGTCTATCTAACGGCGAGCGCCCCCCGGCTCTCGAAGAACTAGGCATTGGCCTTTATCCGTGGGGATTGGCCGAGATAATGTTTTCCAAAGGTTATACCCTCAATGTCGACGAGTGTGAGTACTGGGCCGAGACATTTGACTGGTCGCGGTTGGAGCGGCTGAGAAACATAAACTTCCATCTGTGGCCTACCATTCGTGCCAAACTGACCCAAGTCAGGGAGGTCATACTCGAACCTACTGAATGGTCAAGCGACGGGAAATTCTTGGAGGATTTGAACTCACCATTGGAGCTGCTAAGCCTTTCTAGCTGGGACCGAGTTGACAACAACCCAGCAGCAATTACCCAATTCAGCACCACGCTTCGCCATCTGAAGATCCACCATGTGGACCAAGAGAACGCTTCAGCCACAGCCAAGAACCTACTCCACCTCAGCAAGAACTTGCCTCATCTCGAGCATCTAGCCATTGATCTTGACCGGGACCAATGCCCACAAGGATGGCCATACACAAAACTTAACACCATCGCCACTTTCCCCAATCTGCGTACTCTGGAGTTGTGGTTCCCGCTAGTCCTAGGAAGCCAGCAACTCCCACCAAAACCATTCCTTACTGTGTCCTCGGCGCGGCATCTCTTTTGCTACTTGCACGAGCGCAATCCCAAGTTGAAGCGTGTGACGTTCCACTCGGGCGAGCCATGGCTCAAAACGGTGATGCTCTGCGGCACAGAGGTCCCGTTGTCGTCGCCAGAGTGGAACATGTCAAATAGCGTCAGTTTCGAGTGCGAACTGAACTACCAGGGAGGGGACCCCGAGAATATTAGCATTTGTTGCCCAGAGCTGAGCGTAGACATGAATCTACTTATGCGTCGTCTGGACCGGCAGAAGGACAGAAAGCCATTGGACCCCGACAAGCTTGATTCTGAAGGCCTGCTTCTCAGGGCGGCTCTGGATGGACCGCTTGGAGATGAGGCTTGGCGGGGTTGGAGGCACAAGCGGCAGGTTCGCAAGCAGCAAGACAGCACGGCACTGGGGAGGTTGGTTACCGGGCCAATAATGCGGGCATTGAAAAGATAGAGAAAATTGCAGGCTTGCTTAGGACACTTCAGGTCTAGATAAATGAAATCTGACTACTATCTACCCAAAAAGTAAAGACATTAAAGTAGCCATTACTAAAAGAAAAATCCAATGGGAGATTTTGCGCAAGCAGGATTGAGCGATGTTGTATTTAGCGTTACGTTGTCATGCTTAGGAACCGCACACATACATTGGGCCGCATCACGGCACGTAAGCAATCAAATAACCCCTAATTTACAGCGATGCAATCTCTCGCTGGCAGATCTGATTAAGCGAGGCTCACCCAATCAAGTGCAGCAGCTGTGCACCGAGCGCACATGGTGCGGCTGAACCAACAGCCTCAACACGACGCGAGATGAGTGGGACCTGAGTTCAGCTGGCTGACGCAGCATTTCCAACTCTGTATATTAACTCTTGGATAATCCCTAGAAACCCGTACGGTCGCGTAGGCGCGCATTGGAAAGACAGGCCTCCCTTGCCAGCCAACTCGCCATCACCATCGTCCCGCGAGATGGCGGACGCGATTGCTTGCACGCAAGACTTGTTCCACGACTCGGAACTCGTCACCACCATATTTATGGGCCGCACGCATCATTCATACTTTGCCTCGAAGAACTGTACCCGTCGTAACAGTAAACGGATTCGCGAAACATGGGCTCGCCAACGCCAGCTGGGAAACGGAACCTTTGGATGCGTCTGGCTCGAGCAGTGCGAGGCTGGTCCAAAGGTGGGACAATTGCGCGCCGTCCGAGAGATCAAGAAGGATATCGTGGCGCCAGCGGCAGGTTACTATGGACGTGAAATAGAGGCCATGGCTAGGTTTTCGGATGACAATGTTCGTTTTGCTGGAGCGTTTGAGACTAGGTGGCTTTGTCTCACCAAATACTAAATACCTGGCTAACTCTACTTTTCTACCCCAGTATGTCGATTCCTTTGTTCGATTTATTGGTTGGTACGAGAAAGAAGACCAAATTTTCATCGCAATGGAATACCTCGAACACGGCAATCTCCAAAAACACCTCATCGCTCCATTCCCTGAAATCGAGGCCAAGCAGATAACCGCACAGATAGCGAAGGGTCTTGAGTATCTGCACAATCACGACTTTGCTCATCGCGACTTGAAGCCATGTGTAAGTTGAGGCCAAGGCCTTTATTACAAGCTCCATGCCAATAACCCCATCTTAGCATGTTTTAGTTGTTCACCCAAAACCGGAATGGCGAGTTAAAATTGCTGATTTCGGCATCAGCAAGCGCGTCGCTGATACGGCTATCCGTACTCTTTTCGGCACACCTGCATATATTGCGCCAGAGACAGTCGGTATTTTGCCGCGCTCAGAAAAGGATTCTATCTCTGATCTGAGTGTGGATATTTGGGCCCTTGGGGCCATCGCCTTTCATATGCTCGCCCATCGCTCTCCATTCCCTTCTGCTTATGACGTCTTCGCTTATGTCACACACAGAGCTCCTTTTAATCGAAAACTCTTAGAAAACAAGCACGTTGATGAAGAGTGTTATGACTTTTTAACCAAGACCATGGCTCCGTCGCCTTCGTTCCGACTGAGGGCAAATGAAGCAGTCACCCACCCTTGGTTGAAGATATCACGCCTACCATCGCAAGCCAGTTCGTCTGTAAATGAGCGGTACGTTGAACCTTGAACTAGGCTTACTTGAAGTGTTTTACTGATTCCTCTGTCGCGTCTTACAGAGCCTCGACCTTTACAAAGTTATCTATCATCACTGAAGATACCAGCTCCACCGCTGTGGGTTCCGAGGAAGCCTCAATGTGGCCCACGTTGAATAGCTCTGAAATAACCGAGCGGTATAGAAGACTCAATGCTGAAATCGCTGAGCTAAATCAACGATTTCCTCCTGATGACTTTCTGGGGTCATCGCAAACGAACACAGAGAGTTGGAGCAGTACTGGGACCACAGCGCAATCTGTGGATGACTCAGGGCATAATATGGAATCGGAGACTACCCATATTACCGATTATATGCAAAACATAGCCCCCGAAGTTTTGGCCCGATTATCCTTTAGAGGTATCGAAGATTTACGCCCACAAATCTTAGCTGTTGCAAGGCAAATATATCGGGACACAGACGTCATCAACTTATCCCTCGACAAACAGAACACCTTGATAGAAGAGGAAGCGCGAGCCCTTACGGATCAACTGCGAAATATGAAAAAATCCGACAACCCAGACCGCGTCAAATCCCTTATCGCCTACGGTGCAAAGTTGTCCTCTAGGGATTGGGATCACGTATTAAAAGCCTGTTTGGAGGACCAGGACCAGAGTCGACTGGTTTTCCTTTTACAATGTGCGCCAGACTTCAGCCTTTGCCAGCGCTATGAGCCAGGCTCCATGACTCCGTTGACAATGGCGGCTTCTTCGGGAAATGAAGCTGCCGTCTGGGCATTATTTTTAGCTGGCGCGCCTATAAATCTGTACCCAGTCGCAGATAGCGTTAAAATGCATGACCAACACCGCCCATCATCACGTCCGTATTGTCGAACGCCGCTGGTCGAAGCACTTGCTCATGGTCATTGGAATGTTGCGCGATTCTTGATAGCAAATGGCGCAAATCCAAACGACCTTGGGTCTTTGGCTGGTGCGTGCCCAGAAGTATCTCTTGAGCGCTCGCCACTTACGGCGATCTTAATGAAGCATCCGTGGTCCAGCGTGGATCGTATCGTCTCACCCTTGAATCTAAGTAAAAGGGTTCTTGAAGCCAATGAAGTGCGCCGAGACGAGCAAGAGAAATTGACCATGGCTGACCTTCTCTTCCAAGCTGGAGCTCTGTTTGATCCTGTCATGACCCATGCTGGCCCAAAGCGGTCAGGATGGGCAGAATGTTTAGTTATACTTTGGTTGTAAGTACCTTGCCCTATTTATATTCCTCCTTTGATTTAAGATTTATTATTCTATATAGTTTTATATAAATTTACTTAATTAATATATCCTATTTTATATTAATAATTAAATTAATAAGAAAAAGTTAAATAAATATTATTTAATATCTTTATTTATTATAATTAAATAAAATTAAATTAATTTTATTTAATTTCTATAATTATAAATCTTTAGATTAATAGTATATAGATA